>JACEIK010000524.1:129000-140298 GCA_018107945.1 Datura stramonium | reverse complement strand
TTTATCTCCATCAAAAGCATATTTTTCCTGCAAAACAACGCTAATCATGTTGGTTAGTATAAAATCACACTTCCGTACAATTTACATGAGAATGTACACATATTATTGGACAAACAAGTCAAAAGATACACATTTGAGTATCAATTTGGCATATAAATATGCCCCTTATCAGGACCCTATTTTGGTAAAGTTAAAGGAAGCCGTTCATAATCAAAAGGTAGAGGTCTTCTCCAAAAGGGGAGATGGTGTGCTTCGATATCAGGGTCGCTTGTGTGTCCCAGAAATTGAGGATTTGAGAAATTAGATGTTGCACGAGGCTCAGGGTTATAGATATTCGATACATCTAGGTGCCACCAAGATGTACCGCGACCTACGGGAAGTCTATTCTTTTATTGGCGTGAAGAAGGACATTGTAGAATATGTGGCTAAGTGTCCAAATTGTCAAGAAGTGAAGGTTTAGAATTAAAGACCACGTAGGTGTGCTACAAGACATCAGTATCCCTACTTGGAAGTGGGAGGATATTAATATGGACTTCATCATAGGTTTGCCTCGCACTGATCGACCATATGACTCCATTTGGATGTTCGTGGATAGGTTGACCAAAGTCTCTCATTTTCTACCTGTCAAAACCACAAATTCAGCGGACGATTATGCCAAACTATACATATGAGAGCTAGTTCGGTTGCATGGATTACTCTTTTCCATCATATCAGACAAAGGTACCTAGTTTACCTCCCAGGTTTGGAGGTGATTTCAAAAGGGACTTGGTACTCAAGTGAAGGTGAGTACAACATTTCATATGCAAACTAATGGTCAGGCAGAGCAGACTATCCAGATCTTGAGGACATGTTGACAGTGTGCGTGATTGACTTCAAGGGTAGCTGGGATGATCATTTGCCTCTCATTGAGTTTGTGTGTAACAACAGCTATCATTCTAGCATTTAGATAGCTCCATTTGAGGCTCTCTATAGGTGGATGTGTAGATCACCTATTGGTTGGTTTAAAGTAGGTGAAGCTACAATGATAGGGCCGGATTCTGCAATGATAGGGTTAGATTCAGTCCATGAGGCAATGGAGAAGGTTCTGCTTATAAGAGACAGATTGAAGAAAACTCAAATTCGCAAAAAGTCCTATGCGGATGTGAGAATGTGAGAACTTGAGTTCGAAGTTGATGATTGGGTGTTTCAAAAGGTGTCTCCCATGAAGGGAGTGAGAGGTTTAAAAAGAAAGGGAAACTGAGTTCCTGTTATGTTTGCCTATTCCGTATTGTGAAACGTGTTGTCAAGGTAGCATATGAGTTGGTTTTTCCCTCAAAACTAGCCTCAGTCCATCCAGTTTTCCATGTATCGCTCTTAAGGAAGTGTTTGGGTGATCCAACTCTAGGTGTTCCAGTGGACAACGTCGGTGTGAAAGACAACCTTTGTTATGAAGAGGTTCCAATGGAGATACTGGATCGACAGGTTCGTAAGCTAAGGAATAAAGAGGTAGCTTTAGTAAAGGTTTTGTGGATGAATCATTACATTGAGGAAGCTACGTTGGAAGTCGAGGCAAATATAATGGCTAAATACCCACATATATTCCCTACCGACTCAATTTTAGCTAAGGTATCAGTTTCCTCATTGACACTCTATTCAGTTTCATGTTTAGCTCCTGTACCTCAACTTATTTCATGTAAATGGATGTATGTCTGGTTCGGGAATTCATTTCAGTCATGTAGTTCAAATCGGAGTCAATCATTCTGTTAGTTTTCTTCTTGTATGATCAGTATTTGAATATTATGATTGCGTTTCTCTGCATTTCTGTATGATTTTCAACATTCGAGGATGAATTCTCCAAAGGGGGAAATATTGTTATACCCTGAGAACCCTAAGATCAGACTCGGGAGTTGAAATGGAGAAAACAGAATTTTCTGCACCAGGTCACAGAATGAGTCGTCCTGTGACCTATCAAGATGACCACAAGTTGTTAAGTGACTTGTGGTGAGGAGCTTTGACTTGTTTGGATATGTTCATGTTGGGGTGACCACGGGTGTGACCACGAGTCGTTGTCAGCCCCACGAGTCATTAGGCCACCCTTGGTCAGGGAGGGCTGAAGGAAGAGGAAGTATGGGGCCGAGTTAGTGAATCTTAAGCAGAAAAAATGATGGTTCAGGAGCATGCCTTGGAGTCCTATATCCAGGTATGCACCTGAGTTGGTGCTAGATCAGAGGGCCCGTGTGAGCAGGTTCATACACGGGATAGCAATCTCCTTGGTCAGGGATTGCCGGACCACGTATTAGACTTTTGTCGGATAGTCCTGTACGCCCAGCAGATGGAGGCGATACAACTGAGTGAGCAGGAGAGGGAGGCCAGGAGGGCCAGGAATGATAGCATCAGATTCTCCCAACCGAGGCCTAGTGGGAATCATTAGCAGTCCCACCAGAGATCTTTAGCCCCTGCACCATCATCAACTAGTGTCCCGTCCCGATGGAAACTTAATCAGAGGTGTAGAGCGTCAGGCTCAAGGAGCTAGGGGAGAATTTTAGGAGATCGCATCTTTCCATCCTGTGCGAAGTGTGGGAAGAACCACCCAGGGAGGTGTTTAGTTGGTTCAGATGCTTGTTACGAGTAAGGGAAACTCGGACACAGGCTTAGAGATTGCCCTTCAACCAGATTAGGTGATGGTGGAGCCCGTATTCCAGCCGCTAGTTCAGCAACTCTGGTGGCACTTCCCTTCCAGTAGGGTGCTTCTACTAGTTCAGGTGGCGGACAACGCCAAAGCAGATTCTATTCCCTAGCATCCCACTAGGAGCTGGAGGTCTCCCCGTACGTAGTCACTGATATGTTACGAGTTTCCACCTTGATGTATATGCTTTGTTAGATCCATAGGCTACCTTGTTTTTGGTGACACCCTATGTGGCTGGTAGTATCAGAGTCAGTCCCGAAATATTGTCATAATCCTTCTCAATCTCTACTCAAGTGGGTGATTCAGTTGTAGCTAGACTGGTGTATAAAGATTGTTGATCACAGTCCTTCAGAAAGTCACCTAGGAGGATTTAGTAGAGTTAGCCATGACTAATTTTAATGTTATTCTCAGCATAGATTGGTTGTTTGCATGCTATGCCTCAGTTAATTGTAGAACCCGTGTGGTGGAGTTCTGATTTCTGGGTGATCCAGCCTTAGAATGGAAGGGTAGTTCAGTTGTGCCTGTAGGTTATTTCATTTCCTACCTTAAGGCCCCAAAGATGAACTCCAACGGTTGAGTGTACCATCTAGTTAGGGTTAAGTATGCTACATCCGAGACCCAGACCATCCAGTTCGTTTCAATAGTATATTAGTATCCAGAAGTCTTCCTAGATGATCTCCCCGGAATTCCTCCCGAACGGGAGATTGATTTTGGTATTGACCTTCTTCTTGATGTGCAGCCTCTATGTATTCCTCCTTATTGAATGGCCCCAACCGAGCTAAAGGAGTTGAAGGAGCATTTAAAGGACCTTTTAGACAAGGGTTTCATTATACCGAGCAAATTCCCATGGGGTGCACCATTTCTATTTGTCTGCAAGAAGGATGGTTCTCTTCGTATGTGTATTGATTATCGGCAATTGAACAAGGTCACCATTAAGAACAGGTATCCCCTTCCCAGGATTGATGATTTGTTTAACCAGCTTCAGAGTGCCAAGTACTTTTCGAAGATAGATCTCAGATCCGGATATCATTACCTCAAGGTCCGGGAGAGTGATATCTCGAAGACTACCTTTAGGATGCGGTATGGTCATTATGAGTTTGTAGTTATGTCTTTTGTACTAAAGAATTCTCCTGCATCTTTTATGGATATGATGAACATGGTGTTCAAGCCATACTTGTATATATTCGTGATCGTGTTTATTTATGACATTCTGATATACTCTCAGAGTGAGGACGAGCATGCCGCTCATTTGAGGGTGGTACTACAGACTCTCAAGGATCTCCAATTATATGCTAAATTCAGGAAGTGCGAGTTTTAGTTTAACTCAGTGGAATTTTTTGGCTATGTGGTGCCAAGTGAGGGTATAAAGGTGGACTCTTAGAACATTGAAGCGGTGAAGAATTTGCCTAGACCGCTGAATCCTTCAGATATCAGGAGCTTTTTGGGCTTAGCTGGCTATTATCGGAGATTTTTTGAGGGATTTTCATCTATTGCAGTGCCATTGACCAAATTGACCCAAAAGAAAGTGAAATTCCAATGGTCGGATGCTTTTTAGAGGAGCTTCCAGGAGTTGAAGACTCGACTCACCTCAGCACCGATGTTAACCCTACTTGAGGGTACCAATGGGTTTGTGGTGTATTGCGATGCTTCTAGAATCGGCCTTGGTGTTGTATTGATGCAGCATGGTAAAGTGATAGCATATGCTTCCAGACAACTAAAAGTTCATGAAATGAATTACCCGACCCATGATCTTTAATTGGTGGCAGTGGTATTTTCCTTGAAGATTTGGAGATACTATTTGTATGGTGTCCTTGTAGATGTGTTTATGGACCACAAGAGCCTACAATGTGTGTTTACCTAGAAGGATCTAAACCTACACCAAAGTAGGTGGTTGGAGCTGCTCAAGGATTATGATATGAGTGTCTCTTACCATCCCGGTAAGGCCAATGTAGTAGAAGATGCACTTTGTAGACTCTCGATGAAGAGTGTGTCCCATGTAGAGGAGGGACGGAAGGATCTGGTGAAGGATGTGCATCGGCTTGCACGGTTGGGAGTTCGTTTGGTTGACTTGACTAATGGTGGTGTTATAGTTTAGAATGGGTCAAAATCTTCCTTGGTGACCTATGTGAAAGATAGACAAGACGGGGACCCTATTTTGGTAAAGTTAAAGGAAGCCATTCATAATTAAAGGTAGAGGTCCTCTCCAAAGAGGGAGATGGTGTGCTTCGATATCAGGGTCGCATGTGTGTCCCAGACATTGAGGATTTGAGAAATTAGATGTTGCATGAGGCTCAGGGTTATAGATATTCGATACATCCAGGTGCCACCAAGATGTACCGTGACCTACGAGAAGTCTATTCATGGAATGGCGTGAAGAAGGACATTGCAGAATATGTGGCTAAGTGTCCAAATTGTCAACAAGTGAAGGTTGAGAATTAAAGAACGCGAAGGTGTGCTACAAGACATCAGTATCCCTACTTGGAAGTGGGAGGAAATTAATATGGACTTCATCATAGGTTTGCCTCGCACTCGTCGACCTTATGACTCCATTTGGATGGTCGTGGATAGGTTGACCAAAGCCGCTCATTTTCTACCTGTCAAAATCACAAATTCAGCAGAGGATTATGCCAAACTATACATACAAGAGCTAGTTTGGTTGCATGGATTACTCTTTTCCATCATATCAGACAGAGGTACCCAGTTTACCTCCCAGGTTTGGAGGTCATTTAAAAAGGGAATTGGTACCCAAGTGAAGCTGAGTACAACATTTCATATGCAAACTAATGGTCTGGCAGAGCAGACTATCCAGACCTTGAGGACATGTTGACACTGTGCGTGATTGACTTCAAGGGTAGCTGGGATGATCATTTGCCTCTCATTGAGTTTGCGTATAACAACAGCTATCATTCTAGCATTTAGATAGCTCCATTTGAGGCTCTCTATAGGTGGATATGTAGATCACCTATTGGTTGGTTTAAAGTAGGTGAAGCCGCAATTATAGGGTCGGATTCAGTCCATGAGGCAATGGAGAAGGTTCAACTTATAAGAGATAGATTGAAGAAAACTCAAATTAGCAAAAATTCCTATGCTGATGTGAGAAGGAGAGAACTTGAGTTCGAAGTTGATGATTGGGTGTTTCTAAAGGTGTCTCCCATGAAGGGAGTGATGAGGTTCAAAAAGAAAGGGAAACTCAGTTCCTGTTATGTTTGCCTATTCCGTATTGTGAAATGTGTTGTCAAGGTAGCATATGAGTTGGACTTGCCCTCAGAACTAGCCTCAGTCCATCCAGTTTTCCATGTATCGCTCTTAAGGAAGTGTTTGGGTGATCCAACTCTAGTTGTTCCAATGGACAGCGTCGGTGTGAAAGACAACCTTAGTAATGAAGAGGTTCCAATGGAGATACTGGATCGACAGGTTCATAAACTAAGGAACAAAGAAGTAGCTTCAGTCAAGGTTTTGTGGATGAATCATTATGGCTACTGGAATTTCTTTATAAGCTAACTCTTCTGTGACTTGAACATCTTGGACTGGGACAATTCTGGAGAGATCTCCTATTCACTTTCTCAGCATTGATACGTGGAAAACTGGATGGACAGATTCTAATTCTAGAGGTAGATCTAATTCATATGCCACCTGGCCTATTCTTCGGCGAATTTGATAAGGCCCAACAAACCTCGGGCTAAGCTTGCCTCTCTTACCAAACCTCATTACAACCTTCATCGGTGAAACTTTCAAGAATATCCAGTCATTCACATTAAATTCCTCTGATAAGGCCCAATAAACCACATTATTTTTTCCTCTGACTGATGAATGATATCTAGCCCAATCAATGCTGATTGTCCTACTTCAAACCAACTAGATGGAGATCTACACTTTCGCCAAAACAACGCTTCATAAGGCGCCATCTGAATTGCTGAATGATAGCTGTTATTATAGGCGAATTCAATAAGCGGTAGATGTTCATCCTAGCTACCTCCAAAATCTAACACACATGCTCGCAACATATCCTCGAGCGTCTGAATGGTACATTTTGCCAGCCCATCTGTCTGAGGATGAAAAGTTATGCTCAGGTTAACCTGCGTCCCCAAGCCTCTCTGAAAAGATTGCCAAAACATAGTTGTAAACTACACCCCTCTGTCAGAAATAATTGACAATGGAACACCATGCAGCCTGACTTTTTCTTTAATATACAACTCGACATAATCTTCGGCTGAAAAGGTAGCCCTTAGTGGCAGAAAATGAGCTGATTTTCTCAACCTCTCAACAATTACCCAGATCGAATCATATCTATGCCTAGTGTGAGGTAATCCTACTACAAAGTCCATCATAACTGCTTCCTATTTCCATAGAGGCACAATTATATCCTGCGTCAGTTCGCCTGGTTTTTGATATTCAGCTTTTACCTGTTGGCAATTGGGACATCGTTCTACAAATTCTGCTATCCCCTTCTTCATTCCTGGCCACCTGTAGATCTCTTTCGCATTATGGTACATCTTTCTCGAACCTGGATAGAGAGAATAACGGGCATAGTGTACCTCGCCCATAATTTGCTGGCGAAGCCCTGCAACGTTTGGAACACTGAGGCGATCCCTATATCTCAAAACTCCATCCTCGGTTACCTGAAAATCTGTCACTTCCCCTCACTGAACCCTATTTTTGAGATGAACCAGGCTAGGGTCTTCATACTGTCGTTCCTTCGCTTCCACGACTAATGATGGTACTACGGTGTTCTGGATTACTGCTCTATTGTCTCCTATTTCTGCTATACGAACGACTAAATTGGCTAACTGATGCAATTCTCGGGCCAACTCCCGCTGCTCGGGCTGTAAGTATGCCAAACTTCCCATAGATTTACGGCTAAGGGCATCTGCTACCATATTGGCCCTTCCTGGGTGATATAAAATATTCACATCATAATCTTTCAACAGCTCTAACCAGCGACGCTGCCGCAAATTCAATTCTTTCTGGGTTAATATATACTGTAGGATTTAATGATCACTGAAAATATCCATGTGGACTCCATACAAGTAGTGTCTCCATATCTTCAAGGCATGAATTACCGCAGCTAATTCCAGGTCATGGGTAGGATAGTTCTTCTCATGCTTCCTCAGCTGCCTGGAAGCATAGGCAATTACTCTACCATGCTGCATCAAAACACATCCTAACCCAACACCCCAAGCGTCACAATAAACTACATAACCCTCTGTTCCTTCTAGCAATGCTAACACTGGTGCTGATGTCAACCTGACTTTCAATTCCTGGAAGCTCTGCTTAGAAGCCTCAGTCCACTGGAATTTTGCTGCCTTCTGCGTCAGTTTGGTCAGAGGTGCTGCTAAAGTGGAAAATCTTTCCACAAACCTTCTGTTATACCCGGCTAATCCCAAGAAACTGTGTACCTCGGTCGGAGTGGTAGGTCTAGGCCATGTGTTCACTGCTTCTATCTTCTGTGTATCAACCTGTATACCAGCGTCTGACACAATATGGCCCAAGAAGGCTACTGAATTCAGCCAAAATTCACATTTAGAAAGTTTCGCGTATAGATGGCGGTCTCTGAGAATATGGAGCACTATCCGCAGATGATCCTTGTGGTCTGCCTCTTAGCGAGAATACTCCAAATATCATCTATAAACACTATCACAAACAAGTCCAGGTATGGCCTGAAGGTACTGTTCATCAGGTTCATAAACACTGCTGGAGCAGTAGTCAGCCCAAAGGACATGACTAAGAATTCAAAGTGGTCGTATCTGGTAATGAAGGCAGTCTTTGGAATATCTCTTTCATGAACCCGAACCTAATGATATCTGGATCTTAAGTCAATCTTGGAAAAATACCTTTCTCCCTATATCTTGTCAAATAAATCATCTATTTTGGGAAGCGGGTACTTATTCTTGACAGTACATTATTCAGTTGCTAATAGTCCATACACATACGGAGGGAGCCGTCCTTCTTTCTCAGTAGAAGAACTGGTGCACCCCATGGTGAGGTACTTGGCTTGGTAAAGCCCTTGTCTAGCAAATCTTTTAATTGTTCCTTTAATTCTCTGAGTTCAGCAGGAGCCCTCCGATAAGGGGGAATGGATATAGGCTGAGTGCCTGGTAATAGATCGATTGCAAAATCAATTTCCCTTTCTAGGGGAATACCAAGAAGCTCATCTGGAAATACATCGGGGAACTCATTAACCAATGGAACAGACTGAAGGGTCGGAGGCTCTGCCTGAACATCCTGGACTTTGACAATGTGATAAATGCACCCTTTTGCTATCAACTTCCTCGCTCAAACATAGAAAATAAACCTACCTTTTGGCATAACTGTACTACCTTTCCACTCTCGTACTGCCTCCCCTGGAAAGTGGAATCGGACAGTCTTGGTCCAGCACTCAACATTAGCATAACATGGAGGTAACCAATCCATACCCATAATGGCGTCAAAATCAACCATCTCTAGCTCTATTAAATTTGCTGTAGTTTGACAACTGGCAACCTCTACTGTACACCCCCGATAGACCCTTCTAGCTATGATAGAGTCACCAACGGGTGTAGATACTGAAAAAGGTCACCGAATAAATTCTGGCACAATACTAAACTTCCGAGCCACTAATGGTGTAACATAGGACAAGGTAGATCTTGGATCTATCAACACATAAACATGGTAAGAACAAATAGTCCGTATAACTGTCACAACATCTGGTGACGACTCTGAATCCTATCTCCCCGGTAATGCATAGGTACGGTCTGTATCGAGACTCTGATGTGATGGAGACTGCTGGGAAGATCGAGACGATGCCTCTGTATCGCCCTCAGATCGGGTTGATTCTAATCGAGGCTGAGGCATCTTGCTGGTGCCCTCTCCTGCTGTTGTATCTGATCTTCTGCCTGTAATAGGATGTCACTGATCTGACATTTTATCTGTAACCAAAGAGTATAGTAAGATTTTGGGACTCAACCCTATACTATACCGCTCTATAGCACGACTGAATAAGAAGAAAGTGTAACCATCCTATCATGCCTTGCAGCCTCCTGTCTATAGTATGTGGTGCACAACACATCCATAAACAAGACTCTACTTAACACGGCTTGCAGACTCCTTGGGCTACGACCTGCTCTGATACAAAATTTGTCACGCCCCACGTTGGGAGGCATGACTGGCACCGTGTGCCCTACTAAAACCTATACTACTGGACTAACTGAGCCTAAGCACTTCTGGNGAGCCTAAGCACTTCTGGTGCCAGGCTGGCTCTAACTCTGGATTAAAGAAAATGATGGGCTATATAAAGGTTGTAAACATAGCCTCCGGCCGACAAGGCCTATAGCCACCTGTAAGGATATAAACAGCTAACCAGAACAACCAACTATAAGGAGTCCTATGCGGGCCGACAAGGCAAATATGATATCTAGTTATATCGGAGAAATGAAATCGAGCACTAAGCTGATCTGTAACCGATAAGGCCACCAACTAACAACTGAATAAGGCCCCACACGGCCAATACAGATAACCACAGGGAAATTATACAATCTGCAAGCCTCTAGGAATAATAAGATGGTCGGTACAGGGCCCCGACCTAGCCATACTATACAAACAAAAAGAAAGTACACCTCTATTTTCCAGGCTCCGGATGAAAGGAGCTGAAGGCTCTGTAACGCTGACTGGAACTATGAGGGATCTGCTCCTCGTCTATGTGTACCTGAAGAAAAGTAATGCAGCGCTCCAAAATGGGCGTCAGTACAACTGGTACTGAGTATGTAAATCAACAACTGAAAATAAATGAAAGTAAATAATGAAACTGATAGCAACTGGAGCAATAAGAAAGACAGACTGAAACTGACTGGAATAATGGGTTCAGGGCTAACCTTAACTATTCTGAAAAGAGTAGGAGTCGTACCTAGTAACGTGGCGTCATAATTTCTATCTAACCATAACTAAAATAACATGACATAACATAACACAACATAAACCTTACTTGTCCTCCACAAGCAGGAAGGTACAATCATCACAATATATTTACCCTTACCCAGGTCATACCACATCACCTAGTAACTATAAGCAACCTGCCGATCCCCTAGGTATGCAACTTGGGCCTGCTGGTCCCCTGACTATAATTGTACCTGAGTCCGGAGGACTTCTGAAATCAACACCCCGGGCGCAAGCGCTCGATGGGGGTGTATAAAGGCCAACCACGGAAAAATAAGGGGAAACTGGCATCCCATCTTCGTCCCTAGTATAAGGCATGCCACTCTGTAGAGCGACGTATCCTGGCCCTCTAACAAAGTAGTCGATATAGCTATTAACCCTGGGGAGGTCATGGAAGCTAGGTAATCCATCCCAAAACAATACAATCAAGTCTCAACTGATAGCAATGACTGCATATAATACATACTGAATCTGATAATAATAATATAATTTCTGATATGTTGTACTGAATCTCAATCTAAAGCATGATATAATATTTCTTAAATAATCTGCTGGGACTTATGCTTTTTTACTAAGTTTCATGCTAAACACAATATAATATTTCTGACGTGCTTTACTTAATTTAATACTGAGTACGCTATACTATTTCTGAAATACTCTACTGGAATATATACTGTTTTACTATACTGGGACAACTAACTTGCCGAAAGAAACTGGCTTTACAT
>JACEIK010000524.1:74227-113448 GCA_018107945.1 Datura stramonium | reverse complement strand
GTCCAGTCCCTGTGGGATCGATACTTGGCTTACTTGAGCCACTTACTACTTGTTCGACCACGTGCACTTGCGTGTAGTCATCCAGACAGCCGAACAGTCCGACATGTCTGAGCCTTCCTGGGATCGTTATTTGGTTCTCCCAGATGTATTGAGCTTCTCTAATTGTGCGCAGCTAAGAGAGAGTTTGGCAGTGCTTGATTGATTATGTTCACTGACTTGTGTTTACTTTTGATATGCTTGGCATTATATTGTAATTGCTGCTCATGTTATATGTTATCTGATAGCAGTGGATGCTAGATGTTGGCTGGTGTTAGTTGGAGTTCGTAGAGAGTTGTAGAGGCGATGACAAGTGAGCTATGTTGGCTAGGTGCTGCTGTGTTATTATTTACTTTTATACTTATCGGGCTTTTGGGGGCTAGGTAGGTTTTGTTTGTATGTTTGTTTGTACTTGCCAGGCTTACGGGGGCTAGGTAGATTTTGTGTGTTTACTTATGTTGAGTCTCCTTCTACGATATCTGGTATATCTGTTGATCTCTAATCTGTCTTCCAGTTGTTTATACCTTTCATGCTCGATACACTATTATACTGGCACCCTAGTCGGGGCACTGCATTCATGTCTGCAGGTAATGGCGGGCTATTAGATCGAGTTCTTGGGTGTTGAGTGGAGTTCCAGCTGAGTTGGTGCACTCCAGGTCTTTCGAAGTCACCAGATGTTTGAATTAAGGGTAGTTCAGGGCCCTTTCCCGATCATTTGATTACTAATGTATTCATAGTCTCATACACATTGTGGTTTTAGTATGTTGTTATAGGACAGGTGGGCCATGTTGTATAGTTGTTTTCCTCTCTCTGGCCTTGACGGCATATGGTATTTATTTATTTTTGGTTGGTCAGGTGAGCCAGCTTCCGCTATAGTCTATTATCTTATTCTGGTTTAATAGTTGTGTTGTTGAACCTCATCGGTTCTGGCCTTTGTTTTATATTTTGGGCATCAAGTATGCTCATATTAGGGGTGGCACCAGGTGCCAGTCACGCCTCCACGGGTTTGGGGTGTGACATAGTCAAATGCTATCAACTTTGTAATTAGCTTTTGACAACATTGGCGAGCAATTCTTAAGAATAAAAACTTGGATTTCTCAATTGTTCTTAATTTTGTTCATCAATATTTATATAAGGTTTTCTTTCAATCATTGTTGTAAGTATTTAATTATGTATTTGTCTAGGAATACTAATAACAATCTTAGAATCATGAGAGGCTAAAACCTCCACAACTAGGATTGTGGGAACCATGGTAGATTAACAAACTAGGGTTACATAGAGAGATTCGAAACCAATACGAACCGCTTGTATTGTATTCTCTTCATCTTTATTGTTTCTTAACGAACTGCAATGTTAAGACATGCCTGAATCCATTACTTGCTTGAACCTAGAGAGGTACAGATTAGGAAAAGAGAATTACAACAAAGCCTTGATTTTTATGATCATTGTATGACTTGAGTTGCGGTCGCAGGATAGTTAGTTAATAACAGTTAATTTGAAATCGCTCATGAAATATAACCCGCTAATTGAGTATAGTCATCCAATAAGGGTGAACCAGTTGTTTGGATGAATCGTAGTTATCAGTTCTACAAGTAAGCATTGGGATCGATCACGAGTGTAAACCCAAAGTAGTTATGAACCCATAGGAAACACTTACCCTAGTTAATTGCAAATCTTGATGAACAACAATTGATTTTCATTCTTGTTTTACTATTGTTTTTCTATAAACCCCCCAATTTGGAGATAACCCACCAAAAATCTTAAATATGGCATTAGTCTAGATCTTACTATGTTTCTTGTGGGTTCAACCACAACCTCTTTGTTAGATTTTTTATTGACAACATCCGCTTCATACTTTGTCAGGAGTGTGAGTTTGAGTGTTATTAGGATTTCTCACGTTAAGCTCATTAGCAATTTTTTCTTCTAGATTCATTCTTTTTTTTTCAAACTTCAAATTTTTTTCTTCTTTTTGTATTCCCACTAACAGCACCTTCTTGTTTAGAAAATTTCACCATTTTCTTTTTTTCTAATTTCCACACTTTTTTCTTTTCCCCTCTTTTCTCCACTCATGCTCCTTTTATGCAAAATTTTCAATTAAAGTGCTCTAGGAGTCATTTGGATCAAATAAAGTCAATAGAACAAAAAGGGATTAAGCTTTTAATATGGCTATTAAAAAAATACGCTAAGGTTTAAAATGGTTAACTAGGATAATTACATCAAGGTAGGTAAAATAGAATACAAATATGCTACCAAATAAATGCCTATAGCACTTCCTAGCTTCAACATCCTCATTTCGTTTTGCAGACACACCTGGCAAATTCTAGACATGAAATTGCAAGCATGGAGTGTAATAAAATTTCTTACTCACACAATGGCACAAATGGTTTAACAATAGCAATCAAGATTACATAAACACATATATTCATATTGCATGCATAAAAAAATTATGCCCAATTTTTCAAGCATAGGAGTCAAGCTCCAAAAGACTAAGTGTTTTTACCTTTTTCATATATTTTTGAGTGAATTTGAAAAAGTATCAATGATACCTAAGTGAAGCACCTAGCATTCGTGAGGTTCCAAGTTCTTGTTCTCCTTATGACTATTTTTTCTTAAGATGTTCGTCATCCATCCATCGTCATAAAAATTCATGACTCTATGACAAAATAAAAAAATCTAGACCCACTAATTGGTTCTAATGGACTATTCACCGGAAAACTACCAAAAATAAAAGTCGGTGAAACCCAAAATAAAATAAAACTAAAAAAACTACTGCAAACAATAAAGCAAACATGATAAGTCATAAATCACAAAAAAAGTAGGCCCACCATGTGTAAATTTTGTAATTAAAGCATGCATGGTATAATAAAGTTTATTTCTTACACCCTACACTTAATCGGTAGCACTGTCCTTAGCGCTAAAATAATAAAGATTAAGTAAAAGAGTGAAAGAAGAACTCTCTGGGCCTCTAATCCACATCATAAGTGGGCAATGAGTAGCTTCCCCTATCTCAGAATCATCCTCATCCTCATCAAACTCCAAGTCAGAATCGACTTTATCCTTCTCCATGTTTGTGGAATCATCATCATCAAAACTCCAAGTCAGAATCGACTCTATCCTGCTCCAAGTCTATGGCATCATCATCATTTAGACGCTCCTCAAATCCAGGACTAACTCTAAAGAGAGCCCTTGAATACTAACTCAAGGTGTAGTCTATGTTGATTTGTTCTAGTTTCTCCTCTGTCACTCCATTCATTCTCAATTGCAGCAGTTGCATGTACTAAAGATGAATCAACATATGATCAAATCTTGCATGATGCTCACCAATGGATATGAATTGATCATGTATGTCCTCAGGATCCTTATTCTTTCTCACATCAATCCCATTGGGGTCATACCTAGGCCTATAATCCACTTCCTCCTCCTCAATTTGGTACCCTCGTAGAAATCGGGTCAAGAGACCCCAAAAAATAAACCTTTGCCCCTTTTTCACTCTTGTTCTCCTCAACACATCCTTTATAATTTCCCCAACATTAATAGGAATTCCCAGTCATCAATGCATAAACAAGACACCCTCTCCCATGTAAGATAGGTCACGTGCTTTTGGGGCCCCAAACAAGCACAAATCATTTTTAACTAAATCCTAGCCTCTCTAGTCATATGGTCATAAAGGAAAGACACATGATTCCTATCTTGTTGGGAATGGGCCCACTGTGTGACTGAATTTAGACTACTAAGAATGTGTTCAGTTTCTCTATAGGAAGGTCACAAAATCAAATTTTTGAAGAGTTATGGGTCAATGCTAGGTGAATCAAGTATTCTAGTCAAAATAGCGGGCGAAAAATTAACAATTTTCCCTCAAATTTTACTTGGTTGGACCTTTCCTTTGGTTCCCAATTAGCAAGAAATTTCCTCACCATGTTCAAGTTATATTTCCCCAGATCATTAAATACAAAGCCAAGACTAAGATTAAGTAATATATCTACAATGTGGGGAAATTCAGATGCAAAACTTTATTTATCAATAAAAAATTCATGTGAGTACTTTAATTCTTTGTGTTTCTTAAACCATTTCTTACCTTCTTTCTCTGTGACCCGACGGAGCTCAAAACACCTCAATGGTTGTTATGGTAAGCTCATATCCTCATTTTTCTCTTCATTAGCTCTTCTTGACCTTTTCGAACCATGTCTTGAAGAAGCCACTCCCTTCCCCTATGTTGGTTTTGCTGCCCATTTTGATGAATTTTTAAGAAAAATGTTGTCTTTTATTATTTGGGTGAAAAAGTTTGGAGAATTTTGTGAGAATGATGAAAATTTTGGAGAAAATTTTAGTGAGAGGAGTGTGCGGCGCGGATGAAATGAAAAATGGGAGAAAAAAATTAGGTTTTTCACTTAAAAACACTCCCTTGGTGTGGGTAGACCCACTTGACCAGCGAAAATTTTTCCATTTGAAGTTGCTTGCGCAATAGGCCCTGCGCATCGCGCTGCAGTGCCTAGGTGCTGCGTTGCATTGAAAATTTTTCTGTTGCACCCTGTTTTCAAATTTTATGCTCAAAACTCCTTTTTGTAGATTATGACTTAACTCCTGCACACTTAAACAAACATGTAGACTCCAAAAATAATTACAAAATCAAATTATCTTTGGTTTCCTCCCAAGCAACTTCTAGTTTAACGTTGCGGCTCGATGAAGGTATCTTGATTACTTAGACTTCATCAAGATACCTATAGGGCTTGTGGTCATTTTCAATGACCCTCATTCCAAGGGTTTGGAATAGTATCACTAGGAAAAGTGCCCTTTTGCCTTTGATTTAATGCGGTTGAAATTCGCCCCACCTGCTGCTCTAACTGCTTGATAGAGGTCGAATGTGAGTCCACAAATTGAATCAAGCTTGAAAGTTCACCTCTCATCTCTTTAACTCCTAACTTAGTGGAGTCAACTTTCTTCATAATGTGACTCGTCATATCTTCTAACCTTGCAGTCCTAGAGTCATTCACAGCAGGCTCTCTTGCTCGTGGAGGAACATAAACTCCACCTCTATCATTCTTTGGGGCCTCTCTATTCCTCCACTGACCTTGGTCTCTATCCCTAGCCCAAGCTCAGTCATAGCCATTGTTCCCATAGTAGTTCCAACGTTGATTTCCTTTGCCTTGATGCTAAGCCTCTTGATTAGACCCTTGGGTGTTGACCCGAAAACCCCCCTAATTGTTCACAAAATTTTCTTTCTCTTCAACTTCACAGTATTGATCCTCATACCTGGGTACCTTGTATTACATATTCACCGCATGAACCCTTTGTTTATTAAGCGTAGTGTGGTGCTTGGTGATCAATTCCAACTGGTCTTGAGATGGGCCATGTCTTGATCTCGTTCTTCTTCCTTCTTCTGCTGCTTTGGTATCATTCCTTTAGAGTAGCTCATTAAAACAATCTCGGATTCCCTATTGTGCCATGCCCTATTGGTCTTAGTTATTTTATCTAGTATTTCACTGGCTTCTGCAAAAGAGTGAGCCATTATAAACCCCTTAGCTATCCCATCTGCTACAGCTTTGTTCGAGGCACTCAGTGACCTATAGAATACCTCCAAAAGAACCTCCTCAGGCTGATTGTGATTAGGACACTATTTTAATTTCTTATCAAACCTCAACCATTCCTCATGCAGAGCTTCCCCGGTTAATTGTCTGAAGTTATTAATTTCATCCCTCAACTGAATCATCTGCGAGGGTGGGAAGAATCTCTCCAAGAAAGTTGTAGTCAGCTCTGCCCATGTAGTGATAGACTCGTTTGGAAGCTCGTTCATCTACAAAGTAGCTAACCTAGCTAGTGAGACTTGAAATTAGTGGAGCTTAATTGCCTCTTAAGAAACTCTGGGCAGTCTATAGCCATTGCAAATATCGGTAAAATTTATCAGATACTGGTTTTGATCCTCACTAGACAAACCATTGAACAAATCATTCATGCTCAACAACTGCATCATAGTACTAGTCACATAGAATTTTGAATTCATTGGCATTGGGGATGGAGAAATAGCTCCCGTGTAGCCAACTTGTTCATACTCAAACTCCCCCTCGAAGAGCACATTCCTTACGGCATTATGTCCATGATGACGAGGGGGGTGTTGGTTCCTCTTTACCACAGTGGCAGCAAACTTGGAAGCCTCATCTCTCCTAGCTATTTAAGCTAGTCGAGCTTCCTCTACATGACACATAGCTTCGACTCTGTGCGCCTTCGAAATCTCCTCTGGTGGGAGATCAATATGTGCCATAGGGTTCACCATGCTAAACTACAACAATACAACAATAAAACAAAAATACAAATCATAAAATAAAGACTACCAGTAAAGCTTAGACACCAATTAACTGTTTCTTAACTGTATTCCTCGGCAATAATGCCAAAATTTGATCACACCCAAATTATACCTCATAATTAAAGTATAAAGAGATCACGGTCAAATATAGTAACCCAACTAGGTTGGGATCAATCTCACAGGTAATAGGGAATAAACAATATGTTAGTGATCAATAAACTAACTTGAAATCAATATTTCAGAAGGGGTTTTGCAAATAAAAAGAAGAAAATAATGCTAACAATGATTAAGTTGTGTATCAAATTATAAAGACAAAATTAGTGTTGTGTTCCCATGATTTTATCACTTCGTTGGCCTTTACTAGTGATCTATCCTGGTGAATTTTTCGTAAGACTGATGACTAAGTTCATCTAACATCTCTTGATCTATATAGATAAATTTCACTTATCTCCTCTTGAACTCAAAATGTGTATATTTTTCCCTCGCCATAAGTCTTGACTTAACTATCCTCAATTAGATCTCAAGTTAATTTAGATAAGGGTTGGTAGCCTCAAATTGCCATTGTTAATCTCTTTTACTAACTTCAGTCTCCATGTTCGGGCAAGTTGAAGATGCGGGCACGTTTTAACATTTGCAATCGCTAAAACTAATTAAAACAAAGAGAATAGGAATCCACCCAATTCACCATTTAAGATCACTATTTTATTATGCCTATATTTGTTAATCCATCATGGTTTCCAAAACCCTAGCTTAGGAGATTTAGCCGCTCATATTTAGGAGAATAAAAACAAAAGATGTAGGAGAATTCATAATGAAATACTCATGATAATATAAACTTGTTAACAAAATCTCCAAAGATACATTGAGTTTCAATAACTTGATGTACTTCCAACAAATACTCAACTAAGCTGTTACACAAGTTCATAAATTATGAATTGTGCAACACTAAACTCTAAGACTACAATATTCGAATCCCAAGTGCACACCTAATACATGAAATAAAAGGTATTTATAATAGTAGATTAAGCCTTCGTTGTTCCTTCTTGGATTTGATTTGGGTTTTGCAGCTTTTCTTTCTAGTAGGATTGGGATTGGACTACTTGATGCATCGTGCCTCTCCCAGATATGTCCATGCCTACGTCTCATGCAAGACATAGCATAGGTGTGCCTGTGCGATGTCAACTTCTAGTAACTCATTCCATCAACCCCGTTTAGGCATTTTTGCTCTTTTTAGCCACAATTAAGCCCAAATTTATCACTTTAATCCCTAAAAGTATCTAATCATACGTATTAGCTCTTTTTCAAAAATATATTATAGAACACAAGAAAACACACACAACTTCTTCTCAAATATAGCTAAGTATGGGCAAAATATGACTAATAAAATGGTTAATTTCCCGTTCATCAGCAGACAAACTCAAGATTGTGTTGCAGCCACTTTGAGATTGTAAGTTACATGACAAGTTTTCTAAGTGTGAGTTCTGACTAGACTAAATTGCTTTCTTAGGACACGTGGTGTCAGTAGAAGGCATAAAGGTTGATCCATTAAAGATTGAGGCGTTGAAAGATTAGCCAAGACCCTCAACTATTATGGTGATTGGGAGTTTCCTAGTTTTGGCAGGTTACTACCAAAGGTTTGTGGAGGGATTTTCCTCTATATCTGCTCCACTAACAAAGTTGACGCAGAAGAAGACCAAGCTTTAGTAGTCAGAGGTCTGTGAGAAGAGCCTTCAAAAATTAAAGACTAGGTTGACTGCAGCTCCAGTGTTGACTTTGTCGGAAGGAACCAATGGGTATGTAGTGTATTGTGATGCTTCAGGGACAAGTCTTGGGTGAATGAATATTCAAAATGGAAGGGTAATAGCATATTCTTCTAGATGGCTAAAAGTCCACGAGAGGAGTTATTCAACGCATGATGTAGAATTAGCTACAATGATCTTCACACTAAAGATGTGGTGCCATTACTTGTATCGAGTCTATCTGAACATTTTAACTGATCATAATAGTCTTCAGTACATCTTCAAGCAGAAAGAATTGAACCTCTAGAAGCAAAGGTGCCACAAGTTGCTTAAGGACTATGATGTTGGCAGCTTATATCACTTGGGGAAGGCCAATGTAGTGCTTGATGCTCTTAGTCGATGCTCCATAGGGAGCTTGACTCATGTTGAAGGTTTACCATAGTCTGTCAATATATATCTACTTGTTACTAAAAGGTTTACTATTGTATATCAATATGTATAGAGGTATGGTAAACCGATAGATAATATTGACTAGGATGAAGTTTACGACATTCTCCTTTTTTTACTTCTTTAAGAGAAACAACTTCTGCGCATTTTGAGAAGTAATCAGTTGCAGCTAGAATGTACAAATGTACACTAGAAGACTTTTGCAATGGTCCAACAACATCCAAACCTCAAGATTAAAATGACCATAAGGCAACAATCGGGTGCAATACTTCTGGAGGTTGATGAATGAAATTTGCGTAGAATTAGCAAGCTTTACACCTTCGGGCATAATCCAAGCAATCTTTCACCATAGTCTGCCACAAATACCCCATTCTTTTATATGAAATAAAGTTTTGGCCCAGATTGATGCACTCCACATACTCCAGAATGTTTTTCTTGCATGGATTGAATAGATTCATACGTCCCCAAACAATGTAAGAGCACTCCATCAAATGATCGTCTTTAGAGTGTATCCCTATAATAAAAAAACCAAGGGGCATCGAATTTATGTCTTCCTTTAAAGATCCTTTGAGAATATCCCAAAGCACAAATCATCAATTGTTGGTTATCACCAGTCTTCGATTTCAACCTCAAAGGTTGTAATGACATGCTCAACTTCTTCTTCATGTTTATTTGGTGGTGGTGACACCCTTATTTGGAAAATGGAGAATTGCACTTGATTAGGCGATATCGATGTAGAAGCTAAAGCTCCCAATGCATTAGCCCTTTTATTTTCTGTCCTAGGGACATGTTGGATAGTCACCTCTCCAAGTCAACTTATCATCTTTTGAGCATAATTGTGATATGAAAGAAACTCAGCTTTCTTGACTTCATAACTACTCTAAACTTGATTGATCACCAACTTTCAATCTCCAAAGGCTTGCAGCTGAAATTGTTTAATCTCAATAGCCATTTTGAGCCCAAGTATGAGTGCTTGATATTCAGCGACATTGTTGGAGTAATATTGTGTTAAAGTGAAGGAAAAGGGTAAAATACTACTCCAGCACTAGCTCCTTCACGATGTGCAACGCTTTCAAAGCACATCTTCTAAGGAAGTTGAATTTCTATCAGCATCGCATCCTCATCAGGCAGTTCATCGGATAATTGTCACGACCTGAACATAGGCCTGAACTGAGATAGGGGACAAGAAACCCCGAGAGTCTCCAAGTTGACCTGTGGCATGAACATACATCTAACTCTATCATAGATAAGAGGAAGATCGTCATAAATAACATAGCGGAAGTATAAACAAAATATAACATCTGAATACATGCATAAGTGTAGAGCTGAATACAAACTATGTCCGAAGAGCCTCTAATACTGACAAGTTGATGGTACAAGACCCCAACTAACTCACTATAATCTAAAAACTGAAGAATACAAAATACAACTGATGACAAAGGCCCTCGAAAGATGAGGACTCACCAACTGAGCTGAGGAAAGCTAACTCTGGGAATCTGACTATCGGCGGGACTGGGCCTGGATACCGGAGCCTGTATCATGAAATGATACATCATAGAGTATGCGGTCAATACGTGGAATATACCAAGTATGCAAGGTAAATAAAACTGCTAAGTAAGTAAAATCATAAATCATGCATATAATAAAACATAATCAAGATAAGATTCTGAGATTAGGGCTTGCATGCTATTTTCTAAAATCATGATCTGAACATAACTAAATATAATAACTGAATTGAATGAACCAAAGCTAAAAATTTATAATCATAAGTAAAAATGAACATTGGATCAAACCTGTTGAAAACATAACATCAAGACTGATGAACATCATAACTAAAATCCTGAGGAACAATTGGAGACTTATCTTATAATCGACATTACCACGATAGAGCTTATGTGGTCCTGACTGTCACACTCAAGTGGGCAGAGCCGTCCAAATATTTTTCAGGGCTAAGGACGTTACCATGATATTGATATCAAGCTTAAGGCCCTTTGGGGGCAGGGGAAGCTCACAAGGGAGGTCCCAAATAATAGGAATACCTATGTTGGCACGTAGTTCTGAGGCATAAGGTTGACTGACCCTTAGCCTACTTGGTGCTAGACACTACTTTCAAAAACATGCATATGCTCTCCATCGTTTTTCAATAAAGATAAACCATCATCTAGAGACGAAGCTGATTCATAACATATATACATAAATCTGAAATCATAATTTTAGGAGCCTTGGCTCAAACCATACCACAAGCTGAAAATAAAGGGAGTCTAGACTCCAAAACCATATGGTAAGATAACTCATGAAATCATAAAACATACTTGATCATATGGGCTTTCCCAAGACATACACATGCTCAAAATCAACTTGATTCACTTTGAAAACATGAACATAGACATGGATATTTCGACTTCATACTTTCTTCATAACATCTTATCATGCTTGTACACATACATCATAGATCTCAACTCTTATGAATATTCATGGATGGGAAACATAATTTAGAAAACTTGAAAACATAATTTATATTTTAAAACATTGTAAAATCTGCCCATTAATCACAATTCATCATTCAAACTTTGCTTAGATCATATCCATAATTGATACCTAGGAAATTTACACATTGGGTAAGAATCCCATAGAATCATCAATTAGAACATCATGAATTGAGAGGGAATTGGGCATGGGTGTGGACTAGTGAACCCATTCATAGCCTTACATCCCTGAAGAGACCTGATTTCACAACTTCCTTGATTGCCCAAAGAAAATTAATGAAGAACTTTGAAGAAACTAACCTTAATCACCTCTCAAACCTCTAAGCTTGCATATATGAACTAGGATAGTCTTAGAATGACTTAACCCTTCTTAATACACTCTATTCTGAGCTCAACACAATGTAGTTTAGGCCTTAGGAACTTAAAAATTATGGAAAAGCCCTTAATAAATTCGCAAGAAAATATACACTGTCAGTCCCCATGAGGGACTTGACGACTCGTTCCCTGGACCACGACTCGTGGTCACCAGTCATTACCCGCACAACCACATTTCTTTTGGCGGTCACCACGAGAGACACCACGACTCATGGTGATGACCCATCACCAACACTGCGTACTTCCCTTCTTCCTTCAACTATCTTTGACCACAGGTGACTTAACGGATCATGGGGCTGACCACAACTCATGGTCACACCCATGGTCATCCCAAGCTTGAAATTTCCAAACAAGTCCCAGCCTTTCCCCACGAGTCACTTAACAACTCGTAGGGTTCCTGACGGGTCACTGGAAGACTCGTCCTATGACTTGATGCAGAAATTTCTGTTTTTTCTATTTCAAATCCCGGGTCTGATCTTAGGATTTTCAGTGTATTACAATATCTCTCCCTTGGGAACATTCATCCCCGAATGTTGAAAATCATATTGAAAAGCAGGGAAATGCAATCATCATACTCAATTACTGAGCATACATGTTGAGAACTAACAGAGTGACTAACTCCAATTTGAACTACATGACTGAACTTAATTCCCGAATCACACATACATTCATTGACATGAAAGAAATTGGGGTACATGAGTTGAACATGAAACTGAATAGAGTACTAAGGAGAAAACTGATACCTCAAGCTGAAACTGAGCCAAAGGGGAATAGATGCATGTATTTAGCCATCATATCTGCTTCGGCTTCCCATGTAGCTGTCTCAACATGTTGATTCCTCCATAAAACCTTGAATGAAGCTATTTCCTTGTTCCTTAGATTTCGAACCTAAAGATCTATTATTTACACCGGAACCTTCTCATAGCCTCTCATAACTAAGGCTATCCTTCACACCGACACTGTCCACCGAACAACTAGAGTTCGATCACCCAAACACTTCTCTAAGAGCGATACATGAAAAACTGGATGAATTGAAGCTAATTCTAAGGAAAACTCCAACTTATATGCTACCTTGACAACCCGTTTCACAATCCGGTATGTGCCAACATAATGGGGACTAAGTTTCCTTTTCTTTCCAAACCTCATCACTCCTTCATGGGAGACACCTTTAGAAACATCCAATCATCAACTCCAAACTCAATTTCTCTCCTCCTCACATCTACATAGGACTTTTGGCGACTCTAAGTTGTTTTCACCTGCCCCTTATAAGCTAAACTTTCTCCATAGCCTCATGTACTGACCTATCATCGTAGCTTCACCAACTTCGAACTAACTAACAGGCGATCTACATCTCCGTCCATAGAGAGCCTCAAATGGATCCATCTAAATGAAAACTTAATGAGAGGCAAATGATCATTCCAACTACTTGAAATCAATCACACACGCTCTCAACATGTCCTCAAGAGTCTGTATGGTCCACTCGTCCTGGCCATCTGTTTGCAGGTGAATGTTGTATTGAGCTTGTCCTAAATACCAAGTCTCTTTTGAAATGATCTCCAGAATTATGAGGTAAATTCAGTACTTCTATCTGATATGATGGAAAATGGCACTCCATGCAACAAAAATAGATCCCGAATGTATAACTTATCATAATCCTCCGTTGAGTCTATAGTTTTGACCTGTAGGAAATGAGCTGCTTTAGCCAACTTGTCCACAACTACCCAAATGGAGTCAATGAGTGCGAGGCAACCCTGTTATTAAGTCCATATTGATCTCCTCCCACTTCCAAGTAGGAATACTGATGTCTTTAAGTACACTCCTGGTCTCTGGCGCTCAACCTTCACTTGCTAACAATTCGGACACTTAGCCACAAACTCTACTATGTCCTTCTTCGTGCCATTCCAGCAATAGACTTCCCGTAGGTCATAGTACATATTGGTGGCACCTAGATGTATCGAATATTTGGAACCATGAGCCTCGTGCAACATCTGATCTCTCAAATCATCAACATCTGGAACACACAAATGGCCCTAATATCGGAGCACACCATCTCCCCCTTTGGAGAAGACCTCTACCTTCTTATTCTGAACAACTTCCTTTAAATTTACCAAAATAGGATCCTCGTCTTGTCTAGTTTTTACATCAATCACCAAAGATGATTCTGATCCGTTCTAAACAATAACACCACCATCGATCGAGTCAACCAAACGAACTCCCAACCGTGCAAGCTGAAGCACATCCTTCACCAGCTCCTTCTTCCCCTCATCTACATGGGACACACTCTCCATAGAATGTATACTAAGAGCGTCTGCTACCACATTAGCCTTGCCTGGATGGTAAAGGATACTCATATCATAATTCTTGAGTAGCTCCAACCACCGCCTTTGACGTAGATTTAGATCCTTGTAGGTAAACATATATTGTAGGCTTTGGTGGTCCATAAACACATCTAAATGGACCCCATACATATAGTATCTCCAAATCTTCAAGGCAAATACTACCGCCGTCAATTCGAGATCATGAGTCGGGTAATCCTTTTCATGGACCTTTAGCTTCCTAGAAGCATAGGCTATAATGTTACTATGCTGCATCAATACACAACCAAGGCCGATCCTAGAAGCATATCAATACACCACAAACCCATCGGTACCCTCAGGCAGGGTTAACACCAGTGTTGAGGTGAATCGGGTCTTCAACTCCTGCAAGTTCCTCTCACAAGCATCCGACCATTCAAATTTCACTTTATTTTGGGTCAATTTGGTCAATGGTGCTACAATAGATGAAAATCCATCAAAGAATCTCCGATAATAACTAGCTAAGACCAAGAAGCTCTTGATATCCGAAGGATTCATCGGTCTAGGCCAATTCTTCACCGCTTCTATCTTTTGAGAGTCCACCTTTATACCCACACATGACACCATATGGACCAAAAATGCCACTGAGTTCAACCAAAACTCACACTTGTTGAATTTAGCATATAATTGGCGATTTTTGAGAGTCTGTAGCACCACCCTCAAATGAGTGGCATGCTCCTCTTCTCTACGAGAGTATATCATGAGGTCATCTTTGAAAACAATCACGAACATATCCAAATATGGCTTGAACACCTTATTCATCAAATCCATAAATGCTGCAGAAGCATTCGTTAGTCCAAAAGACATAAGTACAAACTCTTAATGACCATACCGAGTCTTGAAGGTTGTTGATCTGGGGCATATTTATATGCCCAAGTGATACTCAAATGCATCGGTTTTGCCTTGTTTATCCAACAATGTTAGTACATTCTCATGTAAATTGTAGTGATACTCACAAATGCATCGGTTTTGCCTTGTTTATCCAACAATGTTAGTACATTCTCATGTAAAATTGTAGGGAAGTGTGAATTTATACTAACCAACATGATTACATTTTTTGCAGGAAAAACATACTTTTAGGGAGCTAAGATGCATGTTGGGAGGAATCGGAGATGGACTCGGGAGCGAGCAAAGAAGCAGCTGGAGAAGCAAGAAATAAAGAGGCTCCAAGATGAAGCCGTGACACGCTGCCATCGCGGTATGCATTCTGTCCGGGAGATATAATTTCAAGAGTTTCAGAGAAGGTCCACGATCGTGCCGTGGCACGTTGGTTTTACCTCCTTGATCTTGACATTCCAGTGAAGGTGCGTTTGCACCGTAGCACGCTGGGCATGCCCGCATTGCATGCCGTGCCACGTTGGGGGCAATTAGCTGGACGGCTAAATTCCAGAGAGCTTCGCGTTTGCACCGTGTCACGGAGGCAGCCCGTGATGCACTCCTTGACACGTTGCTTGTTATTCCGGGAAAAATTCTCCCCAGTATAAATAGAACACTTAGGTTCATTTTTTAATTATTCTGACTTGGTGGAGCAAGAACGTGGGTTACAAGGCAGTTGAGAGTGACTCAAAATTCTTAGGTTTTCTATCCCTTTCTTCTTTCAATTGTTTGTATGATTTACACTCATTTAACGATGTTCAACTAATAAATGAGTGGCTAATTCTAGTTCTTGCTGAGGTTAGGAACCATTGTATTGGAATGTAATTGTTGATTATCTGGTTGTTTCATCTTTTCTTCTATGGTTGTTCTATTTAATTCTTGTTCTTACTGCATTAATGTCTGGCCAATGTTAATGTAACCAAAAAGTCCGGTTTCATCTGAGAGGGCACGAAATTGAAAGTTGTGAATTAATAGGATATGATCTGTTCTTTGTTTGGGAAAATTGAGAGAATTGATTTACCTTCACGATAGAAATATACCCGAAAGTCATATTAGTCAAGTGTGAAATCGGCTTTGTATGACCAGAACATGAAGTTTCTTTTCTTATCACAGAAATGCTGTAGGCGGAAGGTTCATGATTCTTGTTGGGTTAAATACGAGAGTTTAACTATAGGCATAAGTTCCGACTAGCAACCGGAGAAAAGATAAACCATGTTGTATCGATAATTAATTTCTTTTACATGCCTTCTAGCCTACATGCTCTCATTCATAGTTCAAACTCACTCTGTATATTTATTTTACTTAGTATAAAAATAGTTCAAAATATAAAAACTTTTCTTTATACTGCTGTCTGCATTTCCTTTTTAGAGTTACAGTAAATTGACACTTGAGGTGATTTTAGTCTCCAGTAGTCCAGTCCCGTGGGATCGATACTTGGCTTACTTGAGCCACTTACTACGAGCCTGACCACGTACTTCAGTGTGTAGTCATCCAGACACTGAACAAGTTTTTGGCGCTGCTGGGGATCTGGCAATTGGTGAAATTATAATTTTTCTTAAAAGTGTTAGTTTGTTATTTTTAATTTAAGTGTTGGCCAACTTGTCTTAGCCTGTATTTTTGGTGATAACAGATTGGTGTTGAACACTGGCAAGAGACAAAGAGCTGGTGGATCCATCCTTAGAGCTGGAAAGACAATTCAATCGCCAACGGAGAGAAGCTCTAGGAAATATGCAGCGTTCGCATACAATGATGGAGCAACTACGTATCCACCACTTGTGCGGGAAGTATTAATCTGAGGAAATGGCAGCTAGGCCGGTTCGCGCGTGGTAATCCCACATGCTAACAAATGCACACATCTAGCACTGGCAAACCTGAGCCAGGAGGGAGTTCGAACTAACAGAACATGGTGCAATTGCTGCACACAAGCGGGCAGTTCCACAGTCTCCCCTCTACGATCCACAACAACATCTTCAAATTTTTTTGGAGATAAGTGATAATATCCCACCGAGTGTCAACAGATCAGGCTGATACTGTTCCTGACTTTTCACTTTTGGGAGAGCCAAAAGGCGGTTGGAGTGCCGAGCCACCGAACTCTATAACCACAGGGATGATCTGCAGCTCTGATCCTAAGTTTTTCTTCCGGTGAACAGCAAGATCAGAAGTCAAATTTAAGTTTCAAACAAAAAAGGAAAGAATCTATATCAAGCTTGGGAGAGATTCACCTGTTGTTGTGGGACGTCCATCACCAATTAATTCAATGATGTGCTGGAAAATATTCTTGCCAAGGTTTGGAACCCTACACAAAATCTCATGGACTCGGCAGCTGGGGGACAAGCATTAGAAAAGACTTATTAGGACCTGTATATTTTGCTTAATCGTATTTCGTAGGGTAAATCCGGAGGAATGCGACTTCAAGGGAGGAGCAAGGAGCAGCTGGAGTCTGGAAGTGGATGGGTTTACAGCTATCGCTGCACAGATAGCTGCCTTGCAGAATTATCAACTCAACACCCACTTCTCCACAACATGAGCTTGAGTCAGTCTCAAGCCCCAGAGTGCAGTGCAACAGATTTTGTGTGTGGTGTAAAGTATGCAATGAACACTCGCCAAGAGTATTTTGGAGCAAATCCTGACTCGGTGAACTTTGTCGGTAATGCACAAAGGAACAATCACCAACAGCATGGTATCAACCATAATTCTAACTGGAGGAATCACCCGAATTTCTCTTGGGTAGCAAAATAAACTACCGTGGACAGAGTTCAAATGTAAAAGTAGAGAATCAAGGAGGGCCACAACTATCGACTACAAATACAAAAACAACAATGCACCTCTTCCACCGCCATCACCCAGCGTTGAGGAGTTCAAGACGTTGATAGCTAACCGCTTTCCACCAGCTGACTATGCTAAATTGGCAAAGCCAGAGGCCGAAGAATAAGACCACTAGCTACCAAGGTTGGAGATCAGTTTGGGCAGTTTGCTGGAGCCCAAAACACCAGGCCTAGAGGAGGACTTCCAGCGACACAGACCCCAACCCCAAGCAGGTGGAACACCAGCACCACGAGGAGTGTTTGCAGCCAAGGAGGTGGAACTGGTGCATCACCTCAACAGTCGGGAGCAGCAGAACGAGGGGAGCAAAATGATGAAAAGGGGAAGAACAAGGATCCTGAACCGAAAGACCTCCACCCCCTGTTCCCTCAATCGATTAAAGAAACACAAGGAGGTTGCAGTCAAAAGTTCATGGAGGTTGTTAAACAGGTACACATTAACTTACCTCTTGTTGATGTTTTGAAGGGAGTGCCTAAGTACGAAAGAAGTACATAGCGACATCGTGCCACAAAGCAGGCTACCAGCATGCCACGGTGCTCTTACGGAGGAGTGCACTGCATACAAAACCGATTGCCTACAAATTCCAAAGACCCTGGAGCTTCACAATTCAACTAACACTCGGGCAGAGTATCCATTTTGCAGATTATGATTTGGGAGCGAGCATTAACTGATGCCAACTCGGTATTCAAGAAGTTGGGGCTAGGAGTCCTAGACCAACAACAGTGATCTTGCAGCTTGCAGGATCGCTTCTTGGCAAGACCAGACGGAATTGTGGAGGACGTGCTAAAAGTCGGCTCTGATCTTCCCGGTGTAGATTTTGTGTGCTGGACTTTGAGCCAGACGCTGAAGTCCCATTTATTTTGGATTTTCCCTTCTTGGCCGAGGCGCCATAGGGATGGAAGGTGTGGGTAGCTCACAATGCGAGCAATACCATATGTGGAGGTGTTCCATGTGTGCCAAGGCCACCAAGCTCCCTGTCTGGTAATGTGGCAGAACTCGGCTGTCAATGTTTGAGCAAGCTGAAGCACCCCTGGCGCGAGCTCCAGAGTTGGTGGGACGACTCTGACAGGGGGTGTTTGACAGGGTGAGACTGAGTCGTGAGAAAACGTCCGTCACCCTAGGGGCGGAATGAGCTTACATGACGTCGAGCTACGCACAGTAAACCAGGCGCTGCACGGGAGGCAACCCGTGAATTTCTGCTTACATTGTATAGATAAGAAGAAAAAAGAAAAAAATATATATGTGTGTAAATATAAAAATAAAATATTGTGTTCTTCAAACCTTGGGATTCGAACCCACTTTCTTGGTGTAAGGTATAATTCAAAGTTGATCGAGGAAAAATGCTAAGGAATGCAAAGGAGAAATACGAGTATGGAATTTTTTTTTAAAAAAGTGGCAAACAGTGAGCCTGCGCGATGGCTCCGTGTCACGGGAGGCGATGCCCGCCGCACTCGCGGGGACATGCTGGAAGGGCAAAATCTGGAATTTTACAAAATTCCAGAATGCCTGCGCGATGGCTCCGTGTCACGGAGGTGATGCTCCGCGTTACCCTCCGTGACACGTTGAAGTGTTATCGCGCCGGGTCACACCGGGTCACCGGGCAACCTGCGCAAAATCCTCTTTAATTCACCAAAATTACCTCATTTCTACCATTTTCCATGCGACAAACACCCAAAATTTCCCCTTCCCCAACGTGGCACGGACTTAGTACGAAATTTCTTCAACTTTTCTTCATATCATCGGATTAAAGGTATGTTTCTGAACTCAACCTCGACTTTTGCTGGGTATTTGATTTAAGAATGATAGAGAAGTAACCCTTGCCCTAGGTATAAAATTAACTTAAATTCATTTGAGTTATGTATTGTTTGTTGTTCGTAGTATCGTGGCAGATTATATTGATCAAAGTCCATGTTTCCATCGAATTTGCTATGAAATTGTAGCTAGGGTTGGGTTATGAATTGGAAGAAATTGAATTTGGGTGAAATGTGAAAAATTGTTGGTTTGTACATGTTGGGTGCGTTGAATTGTGTTGTGCTTAACGTATTATGCTGAAGAAGCGATGAATTTTCGGGGGAACAAATTGGTTGAAATTCGCATGAACACAATCATAGAAATTGCGGAATTGCTTAGGTTTAGTTGATAGAATTTTTTTCTTTTTCGCTAAGTGCTATGTGATGAAATAGACTCTGATGGTAATGTTGGGATTAGTTGTACGAAGTCTGAGTAGTACATAGAGGTTATACTGTCGAATCCGCTGAATGCACGAGGCATTTTTGTTGTTTTGTTGTTTTTGGTTTCTTGTTTTATGTAAATAATAAAATAAGGATGATCTTGCTGTGATGTTGTATTTAGGCTGAGAACTAAGTGTGGGGTGGCCTAACCTAACCCAACCTTAGTCGAAGCTAATTTAATTTGACTGACATTGAAACTGTCTGCTTTGGACAGAACAATGGCAAGCAGGCAAGACAGAAAGGAAAGGGCGCATCTACACGCGCCGGAAGAAAGAGGTTAAGACTCGGAAACAAGCATGTCCTGCAAAGAGCACCAGCGGTTCCACGCGGCCGCAGGTTGCCAATGTTGAACCCGATGGGTGATAGAGGAAGGGAAGAAATGGAACACCTAAGCACAAGGAGAACAAGTACTTCCCTGAGGAGCATATTGCAAGGGGACCCATTGGCACAGGAGTTCCCCCGCATTGTACAATCGGATTGACACCGCTGAGCTGTGCTTCATTTTTGACGAGCCCAAGGAGTGCAATCTGCACTTTATTTGGGAGTTCTATCAAATTGGAACCCGACGCCCGCAGCCACCATCAAGATAGGCCAGATTGTCAATTCTGAGCCTCATCAACAAATGCCATACTGGGGCGCAGAACACCTGATGCCCATGTACTCCGGCAAATTTCATCACCTACCTTATGTGATATCGACGCACATTGTGTGGGAGCCCGTTCGACAGCATGCTGGAACAGGCATAAGGAGAGGGGATAACATCAGACATTGCCCTACTTACAGATGAACAGGGAAGCTAGATCTGGCTGAAGATAGTTTGTTCCCTGTTTGATTCCGGGGTGCACATGACGATGTCACAGGATCACGTATAAACCGGTGTATGCCCTGGATGAAAGGGCTGAGATAAATGTAGGGGCGGTGATCATATCCGCCATGAAGAGAGCCTGTTTGCATCAAGGGCACAGGTACGGGTTTGGCGGTTTGCTGACCACGTTCCTGAGGGGTCTGGAGGTAGAGGAAGAGGCCCTAGATTATATCCCGCAGATGGAGAGGCGTGCCATAGATGTCACAAAGACTAAGGCAACTGACACCACTCACGGGCCAGTTCTCACACTAGCCGAGCGACATGCTCGGGATGATCAGTATATACCGCATGTTTGGATACAGATGCTCCAGCTGCACATAGGCGGGAGACCGGCAACGGAGGATGAGCTGTGGTAGCTCGACCTAGATTACCCCTTTGGCGAAAACGCCAGGGCGCTATGTCGTGTGGGCCCAGCATTTGTAGAGCCTGTGGATGATGATGTCCCCACTGATGAGGAGACACTTCGTGAGATTCCGACGTTGAGTCAGAGGAGGACGATGGGGAGATTCAGACATGGGAGACGCAGGCAAGAAAGCAATCTCGATGAAGAAGTGGAATACTTTGATTGATCGTGTGGAGTTTCACCGCCCACTTTTGTGCTTTGTGATTGTATGAAAAACTAGGACAGTGTTCGATTTTAAGTGTGGGGTGGGAGCAGTTAGGTGGTGCTGGTTTTTGTCTTGTTTTGTATGTAATTGCATGTTCTGTTGTCGTGTTTAAAAATATTGTGACCCTATTTTTGTGTGTATGTTTTGTATTGTAAATATCGCTAGAAGCTGTGTGTGCTGTTGAATGTTGTTAGCCAGTGTGTAAATAGTTTTTGTCGAAATTATCGATTTTTTTTAAATTTTTCGTTAATTATTTTTATCATTGGGTTTCTCGGAGTTTGTTTTCGGTCTTTTGCCGAGAAGAGTCCCATTGAACCGAAGTCGTAAATAGTGACCGCTCCCTATGATATGGATGATGACACCATTCAAGGGAAATGCAGTCGATAGAGTATGTTTTTTCTTTCTTTCAATTTGTTTGTTTGGTTGTATCCCATGCATGTTGCTACTCGATGGCTACGAAATCCTTGTTGCGTGTTGTACATAATGTTTATATTGCAAAGGTGATTCGTTTGAAAGACAAAATTCTTGTACATATGTGAGACACTTAGGCCACAGAATCTCGATTCGGTGTGATTGAGGCGACCCTGAATTCTGTAATTAGCTGATTAAAGAGTCTGTGAATATGTCTTGAGTTGAGCATGTGCAATGAGCATATAGTGAGGTTTGTTTATTCCATGTTATTGTGAAGTGTCTAGAACTTGCCTGGTGTGTATACGAAGCGAAATGAAGGAAGTGTAGTGTGAAAGGATGGTAGGCGTTTCTTTGTTTAGCCTAACGTTTTTCTTTTTTATATACCCACCTTGAATGTCAGATCCTAGTTAGCCCATTGAGCCTTTAGCCTATTTTTTTCTTTTGTCAAAAAGGTGTAAACCAAGCTTAACCCTTACTTTTCATTGTCCGTAAACCTAATCCGAAGCTCTTAAGCGCTCAAGAAAAATAATTTTCCCACAGTGTAAAGGAGTGGAAATGATGAAAAGAAAATAAAGAGAGGAAAAAGCAAAGTGATGAAAAGAAAGAAAAAGAGTCAAAAGGTGCACTTGCCAGATGTAAAGAAAATAAAGTGCTTAACAAATCTTTGTTGTTTGGTCCGTGTGTGGGGTTGTGTAAAGGAGTTGAGAAAGAAAAAATGTAATTAAGAAAGACTCCAAGGTTGGGAGGAGAAAGAAATAACTTATGCCCAGAATATGATGGGATGTATTGAAAGCGCTTAAGGATGCTATTGTTATTATTGGTTAGCCAGTATATACTAGTTCGTAGCTTACATTATAACCGTTACGTGATCTTACATCACGCGTCCTTATATTAGTGGAGTAATACACTAGAGGCAAGTTTTGGTTCATGACACAATGCATGTGAATTCGTTTGGGAGAGTGAGCGAAATTGTGTGTGTTTATACCCCGGCATGAATTGTTTGAGAGTTCATGTGATTAAAACAGGTGGAAAACTCTCTTATTTGTGAGGGCACATGTTGGACGAAAGAATAAATTCGTGTCGGATATTTTAGTCAGCTAATGTGCATGAGTTTGCCGATATCGAGAGTCGATTTGTGATGTTAGGTGGTCTTGATATGTTTGATGTCAGTGTAATGATGATGCCGCATGTTTTCTTGATGATTTGTATAAAATCCGTAGCTCGGATTGTCGAGCCAAAGTAGCCATGATGGGATGTCAATTGCATGAAGTGTAGGAGTATTGTTCGAGGACGAACAAGATTTTAAGTGTGGAGTAGATGATCTGGGGCATATTTATATGCCCAAGTGATACTCAAATGCATCAGTTTTGCCTTGTTTATCCAACAATGTTAGTACATTCTCATGTAAATTGTAGGGAAGTTCGAATTTATACTAACCAACATGATTAGTGTTGTTTTGCAGGAAAACATACTTAGGGAGCTAAGATGCATGTTGGGAGGAATCAGAGATGGACTCGGAGCGAGCGAGACAGTGGAGAAGCAAGAAATAAGAGGCTCCGCGATGGAGCCGTGACACGCTGCCATCGCGGATGCATTCTGTCCGGGAGATATAATTTCAAGAGTTTCCGTGAGAAGGTCCATGACGAAAGCCAGGCACGTTGGAATTAATTTCTTGGATCTTGACATTCCAGTGAAGGTGCAATGCTTGCACCGTGGCATCGCTGGGCATGCCTCGCTGCATGCCGTGCCACGTTGGGGGAAATGACTATGGCTAAATTCCAGAGAGCTCTGTTTGAACCGTGTCACGGAGGCAGTGCTCCACGATGCACTCCGTGACACGTTGATTGTTATTCCGGGAAAAATTCTCCCCAGTATAAATAGAACACTTAGGTTCATTTTTAATTATTCTGACTTGGTGAGCAAGAACGTGGGTTACAAGCAGTTGAGAGGACCTAAAATTTAGGTTTTCTCTATCCCTTTCTTCTTTCTTTCAATTGTTTGTAGGATTTACACTCATTTAACGATGTTCAATCCATAAATGAGTGGCTAATTCTACTTTGCTGAGGTTAGGAACCATTGTATTGGAATGTAATTGACACTTGTTGTTTCACCTTTCACTTCCACACTTGTCTTACTGCATCGGCCAATGTAACTAAAGTCCGGTTTCACCCGGAGAGGGCACGAAATTGAAAGTTGTGAATTAATAGGATATGATCTGTTCTTTGTTTGGGAAAATTGAGAATTGATTTACCTCGGGATAGAAATATACCTGACAGTCGTATTAGTCATGTGGAATCGGTTTTGTATGGCTAGAACATGAATTTCTTTCTTATCATATAGAAATGTAGGTGGAAGGTTCATGATTCTTAAGTTGGGTTAAATACGAGAGTTTTAACTAATAGGTACAAGTTCCGACTAGCAACCGGAGAAAGATAAACCATGTTGTATCGATACTCACTTCTTTACATGTTCTTTCTAGCCTCAAAGATGCTCACATTATAATGTTCAGACTCACTTGTATGTAATTATTTTAGCTTAGTATGGGAAAATAGTTCACAAAATATAAAAACTTTCTTTTATACTGTTGTCTGCATTTTTAGAGTTACAGTAAATTGACACTTGAGGTGATTTTGCCCTGTAGTCCACTCCCTGTGGGATCGATACTTGGCTTACTTGAGCCACTTACTACTTGTTCCACCACGTACACTTGCGTGTAGTCATCCAGACACCCGAACAGTTGTCTTCGGGATGTCACTCTCCCGAACTCTGAGCTGATGGTATCCGGATCTGAGATCTATCTTTGAAAAACACTTAGCACCCTGAAGTTGGTTAAAAAAATCATCAATCTTGGGGATAGGATACTTGTTCTTAATGGTGACCTTGTACAATTGCCGATAATCAATACACATGCGAAGAGAACCATCCTTTTTGCGGACAAAGAGAACTGGTGCACCCCATGGAAATTTAATCGGTCTGATGAAACCCTTGTCCAAGAGGAATTTCAACAACTCCTTTAACTCTGCTGGAGCCATTCTGTAAGAAGGAATAGATATAGGCTGCGTATCAGAATGAAGGTCAATACCAAAATCAATCTCCCTCTCAGGAGGAATTCCCAGTAGATCATCTGGAAACACTTCTAGGTACTCACACACTACGAGAACTGACTAGATAGTCGAGGTCTCGGACATAGCATCCTTAACCATAACTAGGCGATACATAAAACCTTTAGAGATCATCTTTCTAGCCTTAAGGTAGGAAATGAGACGACCTATAGGCACAACTGAACTACCCTTCCACTTTAAGACTGGTTCACCCGATAATCTAAACTCTACTGCACGGGTTGTACAATTTACTGATGCATAACATGAAAATAACCAATCCATGCCCAGGATAACCTCAAAATTGGTCATGGATAACTCTACTAAATCTGGTGAGGTGACTTTCTGAAGTACTGTGATAGGGCAATTTCTTTACACCTGTCGAGCGATAACTAAATCACTCACTAGAGTAGAATCTAAGAAGGGTTCTGACAAAATTTCGTTATTGACTCCGAAACTACTAGCAACATAGGGCGTCACAAAAGACAAAGTAGCCTATGGATCTAACAATGCATAAACATCAAGGTGGAATACTAACAGTGACTATATATGGGGAAACCTCCTGCTCCTAACGGGATGCTAGGGTATAGAATCTATTTGGCATTGTCCGCCACCCACACTATTGGATGCCCCCTACTAAGCTGGGCATGCTTCTGGAAGCTGGGCCTCGGCTCCTATCATGACCCTGTTTGGCTGCTGGTCAATCCCTAAGTATGTGTTCGGGCTTCCCACACCCGAAACAAGCACCTAAACTTGGTAAAAACTGGCCCACGTGTCTTCAGCCATATCTGCTACACTCAAGAGGGCTCGTCTCTGTGGGTCTGCTACTCTGGCCTCTGGAGCCTGATGCTCGTCCCCTCTGATCGCGCTTGGACCTGGATGGCATACTCATAGCCAAAAGCGCTGGGGTTTAAGATCTTTGGTGGGACTACTAATGGTGGGTCTCTACAGGGAGAATCCAAAGCTATCAGTACTGGCCCTTTTTACCTCTCTCTCCCGCTCACTCATTGCACTGCCTCCATCTACTGAGTGTGTAGGACTATCCGAGCAAAGTAAATGTCTTGAAGCAGCATCGCGATTTGGAAATCCCTAACTAAGTAGTTTGCTATCCCATACACAAACCTGCTCACTTGGGCTCTCTAATCCGCCACCATCTCAGGTGCATACTTGGACAGACCAGTGAACTCCAAGACATACTCCTAAAATGTCATCTTCCCTTGCTTTAGATTCACAAACTCTGCTGCTTTAATCTCCCTCACCTCCCGAGGGAAGAACCGATCCAAAAAAGCAACATGGAACTCATCCCAATTGATAGGGCCTGCTCCAATTACCTTACTATCCTTCAATTGCATGAACCAAATGTGCGCAACTCCTTTCAACTAGTACAAGGCTAAATCAGCGCACTCCTCCCCAGTCACCCCCATAATCTGGGTGATCTTCAAAAGCTCCTTAATTAACTCTTTTGGATCCTCGTCCACCCTCGATCCAAGAAACTTTGGAGGGTTCATCCTCAGAAAATCTCTAACTCTTGCATCCGCCGCATTCCCGTTCTGAGGGACATGCGCAACCGCCTGCTGATTGACCTAGGCGGTCAAGGCCTGAGTTAACATCTGAGTGGTTGTCCTGAACTCTGCATGGGGAACCGTCTCGGGTACGTGCTCCTCATAGGCTAGTGGGGCCGGTTGGTGCCCGTTTCCATTGCCTTTCTCATGGACATTCCCATTTCTGTTTCTCCTCCCATTAACTCTGAAGGGAGGAATGATTCTTCAAATGCGTGTAGCATGAGTTAGAAGGATAGAGAGACACTTCATCGCATGACTTAGATTATGAAACAAGGGAACATTTCCTAACTTTCTTGTAGCCTCTTCATCATAAGATTGGTGCACTTCAAACCCATGAAAAAGACTCTATTTAATGCGACTTTCGAACACCCTAGGACACTTCAAAACCTAATGCTATGATACCAAGTTTGTCACACCCCGAACATAGTCCCAGATCAAGACATGGGAAAAGAAACCCCGAGAGGCTCCAAGTCGACCCATGGCATGAACATACATCTAAATCAATCATAGATAAGTGGAAGATCATCATAAATAACATAGTAAAGTCTAAAGAAAGCATAACATCTTAATACATGCATAAGTCTAGTGTTGAATAGAAACTATGTCCAAAGAGCCTCAAATACTAACGAGTTGATAAGACCAGACCCCAACTAACTTACTATAGTTTGAAAACTGAAAATATGTAATATAAGTAATGAGAAGGGCCCTCGAAATATGAGGACCCACCAATTGGGGCTGAGGAAAGATAATTTCGGGAATTTGACTACCGATGGGACTGAGCCTGGATATCGTAGCCTATATCATGAAATGATACAACATAGACTATATGGTTAGTACATGGAATGTACCGAGTATGAAAGGTAAATAAAACATCTAAGTAAGTAAAATCATAAATCATGCATATAATAAATCATAATCAACATAAGATTTTTAGTATAGGGCTTGCATGCTATTTTCTTAAATCATGATCTGAACAAAACTGAACATCATAACTGAATCGAATGACCCAAAGCTAAAAACTAATATTCATAAGTAAAACTAAACATTGGATCAAACCTGCTAAAAATATAATATCATGACTGATGAACATGCATAACTGAAATCATGAGGAATAATTGGAGACTCGTCATATAACCGGCATTACCATGAAGAGAATATGTCTGATGTGTTGTGATTTTATGGCACTTTCGACGCTTAAAATTATGAAACTATGCACATTACGGGTATGTTTATGTAGGAATTATGCGTTTTGTGTTTAATGTTGCAGGAAAACAAGTTTGGAACTAAAATGGGAAAATTAATGCTTAAAACCTGGATAGGAGGCTGCCAAGCATTTCTTGAGTCGTTGGCACTCAGCTCATTGCTGAGATTCATGGGAAAATATTCAGTTTTGAAGATGCAAAAATAGTGTACATGACGAGTTGAGGGAACAATTTGTTACATCTGGTAGTGAGTCGTGACACTAGTCGTGAAGAATGGGAGAGCAATTATTAAAAAATTAGCCAATGAAGTTGGCAGTTTACATAACGAGCCGTTGTCTGACCAAACGACTCATTGGGAGATCACTGGAGCCACTTGTAGGGTGCACTGGAATATTGAAGAGGCTGGACCACGAGAAGCCTAACGACTCATGCCATGGCACAACGAGTCGTTAGGTGATCTGTTGCCACGACTGGGCTTGATGTTTAGGACGACTTTTTATACAAAGCACGAATCATCAAAGGTCTTAACGAATCGTTACTGAGCCTGTGATTACTAACGACCTGGTTTCCAATTTTAATTAGGAAAAGGTTTTCTTGGAACAATAAATACATTGTTTAGGTTTATTTTCATCGAACAGTTTATTATTACTACCTTTTTATATAGATTTTGGTGTTGTACTATTATTCTTGGTTCAAGAAACAAGGTTTATAATTTTTTTCTTGTATTTTAGGATCAAAAGCAACATTGGAATTTATTCATCAAGTTTGGAGTTTTATTCAATTTACTTGGTTTTCTTCTACAATAATTAGTAAGTTGCAATTATTATTTATTCAATATTTTGTGATTGTGATTATTCAAACATGAGTAGCTAAACTCATAACTATGGTTGTGGGAACAAATATGAATTAACACACATAGGTGAAACATTTATTGATTCTTGAACGGGGTTTAATGCATGTATAGTTTTTCCCTTTGTTTTAATTGATTCTTGACGGTTGCAAATGTTAGGACTTGCCTTATTCTAACTTACCGGACCAAGGGGTAGCAAATAGAAAAAGGGTTTAGTAACGGAGATTTGAGGCTATAAACCCTCATCTAATAGCTTGAACTTGTCGGGGGATAGCTAATACGATATTAAGGGTAAGGGTTAATTAAGCATATACCCATAGACGAACCAAGTTGCGTGGTGAAAATCATCTAGATAGGAGACCAACCATTTAGGTGAACCTAACTTACAAATATTGCATGTTAAACACCGAAATAGATCACTAGTGTAAAAGCCTTGTGGTTATGAAATCTTGGGGAGCACAATCCTAGTCAACTTGTTAATTGAATACAAACCAACATTTATCTAAAAATCCAGTAGTTTTTACTTTTTGTTATTATTATATTTCTTTTCCCCTTAAGAAATAAGTAATTCGATAGTAACAGCCATTCACATTAACTCAAGTTCTTTCAATATTCCCTGTGGGATCAACCTCAATGTTCGTTGGGTTCTATTGTTGTCATCGACTGCTTTATATCTCATTCGCGAGGTGTAATTTTGGCGACATAAAATTTTGGCGCCATTGCCGGGGATGGCAAGTGGAGGCTTTGGTCTCCATCTTGAAGAGATACAAAAAAGCCATTGGTTTGATCAATGCAGATATTATTGGAATCCCAGCCGGTATTTGCACTCACAAGATCCAGCTAGAGCTAGATTGTATTCCGAGTATTGAACATTAGCGTAGGATGATACCACCTATGCAAGAGGTGGTCAAGAAGGAAATCATAATGTGGTTGGATGCAGGTGTTGTTTATCATATTGCAGACAACAAATGGGTGACCCTAGTCTAGTGTGTACCGAAAAAAGGAGGAATCACAGTGGCCCCAAATACTACCAATGAGCTTATTCCTCTAAGACCAGTCACCGGTTGGAGTGTATGCATGGATTACAGAAAGCTCAACTGTTCGACCCAAAAAGATCACTTTTCGATGTCATTCATAGACTAGATGTTGGACAAACTTGTAGGAAGAGGATGGTATTGTTTCCTTGATGGTTATTCGGGGTACAATCATATTTTTGTTGCCCCTGAAGAACAAGAGAAGAACACGTTCACATGTCCATATGGTACATTTTCTTTTAAGAGAATGTCGTTCGGGTTATGTAATGCACCCACCACTTTTCAGTGTTGCATGATGTCCATATTTTCTAACATGGTGGAACACATCATTGAAGTCATTATGGATGATTCTTCAGTGGTGGGTGATTCATTTGAGGATTGTTTGGCTCATATGAGCAAGGTTGTTCAGTGATGTGAAGAGAGAAACTTGGTGCTTAACTGGGAAAAGTGTCATTTCATGGTCAAGGAAGGTATAGTGCTAGGCCACAAGATTTCTGGTAAGGGTATTGAGGTGGACCGAGCCAAAATTAAGGTAATTGCTAGTCTTCTACCTCCTATTTCTGTGAAAGGTGTTCAAAGCTTTTTGGGCCATGCAGGTTTTTATAGAAGATTCATCAAGGACTTTTTCATAATTGCACATCCATTGTGTATACTACTCGAGAAGGAGGTGAAATTTGTTTTTGATTAGGCATGTCTGAAGGCATTTGAATGTCTTCAGAGACTGACCACTGTCCCCATTATAGTGGCACCTGACTGATCTTTGCCTTTTGAGGTTATGTGTGATGCTAGTGGTGTGGCCCTAGGAGCTGTGTTGGGTCAAAGGTGTGAAAAGATTTTCCATCCGATTTATAATGCTCGAAAGGCTCTAAATGCAGCTCATAAAAATTATACCGTGAAAAAATAGGAGTTGTTGGCTGTAGTATTTGCATTTGAGAAGTTTTGGGAATACTTGCTTAGAACTAAGGTGATAGTCCACACGGACCATGCAACTTTGAGATATCTGATGGCAAAGAAGGATGCCAAGCCATGGTTGATTCGATGGGTTCTGCTGCTACAAGAGTTCAAGTTCGAGGTAAAAGACCAGAAAGGGACTGAAAATCAGGTGGCGGATCACTTATCAAGATTAGAACTTGATGTAGCACTTAGAGATGAGCATGACATAGATGATGCATTCCCAGAAGAGCAGGTTCTAGCGTCCTTACAAGATCTCATCCCGTGGTTTGCAGACTTTGCTAATTATCTGATGAGTGATGTTGTACCGGAGCACTTATCTTTTCACGAGAGGAAGAAGTTTATGTCTGATGTGCAGAAATTTTTCTAGGATGAGCCCAACTTATTTTGCATATGTGCTGATGGGATTATTCGTAGATGCGTGCCTGAGGTGGAGATGCTGAGTATATTAGAGGCCTGCCACTCATCCCCTATTGGAGGCCACCACAATGGGATCCGCACAGCCCATAAAATTCTGCAATGTGGGTATTATTGGCCAACCATTCACCAGGATGCACATGATTTCGCAAAGGAACGTGATGCATGTCAAAGGCAATGAGGCATATCACTGATGCATGAGCTTCCTCTAACTCCCATCCTGGTCATTGAGTTATTTGATGTATGGAGCATTGATTTCATGTGCCCATTTGTGAGGTCAGATGGGATGAAGTACATACTTTTTGTTGTTGACTATTTTTCAATGGGTGGAAGCAGTTGCACTTCCAAACAATGAAGGGAAGAGCGTCATAGCGTTCTTGAAGAGAAACATATTTGCTAGATTCGAGACTCCCAGAGCCATCATTAGTGATGGGGGTTCGCACTTCTGTAACTGGTTGTTTCTCTCTTTATTTGAGAAATATGGGGTAAAACACAGGGTGGCAACACCCTATCATCCGCAATCTAGTGGACAGGTTGAAGTCACAAACCGATAAATAAAGACTATCTTGGCGAAGACGGTGAATGCAAACCGGAAAGATTGGTAAAGAAAGCTAGATGATGCTTTATGGGCTTATCGGACCGCTTTCAAAACTCCTGTAGGTATGTCTCTATATCAGCTTGTTTATGGAAAAGCATGTCACCTTCCGGTCGAACTTGAGCAAAAAGCAATGTGGGTGCTCAAGAAGCTGAATTTAAACTGGAAAGAAGCTGCGAACTTGAGGCTTGATCGGTTTAATCAGCTTGATGATTTTTTTTTGAAAGCCTATGAGAGTTCTAAAATGTACAAATTAAGGATCAAAATTCAGTATGACTAGAAGATTGAGAAAAGATAATTTAGTCTGGGTGATATGGTGTTATTATTCAATTCTAGACTTCATTTGTTTCCTAGTAAGTTGAAGTCTAAGTGGCTGGGACTTTTTCGAGTGGTCCAAGTATTCTCCCATGGGGAAATCGAACTAGAAGATCATGAATGAAAGCGGTTCAAAGTGAATGGTCAGCGAGTGAAAGCTTATTTGGGGAGAAGTGAAGAACTCAAACTGGTACATCTTTGGACCTTGAGTGAAATCTGAGTAACTTGGGGGAATAGAGTCGTGCCGCGATGTTAAATCAGGCGTTGCATGGGAGACAACCCATGGAGGTGTTTTGGTGAAGTATGAGTAGACAAAACACCCACATCATGCCACGACGTTAAATCAAGTGCTTCTTGGGAGGCAACCCAAGTTGTAATTGTAAGAAAAACATAGTGTTTACGATTGTTAATGGGTGTAGGTGATTAAGATGAAAAAATTGAAGTTGGAACCAAAATTTGGAACTTCAATTCTGGTGCAAAATATCACAGAACGAGTTGTCGTTCGACCTGAAGACTGGTTTAGTCCAATCGTGAAGACAATCGCAGATAATAGGGGAGCAACGGTCGACTTAATGACTCGTGTCTACTGATAATGAGTCATATGGTCTTGCGTCATGTTCACTGCCTCGCTTCGCAAAAAAGTGGAAATCAGTGACAACAAGGCGCACCCACGAATCGTTTGGTTCTCAAACGAGTTGTCTAGTTGTCTGTCAAAAACACATTTCAGGGTAAACAAAGTCAGGGCCTACGACTCAATTTACGACTCATTTGGTCACACCACGAGTTGTTTAGTGATTCATTAGGTCCCAGGTAAGGTTTCTCCTGAACGATTGTTTAAAAGTTCAAAATGACTCGTTTTGCTCCCTCATGATCCATTACGTGGGTTGAGGTGAAGTTAAATGATTCGAAACCCACGACCCCACTCGGCTTAAGCATAAAGGGGTAGATCGAAACTTTTTAAACTCCTCACCCATTTAAACCCAGACATTCTCCAACTCAAAACTCCTTCTTCCCTTCCCGTCAAAATCATACACCACACTGATAATTCCTCACATAGCACTCACAAAAGTCTCACACACACACGACCGCACTCACCTGTTTTAGGTGTCACAAGATTGCAAAAAAAATTCAACTTGTCCTGCTCTAACTCGAAATTATTGTGAGTGATTGCTTGTTCTCTCATTTCTCCATTAATTTTCTCATATAATGAGTTTTAATTTGACATGATCTTGTGAATTTCATGGAAAATTTAGGTATAAGACATTGAACAAATTCTTTTTCGAAACCCTAGATAGATTGAACACATAAATCATGATTGAACATCAATGGGTTGGATATGAGAAATTGATACTTTGTGGTTATGGAGTTAAACAATAGCAAGTGGATGAACATGAATGTAGGATCGGTAAAACTGAAACTCTTGAGCACGAGCTACAGCACGAGTCGTTAGATCACCAAACTACTCATTGTGTAGCTCGTCCTGAGTAGAAATTAAATCAAGAGATCAGTGTACCTAACGACTTGATGCCTTTGGTAACGACTCATTGGGACCAGTCGTTAAGTACACTGGTCCAACATGAATAAAGCATGGTCCCGGACAATGAAGGACCTCACGAGTCATTTCCAGTGGCAACGACTCGTTGAGTCACTCATTTTGTCCACTGAGAAGTTGTTTATAAGTGCTTTTGTTTCATCTCATCTGGTATGCTAACAACATTTCCATAGGTACAATGGCTCTAAGGGGTACACCGAAGAATGTTCCGGCAAAGAATCAAGTGTCGGAAAGAAGTCAACCATCATACCACAGACTTCGGGATGAGTCGTCCTCCTCCGAAGAGTCAAGTGGCTCGGAGGAGGAATAAGAAGTGTCCGAAGAGCAGTTGGTGCGGAGATCAACAAGGAATACGGCTCCACGAAATAAAAATCCAACAGCCCAAGTTTATGCTCCTACTCCACTGGCAAGGGATCTGCCCAGATGTACAGATGAGAATGCCAGGGATGCAGCCGCAATTGCTCCTGAGGGCACCACATCTGGGAAAAATGCAGAGGTAGCTGATGAGTCACATGCTCAGCGAGGGGTTTCCGATGATGAATTGTCTGAGACCTTGAACACATCCAATGATCAACCAAGGGACATGAGATGATGGTGTGTTCATGGTATGAGGGATATATATAACAGAGACATTGCTCCAAATGATAAAGGACATTCAAAGAGAAGCATATACGAGGAGCCGAGGCTGGTCACCACGGGACTTAAGGACCTTCCAAAGATGCAAGCTATTTTCAACAAGTATGGGTTCAGGTGGTTGACCAAGCCATCAGGAAGCTACATCCCATGCTTAGTCAGAGAATTTTATGCGGCCTACATAGACACACTACAACGTTTGGTTTTAGGTGGTCATGACAAGAAGAAGAGGCCTTCCTTAACTCAGGTGTTGGCTCAAGAGACTCTGGTGGTTATATCTGAGAGGAAGATGTCTAGGCTACTGTATGGGCCAGACTATAATCCCTCGATGAAAACAACCGAGTTTGACCATAGGCTATTAAAGCTAAAGAAAGTTAAGACTAAGAAGCTGAATAGTGAGGAGCGCATCAGACAATACACCTAGCTATCTCGGGTTATCACCACAATAGGTCTGTTGGTTGAATGGGTGCACGACACTGAGTCTCAGATCAAGAAGGCCACACATAATTTTCAAGCTAAGTTTTGGTGGAAACTGGTGAGGCATAGGCTGGTACCAACCAGCAATGATAACATTCTCACACCTGATAGAGTGGCATTGGTAGCCAGCATTATGGAGGGATACACCATCAATTTCCTCCAGTACATTGCTGAAGAGATTAGAGAGCGGGCCATCAGTGACAGTGCTATGATTCCCTTCCCATATTTGATTGATAGACTTTGTCAGGAATCAAAAGTGATAGAATTTCCATCAGTTGACCAGAGGATAGTGGTTTAGAAGATTACAGATATTGGGTTTATCATATATGAGACAAACCCAGTCTCGAGGGCGAGGAGTAAGTTCGCCACATCCGCTAGAGCGACCATACTAGCAGAGGCATTTGGAAATGGTATGCAGACCGATGCTGCATAGTTCACTAATTTGGCGGCTGAGCCTATTGAGGGTAGAGAGACGACTAGCCATCCTGAAGATACAAATGCAACGGACACCTCCGCACCTGCTGATGTTCTCGAGTCTTCATCCACCACAGTAGCACCTAGACCACTAGTTGCTCTGCCACGAGCCACTACAACCATCCTAGTTACGATTTCTCAGGTATTTTTTGTTGATAAGGCTAGGTGGCTAGCTAGGATCGAAAAGCAGCAAGCACACACGGCTTTACAGGTTAAAGTTTTGATGGAGCAGGTAAAGCCTTAGGTGTCAAAGGAGTTGGAGGCGCTATCGAGTTATATGCATGGTTGGTTAGACTCTTTTGAGAGATGAACGAATAAGCGCCTTGCACATTTATAGGCGCCTGAATTGGCAAAGTGGTATGAAGAGCTAGGAGCACTCAGAACTGAGGAGCGGGATTTGGCTTCACGAAAGGTATCTGCAGTACCTCCATCGATGCTTCCTGTGACAGATGATTAGAGTGAAGAAGAGCTACCGCTGGTTTTTGATTTCATTACGGAGGAGCCGGTGGCACAAGGGAAAGGAAAAAGGCCTCGTGAGGAGGAAAGCTTGGAAGATGATGCTTCTATGCTCCGTCAGCAAAAATGAGAGAAGAGTGAGACGAATAGAGTGCTTCATATATCGAGAGAGGAGGCTCAACAGAGAGCCAAAACTAAGGCAGCGGGAGCTCGTGGAGAAGGGATGAGCTCCTTTGGATCTGAAAATGCACCGGGTCAAGCCAGTAATATTGGAGATAACATTGGATGAGTATCTACACCCTCCACTGACAAAGTAGCTGACACCTAGGTCACACAGGTATGTTCCTTATTTCCTTAGTTCTATTTTTTATATTTATGCATCGAGGACGAGGGATGCTTTTCTTTATGGGGCTTGGGAGGGATACCTGCGCATTTTTGCTGAACATAACCCGAGGGTTTTTCTTGCCGAATATCTTTTCCCTCGGGTTTCCATATTTAGTAGAACCGGCACATTTAGGGTTTTATGTTTTTTTGTGTTTGTTTGTGTAAGTTGGAAGAAACATAGGTGAACTCAAGGAAATCAAGAGCTTAAATTGTTGATTTTTGTTGAACTGATAATTTGATACCCCTCCTTAAATTTTTTTATTTTGTGTATGTTAAAATCGACAAGTATGACCTTTGTGAATCTTTGCATGGCATTGAAACAGTGAACATGTTTATCATTGTATGGCTGTACCTGAACTAGCAGTTAGTAGAAGTGATGATGTTTCACTTGTTCTATGTGTGAGTGAGGTTTAATGGCTAAATTCTGCTATGTGTGTCAATCTAGAACATGCCTGGTCAGCCTTACTAAGATAGAGGATAGGAAACTAGGAAAGGATCATAGGCTATTTTTGATTTATGAGTCCACTTTGGCCTTAAAAGACCTACCAAAAGAGAATAAATATCCCTTGATCCAAATGTTTGAGCTTAAATTGACCTTTCTTTTTGTTTACACCAATTCACCTTCCTGCTTTGATTAAGAATGAACCTATTTTGGCCCTGGTCCCTCCTTGGACACTGTGAACCTCAACTCAGGCAAATTGCCTAAGTTGAGGGTGACTATTATAGGGGTGATTAAAAAGTGTAGGGTGGAATAAAAAATTGGGTAATAAAAAGAAACAGAGCGGGTGCGGTATGCATAATGAAAAGAAAAGAAAGAAATAAAAATTATTGTCAAAGAGCAAGAAAAGAAAAGAAAAGAAAAATGTGACATCAATGAATTCTTGAAAGAATATGAACCACACCCGTAGTTACAAATGAAAATAAAAGAAGAAGAAAGTAAAGGAAAAAGGGAAGAAAATAGGATAAAATGGTTAAAAGTGGAGTCAAGATGTGTGTAGTGCCAAGGAGGGTTAAGCTACTAATTTCATATGTACAATACCCAAACTTGAGCCTACGTTACAAGCCTAAATTGCTATAGTGATCTTAGTTACTTGTCTGAAAATCGAGGTATTGAAAGTAAAGGAAAGCCTATGGAATTGCATGTACACAGTTAGAATTTCATTGTGAGAGTGAGTGGATCTTACCTAGTACCAAGAGAAATACATTCAAATACTCATATACACATGCGTGAGCATGGGACTTCTTTGAGGTGAGAGAATTTGGTCAACAAGATCGTCTGCGAATTGTCTGGGTCATTGTTATAGATTTATGTGTGTGGTCGCAAGTGAAAGTGCTTTTCCATGTTTTGATTCCCTTGTGTCATGGTTTGACATTTTGCATATGCATCGTGATTTGAGTTGGTATGATGAAAGAGGGGTTAAAAAATTCGATATAATGAATAAATGTGACTGCCGTAAGTTTCCTAGAGTTCTTTCAATTGAAGCGTCGAAGTAGTTTATTTTATTTTATTTTAAGGACATATAAAAGTTCTAAGTTGAGGGTATTGATGTGCCGTGAATTTACGGTACTTTCGACGCTTAAAATTAAGAAACTATGCACTTTGCGAGTATGTTTATGTTTGTATGATGCATTTTGTATTTAATATTGTAGAAAAACAAGTTCGGAAGTGAAATGGGCAAATTAGTGCTTAAAACATTTGGACAGAAGGTTGTCAGGCACTTCACGAGTCGTTGGCACTTAGCACGACTCATTGCTAAGATTCGTGGGCAAATATTTAGTTTTGAAGATGCAGAAATAGTGTACCTGATGAGTTGAGGGAACAACTCATTACATCTAGTAACGAGTCGTGAAGCCAGTCATGAAGACTAGGAGAGGAATTATTGAAGAATTAGCCAGTGAAGTTGAAGGATGATGTAACGAGTTGTTGTCTTACCAAATGACTCGTTGGGAGATCACTAGAGCCACTCGTAGGGTGCATTTAAATATTGAGGAGGCTGGACCACGAGAAGCCTAACGACTCGTGCCCAGGCACAACGACTCGCTAGGTGATCCTTTGCCACAACTGGGCTTGATGCTGAGGATGACTTTTTTAACAAAGCACAACTCTAAAAGGTCTTAACAAATCGTTCTTGAGCCCATGATCACTGACGACCTGGTTTTCAGTTTTAATTAGGAAAAGGTTTTCTTGGGAACTATAAATACACTCGTCGTATAGTTTATTATTACTACTTTTCATATAGATTTTGGTTTTGTACTATTATTTTTGGTTCAAGAAACAAGGTTTACAATTTGGGTCTTGAATTTGAGGATCAAAAGCAACATCGGAATTTATTCATCAAGTTTGGAGTTTTATTCAATTTACTTGATTTTCTTCTATGATAATTTGTAAGTTGCAATTATGATTTATTCAATATTTTGTGGTTGTGATTATTCAAACATGAGTATCTAAACCTATAACTAGGGTTGTGGGAACCAAGATGAATTACCACACATAGGTGAAACACTTAGTGATTCTTGAACGGGGTTTAATACATGTATTATTTTTCCCTTCGTTTTAATTGATTCTTGACGGTTGCAAACGTTAGGACTTGCTTTATTATTACTTACCATACCAAGGGCGTAGCGAATAGGAAAAGGGTTTAACAACAGAGATTTGAGGCTATCATCCCTCATCTAATAGCTTGAACTTTTCTGGGGATAGCTAATCGGATAATAAGGGAAAGGGTTAACTAAGCATACACCCGTAGACGGACCAAGTTGCGTGATGAAAATCATCTAGATAGGGGACCAACCATTTAGGTGAACCTAACTTACCAATATTGCATTTTAAACATCGAAATAGATCACTAGTGTAAAATTCTTGTGGTTATGAAATCGTGGGGAACACAATCCTAGTCAACTTGTTAATTGAATACAAACCAACATTTATCTAAAAATCTAGTAGTTTTTACTTTTGTTTATTATTATATTTATTTTCCCCTTAAGAAATAAGTAATTCGATAGTAACAGTCATTCACATTAACTCAAGTTCTTTCAATATTCCCTTTGGGATCGACCTCAACTTTCGTTGGTTCTATATTTGACATCAACCGCTTTATATCTCATTTTTGAGGTGTAATTTGGGTGACATCAATATGGTCCTGACTATCACACTCAAGTGGGCAGAGCTGTCCAAAGCCTTTCCAGGGCTAAGGACACTATCATGATATCGATATCAAGTCGAAGTTCCCTTGGGGGTAGGGGAAGCTCACAAGGGAGGTCCCAAATAATCTAAACATACCTACATTGTCTTGTAGTTTTGAGACATAGGGTTGACTGACCCTTAGCCTACTCGGTGCTAGACACTACTCCCAAAAACATGCATATGCTCTACAGCATTTTTCAACGAAGTTGAACCATCGTCTAGAGATGAAGCTGATTCATAACATACATACATAAATATGAAATCATAACATGAGGAGCCTTGGCTCACACCATACCACAAGCTAAAAAAATGAGAGTCTAGTCTCCAAAATCATGTGGTAAGCTAATTCATGAAATCATTAAATATATTTGATCATATGGGCTTGCCCAATGATCTTGGGCAGAATTATATGCCCAAGTGATACTCAAATGCTTCATTTCGTCTTGTTTATCTATCGTTATTTGTACATTCTCATGTGATTTGTAGTT
>JACEIK010000524.1:27977-67485 GCA_018107945.1 Datura stramonium | reverse complement strand
CCCTCGGTCTAGTATTTTGGGCTCCAGCTAACTGTCCCAACTGATACTCCAATGCCTTTGTAGCTAACTGCTGATTTTTCATGTCAGTTGTCAATTTTACATGATCAGCCTGCATCTGCGCCTGGTTAGCTATTATGGTTTTAAGAATATCCTCGATGTTGCTAGACTGAGGAGGTGCATTATTTCCTCTGAACTGCGGCTAAAAATTGTGATGACCCCCTTGATTTCTGTGCACACCCTGATTTAAACTCTGTCCCTGATGACTATTACTCCCCCATGAAAAATTCAGATGATTTCTCCAATTTGGGTTGTAACTGTTGCCATACTACTGATTATTGCTCCTCTGGGCGTTTCCAACAAAATTTACCGAATCTGGATTGGCACCACAACACTCAGCTAAGTGTTCACTACGTCCACAGACTTCACACCACACCTGCTGAACTGCATTGACTGGGGATTGTGCCTGGCTCAAACTCATGCTACTAAAATGAGTATTAATTTGATTCTACAAAGAAGCTATTTGTGCAGCAATCGCTGTGAATCCATCTACCTTCAAGACCCCTGCCGCTTTCTTCACTCCCCCTCGGGTTGTATCAGCATTCCATTCAGGATTACCTTGTGAAATACAGTTCAACAAGGTGTACAGCTCTTCGTATGTCTTTTCTAGTGCCTGCCCCCCGGCTGCTGAGTCTAACAAATCTTTGTATGCGGTTCCAAGATTTCAATGAATGTATGCACCAACACATCATTAGACTAATGATGGTGAGGACAATCTCTTAACATTAACTTGAACCTCTCCCAAGCCTGATACAAATTCTCACCCTCTCTCTGTTTGAAACATAGAATCTGACTTCTAAGCCTGGCTGTATTCCCTGATGGAAAGAATCATATCAAAAACTTCCACTCTAGATCATCCCAAGTAGTAATAGAATTTGGCGGTTCAGCCTTTAACCATCTCTTGGCTTCCCCCAGCAGTGAAAACGGGAATAGTGTATGCCTCACATAATCAGACGATACTCCAGTGGGTATATATGTGTCACTTATCTCCAAGAAGTTTTGGAGATGCTGCTGTGGATCTTCATGAGGGAGACCTGTAAATTGCCCGCTGGTGTGAAATAACTACACCATATTCTGCCTAAGTTCAAATCTCCCTCCTGGTTCCAGCTTGCGAAGGCTGGATGTTACATTATTCGCATGTGGGATTGCCACCTCGCGGACCGGTCTTGCTGCCATCTCTTCTGGCACTAAAACTGCCCTTACAATCGGTGGATGTTTTTGTTGCTCCAAAATTTCCCTCCTTAATAGCTACAACTTCTTTTCTAGAGCTTCCCTCTTCTTTAGATGAAATTGTCTCTCCGGCTCTAAAAACGGATCCACCAACTCCTTATCTCTTGCCAGCATTCAAAAACAACTTAGTACCTGCAAGAGAAATCGCTAAGATCAAGTTGTCAACACTTGTATCGAACTTGTAAACTAACACTAAGAAAATTAAGTCACAAATTGCGCCAGTCCCCGGCAATGGCGCCAAAAACTTGTTCACTCCCAATCGCACGCAAGTGTACGTGGTCGTACAAGTAATAAAGTGGCTTTATTTCAAGCTAGGTATCGAACCCACAGGGACTGTAATAAAGGAGCAATTTTTTCTCTTAGTGTTTAGTATACACACTTCTTTATACAAGTAGACAAGCAAAACAAATGGTGATTTTTCAAGAATATTAGTTAATGAAACCCTAAGTGAAATTTATGAATTATAATCTGAACAATAGCACGAACAAGTTGAGGTTAAGGCAAAACATGCAGATATGTAATTTATTGATTAAATTTCAGTCAACACTTCTCTTCGGTTGTTAGTCAGGAATTATNACACTTCTCTTCGGTTGTTAGTCAGGAATTATTAACAATGGATTGGGTCTTTCGAACTCCTCACCAATTAAAGAATTATGAGATTTACATTACACATTTCAGTGATGCAACAACTCATATTCTCATAAACCAAACTAAATTCCATAGATTACCAAATATGATATTACAGATATATTTCTATTCTGAACGTTAATCTTCTCTTAATTTCTCAACCAAGAAAAGAACATAATCTACCGATTCACATCAATCCAAATAATCTTCCTTTCGGAAATAAAATTGGAATTTGAATATATACATTAACAATGGCCAATAATTAATGTAGTAAAAACAAGAATCAGTAGAACAACCATTTTAGAGAAGATAAAAACTGAAATAACATCAATTACATGCTACTGCAATTATCCTCAACCTCAGCCAAAGGTGAATTAGCCACTCATTTGAGGATTAAACATCTTCAAACAAGTACAAAACGTACAAGCAATTGAAATTTAAGAGGAAACGAAAGAGAATTAACCCTAGGACTTTTTCAGCTCAACTGCTTGATACCCACATTCTAGCATGAAATGTAAGATATCCTAAAATAAAACCTATGTGTGCTATTTATACAAGTGAGAAATTTCCCGGAATAAACTGGAAACGTGGCACGGAGGCTATCGCGGAGCATCAGCTCCATGCCACGGCCTTGTCGCGGAGCCTCACTGGAAATAGGATGCACAGATTCTTAGCCTCAGCGTGGCACGGAGGCTATCGTGGAGCCTCAACTCCGTGCCATGGACTTGTCACACACCTTCACTGGAATTCGGGTGTGCAGCAAAGTCTTCCCAACGTGTCACGGAAGTGAACGCGGAGCATAGGCTCCGTGACACGGTGCCATCTCGCACCTACACTGGAATTCGCCTAAGATTTCACTCTAGGAAGAATGCTTCCGCGATGGTAGCGTGACACGGCCTCGATCGTGGAGCATAAAGTTTTTAGTATTTTCTTGCCGACTTCCGCATTTTGCTTCCGAGTCCATTCCTCCACTTCACCAACTTGTAGATTAGTTTCCAAAATTCATTCTAAACTGCACAAACAATAAGTAATCATGTTGGTTAGTATAAATCCACATTTACATAAAAACCACATAAGAATGTACACATAAAAGTAGATAAACAAGTCCAAATTAAGTAATAAAGTATCACTTGGGCATGCAATTCTGCTTGAGATCACTAGCCTATTAATATCCTTTGCCAGCTCTTTTCTGCCTGCTTCAATATGAGCAACACTCCCCCGGACATCTTACTTAAGGCATCTGCTACTACATTTTTCTTGCCCGGGTGGTACAACAAACTGACGTCATAATCCTTTAATAACTCCAACAATCTTCTTCGAAGAAGGTTCAAATCCTTCTGACTGAACACGTACTGAAGGCTCTTATGGTTGGTGAAAAAATCCACGTGAACTCATAAAGTTAACGCCTCCATATTTTTAAAGCAAACACCACTACCGCCAATTCAAGATCATGAGTCGAATAGTTCTTCTAATGAACATTGAGCATCTAGAGGCATAAACTATCACCTTACCCCGCTGCATCAGAATGGAAGAAAGGCCAACTCTGGAAGCATCATAATAGACTATGAACCCATCTATTCCTTCTGATATAGTCAAAACTGGAGCTGTAGTGAGTCGAGTCTTCAGCTTTTGGAAACTCTTCTCACATGCATCTGACAACTGAAACTTCACCTTTTTTCTGAGTTAGTTTCGTCAGAGGAGACGCAATCGAAGAAAATCCTTCTATAAACATCGATAATAACCAGCTAGACCTAGGAAACTTCTGATATTTGTTGGGGAAGTGGGTCTCGCCAGTCTTTCACCACTGTTACCTTCTATGGGCCTACTTGAATACCCTCACCTGAAACCACATAACCAAGGAAGGCCACATACTTCTGCCAAAATTCAAATTTGCTTAATTTGGTGAACAATTAGCGGTCTTTGAGCGTCTACAAAACTATTCTCTGATGGTTAGCATGATCCTCCTCATTTCTGGAGTATTCCAAAATGTCGCCGGTGAACATAATGACGAACATGTCCAAATAATATTTTAATACCATGTTCACAGGTCTATAAAATCTTCAAGGGTATTGGTTAATCCAAATGACATAACCACAAATTCATAGTGACCATATCGAGTTCTGAAGGCTATTTTCGGTATGTCATATTCCTTGACCATAAGATGATGAAACCCTAACCTAAAATCTACCTTGGAAAAACAACAAGCTCCCTGAAGTTAATCAAACAAGTCATCAATCCTGGGTAGGGGATACCTATTATTAACTGTAACTTTGTTCAGTTGATGGTAGTCAATATACATTCTGAGAGTATCGGCTTTTTTTTTGCACGAACAACACTGGAGCACCCCATGGAGAATGTTGGGCCTTATGAAACCCTTATCTAGAAGGTCCTTCACATGTTCCTTTGAATCCTTAAGCTAAGTGGAGCCATTCAATAAGGAGGAACAGAGATGGGCCGAGTGTCTGGAAGAAGGTCTATGCCAAATTCTATTTCCCAATGGGGAGGGACTCCGGAAAGATCTTTGAGAAACACGTTAAGGAATTCGCTGAAAAATGGAACTAACAAAATAGTTGGTGTCTCGGAGCTAGAATCTTTGACCCGAACTAGGTGATAGATGCATCCTTTTGAAATGAGCTTCCTTACCTTAAGGTAGGAAATAAACTGATCCTTAGGCGCTGAAACACTACCCATCCATTCTAAGATTTGTTCATTAGAAAACTAAAACCTGAACACTCTAATTCTGTAGTCAACCGAGGCATAAATGGAAAATTACCAATGCATGCTAAGAATGAGGTTGAAATCAACCATCTCTAGCTCTACTAGATGAACTGGAATAAATTTACTCAACACTGAGACTGGGAAGTTTCTATATACTCGGCTGGCTCTAATTGACTCAACAATTGGGGTAGAGACCAAGAACCATTCTAAGAGGACTTTTGGACTGATTTCAAACTGAACAGCTACATAAGGAGTCAGGAATGATAGTATGGCTCCCAGATCTAGTAGGGAATATACATCAAGATGGAAAATATGTAACATACCTGTGACCATTCCAGGTGAGTTATCCTGATCCTGACGAGAGGAAAAAAACATAAAAATAGTTTTTGAGCTGACCGCCATCCATACCTAAAGTAGTCCCCTACTGAGCTAGACGACCTGCTGAGGCTGCTGAAGTAGATTGAGTTTTCCCTTGTCTTGTTGGTGGACACTCTTTTAACCTATGACCCAACAGCCCACATCCAAAGCAACCCTCTTTGACCATGCGACATTCACCTAGATGGTTCTTGCCACACTGAGGACAAGTTGGGTAACGGTTGCTAGCATTGTAACTCTAGGACTGAGAGCCAGATGCTCCACCCTTCTGATCCTTGCGGGACCGGAAAGAAGGGGTGCTGGAGTTCATTGTTGTTGCTGCTATGGAAGACTATTTCCGCCAGATCTTTTGTGGCCATAATCTGATTGACCTGTCCTAGCCCGCTTGTTCTCCCGCTCAATATCCTTCAACTTCTCTACCTCAATCTGCTGTGCATGAATGATGAGACTAGAAAGGTCAATGTCCTTGATGGGCATTGCAGTTCTACACTCCTTAATGGCCAAATCGATACTCTACTGATGAATTTGAGCATGCGAGCTCTTGGCTTAACAACAATATCTGGAGCACACCTAGAAAATTGAGTGAACTCCAATGCATATTCCTCCCCTATTGTATTACCCTATCTCAGATTCATAAATTCTGTGACCTTAGCCTCCCTCAATTCAAAAGGAAAGAATTTTCTAGAAATGCAGTAGTGAACTTATCCCACTCTACTGCTCCTGGCCTCCCTTCCTTCCACTAGTTGTACCAAATCTGAGATACCCCTTTAAACTGTAGGTAGCCAGATCAATACTCTCTACAGAACTAACACCCATAATCCAGGTGATCTTCCTCACCTCATCGACAAACTCCTGCGGGCCCTATCCCTCCTTGGGACCATGAAAAGTTGGAGGGTTCATTCGGCTGAAGTCCCAAGCCCTAGAAGCTACTGCAGACCCATTTGCATTCATTGGAACCATCTGCTGGTTCACTTGGTTGGTCACATTCTGCACCAACAATTGGATCGCTGCTAGAAATTCTGCTGAGGACACCTGATCGTCCTAAGGGGCTGCTGGAGCTAGTGGGGTAGGTTGGTTGGCATTGCCATCCCTCCTTCCATTTTCTCATTTTGGAGGCATATTTCAACTTAAAAAGATAGAGCATGAGTTCGGAGGAAATTTTTGGGATTCAACTTCAACGCACGATAAGGAGTATGAACAAACATGAGTTTTCCTAATAACATCTTATAGCCTCCCCATCATAAGTGTGGCACATTTCACATGCATGAAAAGTACTCTACTTGATGTGGCTTTTAGACATCCTAGGATAATCTAAACCTAGGACTCTGATACCAAGTTTTTCATGAACCGAGTACTGACAATTAATCGTTGTTTGAGTTGTCTTGAGACAAAAGTTTTCTAGTTCTTTTTAGTTTTTTTCATGAAAAATTTGAGTTTGGTCTTGGAAAGTTTTTGAGTGTTACACTAACTTAAGGTCCTTGATAGATGAGGGCGCACAAACAAGAGGGGATCTGCTAAACTTTTAGAACTGGCTAGTGGTGGGAATGTGCCTAAATGACGGAGCCTATATCAAGAAATGATATAACATAGAGTATGCGGTCAGTACTTGGAATGTACTGAGTATGCAACGTAAGTGAAATAGCTGAGTAAGTAAAACATAAAACATGTATATCATAAATCATTACATCATAATATTCTGGGAATAAGGCTTGCATGTTATTAGCTGAAAATATGATTTCACATAACTAAATCTCATAACTGAATCAAATGACCTAAAGCTAAAACTGTTAATTATAAGTAAAACAGAGCTTGGGTCAAACCTGCTGAAAACATAAAATAATAATTGTTGACACATGCATAACTAAAATCATCAGGAGCAATGGGAGACTTATCATATAATAAACATTACCACAATAGAGCTTATGTGGTCCCGACTATTACACTCAAGTGGGCAGAGCTATCTAATGCCTTGCCAGGGCTAAGGGCACTACCGTGATATTAATATCAAGCTGAGGGCCTCTCGGTGGTTGGGTAAGCTCACAAGGGAGGTCCCAAAGAATTTTAACATACCTATGTTGGCAAGTAGTTCTAAGGCCTTAGGTTGTCCTGAACCCCTAGCCTACTCGGTGATAGACACTACTCCCCTAAACATGCATATGCTCTCCATCATTTTCTAACAAAGATGAACCATCGTATTTCAACGAATCTAATCATAACAATATATACATAGTCTAAAAACTGAACATGAGGAGCCTTGGCTCAAGACATACCACCAGTTGAAAAGTGGGAGTCTAGACTCCAAAAACCATGTGGTGAGCTAATTTCAAAAGATTTAGTCAAATCATGAAGTCATACTTAAATCATATGGGCTTGCCCAAACTTTACCATGCTTGAAATAGACTTAATAGTCAAAATCATGGATATATACAAGGGTAATTCGTAAACATTCTTAAATACTTGAAATTTGATCCTACTTGGAAGCATAAATCATAAATTCAACTTTTCATCAAAATAGCATAATTAGGCATCATAATCTTAATCCTTGAAATAATGAATTATAATCAAGATAGGTTTTAAAATTTCCCATAACCTCAAAACATCATTGAAAACATAAAAGCAATTGACCCAAAGGCAAATCAAGGAGAATTTCATAAGTTTTGGTTTGAACCCCATAAGATCATATAATTGACTCCAATACTATAATTCATGAACATGTAGAAAAATTGGGGCATTAGAGTGAATAAAGACTCTCATTCATAACCCTACATACCTTGTTAATCTAGTTTTGCACTCTTCCTTAAAAGCCCAAAGGAAATGGAGAAGAGTTTGAAGAGTTCTAGGATTGATCTCCTTAAGAATTTTCTAGTCTTGCATGAATGGGTAGGGAATAAGTTAGAATAGATTAAACCCTCTTAAAACCCTCCTAAGTGAGATTAAAATGATGTAGTTTAGGGCTTATGATCATAGGAATTATGAAATTGCCCTAGCTAAAATACAGGAAAATTATACACTACCAGGTGCCACGACTTGTCCTACAGATCGTTCCTTGATCCTACGGGGCGTGGTTTCCTCCCTTTGTAGCCTCTGCTAAAACATTATCCATAGAGTTGTGGGATCCATCCATTACCACATCTGGGAGAAATTCCCTCTCCTTCCTACGGGTAGGAGCAATGACTCATTATAACCTACAACGGGTCGTACCATGACCCATACCATTCAACTCTGCCACCCTAGATCCCAAGCAATGGATCCTTACCACGGTCAGTGGATCCTCACCATAGGTCATACCACGTGTCGTACCTTCCCTCCTGATAATCTAGAACCAAGCAATAACTCTAACCCATGACTAGTACCTTCATTCCATAAGTCATTACTGGTCTTGTTGTTACCAAATTATCCACAACAAATACTGAGCACGATTGATCCTACAGTCCTCTGGTCCTTCATATGACTTGTACTGCGAGTCATCTTGAGTTAAAATTTCAGATTTTTCTATTGATCACATTGCACATCCAGAGTCTAGTCTTAGGCACTTCCGGGTTATTACAACCCATACCTACAACCTTTAGAAATTATATCCTATACTTTAGGAATAAAATTGAACTCATGTCTGAGCATTTCTGGGTTACCTTTTCATATCAATACCAACTTCCTCAGGAAAAATTTAATTCCCATCTCACGGTTATGATCTGGTATTCTTTCTTAATCTTGGCAAATGATCGTTGCCATTTCATCTTGTAGCTTTACCTAACCGTAATTGACTTTTCAACCGGCATAACTTTAATACTGTTAGCTTAAACAACATTTCTAATTACTTCAATTTGTTGGCTTAAATATTTCATCTCCTATATCCTTATCTTACTTTAAAGGAATTCAAAAACCTTTTCTCCGATAGTAAACAAGTGTTACTATTATTCTAGAGGACTTACATCGTACTGCCCCTACTCGGATAATATTTTCTCGATACATACAGATGGAAAATCCTTTTAGAGACATATCTTTCATATTTCCTATCATGTCTCAAAATGTACTATACTCATCATAATACAGTACCATCATTCTCAGATTTAGCATTCAAATTCTTGGGCATAGAAAAGCATTATTCCTCCAGTAATCTTATCGTCGGGGTTGTCATGTGACTTAAAGTCCTTCTAAGATACCATCACTACTCGTATAAATTCATATTCTTAACTCCATGCTTCTTCTCTACACAATTACCTAAAACATTCTATAGATCATTGAGTGTGACTACTTGTGGGACTATCACCTGAGTTTAACATTTGAAACACCTTTCCATTATCTAGCATTAATAAATCAAATATTGGAAGTTGTGGTACTAAGTCCTGTATAGATCGTTCATGTAGGAACTAATAACATCTAAGAGAGTAAAATCTTTTTTCTGAATCTCTTCTGACTTCTTTAGTCTTTTTTCCAAATGTTCTATAAATATATATAGACTCTTTCAAACTTCAGACCCAACCCTTTTTTACCAAGAAAAATTTCTATTAGCAGCAGTCATGCTATATAACTTTCTTTCTTCTTGCATCTGCATTACTTCATAACATTCAATCTGACTTTTATCATTATGATAAATATTCATATTTCACAAATGATATGGTAATTTTCTTAACTCAGCTCTATTTGCATGATCTATAGATGAAAGGCCACCACTACACTAGTGCTAGTTGCTTCACCTGGACCTCTTCTAAGCTCTAGGGACTCATTGTGTAACATGGCTAGTAGGCTTGATAGAGATGGGAGGTAATTAGCCATATCGATCAAGGAGATGCCAGCCTTTATGGACACTATTGTTGAGTGTGCATTACAATCACTCCGGGCTGTCATCAGAGCCTCTCATGAGGAATTGAGTTCCTATCTGGGGACTATAGACACCAAATTGGTCAAACTAAAGTAGGGTGCTAGCCCATCCTATATTTAGAGCTTCTTTTCTAACCTATTAGAGACAATAATCATTGTTCTAAACCTATAAATGAGAGAGGACGCCCTAATGAGGTCCAAGTACAATTGTTGGATCGGATATCACACATTGCTAGTTTGATGGAGTTTATTCCACTTTCGGTTCCCATTCACCCATCTCAGACCCAGTTCTCACCTCCACCAGTTACAACTCCTAGGGCCACCACTAGTAGAGTTCCACCTGAGTCAGGTCCTCATCACTTTCGAGCAGAGCCATCCCTTCCTGCTTCTCCACTTGAAAAGTGCAAGGGACGACTACAGAAGGAGTGCATTTAGTCTACTAAGAGAGACCTCCAGGAGGAGGATGACATAGACATAGAGCCAGTAGAGACTGCAACATTCAAGATTGCAATGGAAGCCTCTATTCTTCACACCCAAGGCCAACCTCATGAAGCAAAGTTGAGCTCTTTAGTAACACCAAACCATGACCTTTAGTGGCGTAGTCTGAATGCTATAAGGAGCTTCTGACACTCTTATTTTTTTAATTTCCTTGTATGTGCATTGGGGACATTGCATAATTTTTTTAGGGGGGTGGTGGAGTAAAGGTTATTTGTCATTTTTGGCCCTTGTAGCATATTTTCTTGTACAATTTGATACTTGATATGAAAAATCATATTGTATATTGAAATATACATTTATGAATTACTAATAATGTGTGTGATGTACCATTTTATTGGTTTCTTAGTATAGATTTTTTTTAAATTTCATGGCTTTCTTAGATTAAGGTCCTTTCAGATTTTCTCAGTGTTGATTCTTTCTCGAGAGGCTTTATTTTTGTTGAATCTGGCAAAATAAATATTGTTAAAGTGTCATAGCATGAGGGCCTAATGATAGATTTATAAGAGACATTCATAAGGGTACCAGCCTACTAGTTGAGTCATTTTTTGTTGAATAAAATGTTTTTGACTAGGTTGCAGTAGAAATTGAGTATATAGAATGCTTGTATCAATTTTTGAAAAAATCACCCCCCCCCTCAAAATAAATTTTTGCCGCATATGTTTAGTATTGACATGTGCACTTTTACTTTTGACATTTCATTGTGATTAATTTTGAAAATGTATCCCCAGTTGAGAGTTATGTGTTTTGTCCATTTGATATCCATATGCCATTGTGTGGTGCGAAAATTTGATTGTTCACTTGATTGGTCACACTCTCAAACTTACCTTGCTACTTGTGCTAGAGCTTAGAATTAACTATGGGTTGTATAGATGAACTTATGCCTTTTTTGTGCTTCACAAGCCACTATTGCCTGAATAGACATACAAAATGATGGCATTTATCCCTAGTCACCCCTTTGAGCCTATGACCCCTTTTCTTGATTAACCGAATTGAATGCAAAAACTGATACTCAAGTTGACCCTATTTTGAATCCATCCTACTTGACACTATAAAATGTAAAGGAAATGATAAAAAAGGTGTAAGTTGGGGGTGATAAGGTAGAAAAGAAAGAAAAGGTAAAAAATTAATGTTTGACCATATCCCAAGGTGTATTCAACAAAGAGCTAAAAAGAAAAGAAATCAAAAGAGAAAATAAAAATTGAGCTCACAAAAATAACTTGGTGTGTCAAGAGATGCTCAGAAAAGAAGGAAAGAAAAAGAAGGGATCCTAATAGTGAAAAAGGTAGTGGAAAAGTAATATAGTATCCAAGAATAGTAAATGAGTCACTAATAAACACTTTTGTATCCTACCAAACCTTTCATCATCATTACAATCTTAAAGAAACTTGTCTAATCTCAATCCAGATATCCAACAGAAAATGTGTTTCAGTAAAAAAGCAAGTATATGGTAGTTGTGACCTATCTTGTGAATTTCTTTGTGAGAGTTGAGTGCTTTTCCCTTTTCTATTGATCTTGTATGTCTTTGTAGTATATGTTATTATTTCTTCTGAAAATTGACACTTTTTCTTGTCTTATTGTGAGGGCATATGGATGTTCATGGCTAGCATGTTTTACTTCTCAAATCTAGGTGTGCATATTTTGATATAATGTCATTAGTGGAGGATTGCATTCTTGTTCTGGAAAGATGCAAGAAAACTAATTTTGTTTTATAGAGGGGATGGCTGGCTTGAAAATTTAGTGCGTGTAGCTTTTCATCAAAACCACCCTAGTCATTGCATTTTTGAATGTTGGAACATTAGTTTAGTACTAGGTTATTTTTTCTCATTTTAATTGCTTGAGGACAAGCTAATGCTTTAAATTGGGGGTGTTGATACATGGGGAGTTTGTGACAAATCATTACTTCATTTCATAGAGTGTTGCATTCCTTTAAGTACTAATTTAAGTCAAACTAACCTTATTATGCTATGTATCAAGAACCTAACAGAATTGAGAAAGGACAGACCAAAGTTACTAAGTTTGCCTAAAGAATAAAGCAAAGGATGAATTATCTCTTTACAGTGTGGTCCGTATTCGCAAACGTCCAGCAGTACCTGTGTGATCTCGAAATGACCTCTAGGTGGTTGGCAACCGACAATGAAAAGAAGGGACCATCTTTCTAAAATATGGTCGTCAATGAAGATACGGAACACATAACTGAAAAACTTCAAAGACAAGGGATGAAGTGAAGGACGAATCATATTTCTAGAAGACGGTCTGTCAATTATGGGACGGTCAATAGCCAGGAAGAAGCCACATTTGAGCGATGAATCAAAATATGGTCCGTCCCTGTACACCTGAGACCCTATAATTTTAAATCAATTGGGTTTTTTAAGGCTTAGTATAAATATTATTTTTTTTCTTTCTCTTTTTGTGAGAGTGTAGAATAGATAGATAGTTCATAATATATAGCTAGATAAATAGAGATAGTTTCCCATAGAGAATTCTAGATCTACATTGTAATTGAAGATTGAAGATCAAAATCATAAATTCATGTTTTCTTCTCCTAATTGAAATTTAATTCTTCATAATGTCCAATTACTTATTCTCTTCTTGTCTTCTTTCTATAGGTAACTAATCTCAAATCTAGGGTTGTGAATCCTAATGATCTCAATAGGGTAAAATTGATTGTGGATTAAAGAATATTTTATTGATTTGGTATTTGTAAAGTATGATTGATGATCAAAGTCATTCAAACCTTTCTAATTACTTTTATTATACTTGAAAGAGAGAATTTAGATTGGGTTAGAATAAATCAACAATAACTCAAGGCTCTAATTTAACGGGTTCTCCTAGACATAGGTTGATCCAATTGGTAAGCAATCGGGTAGAAGGGAGTTATCTTTAATTTGATCAAATTGTGGTAGATTGGTACCATTGGTATTATTGAAAGATACCCATTGGTGGCCGATGTCATTGCTTGCATATTCAATAAAAGTCTATTCTCAATTTGTCCATATTGATATATTTTGGGGGATCTATCAAAATTTGAGGTCACTTCTCCAGTGTTTCTTATTATTAATTACAATCTAAAGAATTTAGATTAATTAGTTATAGCTACATTTATCCTAACCCTAATTTGAATAACATCTAAACTCTCAAATCCATATTGAAAAGTGGTAGATAGTTCGGGTCTACCAAAGTCCCTATGGATTAGACCTTGAAAATCAGTTGTGTATTATATTTATATTGACTTCGTAGACTTCAATATTTGAGTGGATTTGAGTGACAATAAGTTGTGCCTTAGAGCTGATTTAGAGGAGACTAGAGTATCCATGATAGAGTTGCAGGCTAGAGGACCTTCGGTAGAGATCATTGAGATTGACTTGCTGATTGTTGATGCTTCCCTATCCAATTTGAGTCTATTGGACTCAATTCCTAGAGGTTTACCTCCCAAAGCCTCATCTACTAAAGATCCTTCCACTAGAGGCCCACTCCTTCCTCGAGTGATGTGTCGGGAATTTGCAACACATTTTTATTTTATTCCTAAGCAATTTGCATGTCTTCAGCAGAAAGATTTCAATGAAACAAACCTTGTTATGCTATGTTACAGGAACCTAAGTTTAATGAAGAAAATAGGGGTCAAAAAAAAGGATAGACCACCATTCTAAAGGATGATCTGCATGTTCAACTGTCCATTAAGTCCCAGTGTTTCTAGACACAATTCTGAAGATGTCCCTAATTGATGGAGTGAAGAAAGGACCACCTTTTCAAAACATAGTCCATCATTTGAAAGAAGAATCCAGTGAAAACTAGAGGTTAGATTTTAGGGACAAAGAAAGAGATGGATCATCTTTCCGAAAGATAGTCCATCAATCAAAGGATGAAAGGCACTTGGGTAGAATAGAATTTTAATTGAAAGATTCAAGTACGAACCATCTTTCCAAAGAAAGGTCCATCCTTGCACACCTGGGACCCTCTGAATGTAAATTATTTTGCGGTTTTTTATACCATGTATAAATAGATTTTTCTTTTCTATTTAACAGTATTAGATAGTATAGAGAACTTTACTTTTTCGCCATAGTAGAGTCATTCATAGATTTAGATTGTTACTTTGAAGATTTCCATTTCATCAATTCAAGATTTCCTCTTCAATTTGTATTTTCTTTGGTAAGGACGTGTAATTATTTACTTTCTACTCTTCTTCTTTCTATGGGTAGATAAACTCAAATATAGGGTTTTGAACCCTAATGATCCTAATTTGATAAAATTGATTGTGGGCTTAAGAACATCTGATTGATTTTTCTTTGTAGTGTGTGTTGATAATGAAAATCACCCAATCCTACAAAATGACCTTAGTAATGCTTGAAAGAGAAAATTTAGGTTAGGTTAGCATCAATCAATAATAACTCAAGACCTAGCACTTGTTTAATTGATTCTCCTAGACATAGGTTGAATTCCAATTGGCAATAATCAATTGGGTAGAAGAGTGTTCTCTTCAAATTGACAAAATTGATGTGGATTGACACCTATGGTTCTATTAATAGATACCCATGTGTTTCCAAAGTCATTTATTGCATGTACATCCATAGCCTACTCCCAGTTTACCGATAATGAGTGATTTTGGGAGATCCACTCATACCTGGGGTCACTTCCCTAGTACTTGACATCAATTGATTTAATCCTAAAGCAATTTACATTCGATAGTTAAAGCTAGATTTTTCCCAAACCTAATATGAATAGTATTTAAACATGCAAATCTAGATATTGACAAGTGCTAGATAGTTTGGGCTTAATGTAATCTTTGTATTCGACCCTGACTCTAAGCTGGGTCTATATTTTCTCTTATAATTTAGACTACCATAAATTGGAGTGAATTTGAGTGGCTTTACCAAATATTATAGCATCGTTGTCGGGGACTATGACCTAAGACCTATCTAGAATTATCTGTTTAGTTTTTTTTATTAGATTATTCTTTCACTTTTTCTTTTGTTTTTGCTGTTTGGTACTGGATTGTGGCTTTCCTTCCAGGAGAAGTGGAGAATGTGTTTGCATATGTCAATGACGAAGTTGACTATGCATGTACCATTGCTCCACCTAGAGTGAATGCTATGTCTTTTAAGATAGACGATAACATATACAATATTTTAAAGGTGGAAAGCCAGTTCCACAACTCCATCAACAATGGCCTTCACCAATATTTGATAACACCCCAAAAGTCCCTAAGGTTAGACTCAATGGTTTAAAAGGAGAAAGTAGGAAAATCTGCACTAGATCACAGAACGAGTCATCCAGTAACTCGTCAAGTGACCTAACGGGTCATTGAGTAACCCATTAAATGGTTCCAAGTTGGATAAAAATGTTACTCTTGGCAATAATGAGGGATGGGGTCATGAGTCATTAAGGCTCCCCATGTTGGAGAAGGTGTTGAATTCTAGTGCACTTCATGGACTGAGGAAACGAGTCTTCAAGTCTAATGTGCTTTGAATTTATAGAACTTTCGACGCTTGAAACATAGAAAATATGCATGGTCTTAGATGTGTTTATACAGATATGATGCACTTTTACTTTGTTTTTAGTGAAATTATGTATTGGAGTTGAAATCTGAAAAATAAGAGAAAAGAGTGTTGAAAATGAGAAAGTTGATAACCTCGGTACTACTCGTACCTTGAAAGTACGAGACGTACGTAGCATTCATGATAAAATTCAGAGGAACTGCATAAGGCACTGGCCATGTACGACTCTTGGTAAGAGTCGTATCATCTTGGTACGAGCCGTACCATAGCAGTCGTGGAAAATTATAGAAAAATTGCACTTGTCTGAGCTCATGGTACGATGGAAGATACAAGTCATGATGACTACATACGACTCACACCAAAGAGATGTGGTGAACATCAGAGAAAATGTTATTGGCAGATCCTAAGGCATGAGGAAGTCATGAGTCGTGATATCAAGGTACAAGTTATACCACAACACTAGTGAAAATATTCAGAGGATGCCCAACTTCAAAAGATTAGACCACGACAACCATTGTAGGACTCGTAAGAGCATTGTACGGTCATACAAACTTCTAGGACTTAAAAATATTCAAGGCTGCTGAGCATTGTACGAGAGGAAGCTACAATTCGTAGATTCATGGTACGAGTCATAGGATTAGGAGGCGGTAGTTAAATTAGTTTCCTTGTTAATTTAGGAAAAAGTTTTATTATTTGTATAAGTACTTTTCTACGTTATTTTTTTAGAAAGACAAATCCTACTTTAACTAGGAAAAGGAGTTACAAATCCCAATTTCACTCCATGAAGGAACAAGGATTTCTTACTCTACTATTATAAATACCCATTATTTCTATGTAATAGAGTAGAAAATTAGAGAGGAGAGAACATCTAGACAACATAGAGAGGAACGTTGGAAGTAATTAGAGAAGGTTAGGAAGTGAGGAAAAACATATAATAGAGTTGATTGACTTGTGATCAACCTTTTCTTGATTTTTTCTTGATCTTCATACTTTGTTCTTGAGGATTTTGCTGATTTATTTAAAGAAGTTTTTCTCTCATACATAATTGTAAGTATTGATTAATGTATTTAATTATGAATGCAAATCACAATCTTGCAACTATGGGAGGCTAAAACTTCCATAGCTGGGGTTGTGGGAACCATGGTTGATTAACAATCCAGGGTTACATAAAAGTGATTCAAAACCAATGCAGAATGCTTGTATTGTATTCTCTTCATGCTTAAACATTTCTTAACAGTGTACAACGTTAGAACTTGCTCGAATTCTTTACATTCTTGAGCCTAGAGAGGTAGAGATTAGGAAAAGAGAATTACAACAAAGCCTTGATCTTGATAATCATTGTATTAACTCTAGTTTTTATCGCAAGATAGTTAAATTTGGGATATATTTATAACGTTTAGTTTGTAATCGCTCATTAGACCTGACCCGGTGATTAAGTATAGTCATTAAATAGGGATGAATCAGTCGTTTGGATGAACTTTAGTTATCAGTTCTACAAGTAAGCATTGGTGATGATCACGTATATATACCCGAAGCAGTTATGAACCCATGGGCAACATAAACCCTAGTTATCTTTCATTCTTGATTTCAACAAAAATTTTAATAGTTTAGAACCCCCAATTTGGAGTAACTACCCAACAAGTTCACTTACTGTCTTTAGTCTAGCTCTTTCATATTTCATGTGAGTTCGACCCCAACCTCTTTGTTGGGTTCTTTATTGACATCGTCCCCTTCATACTTCGGTAGGAGGTATGGTTTGAACGTTATCAAAGTCTCTGATGACTCGTTGAATGACTCATTGATTGAAGGAAAAATCAAGATTTGGGTTTCTTCTCTAGTGGCGACAGGTCAGACGATGACCCATTACTTGACCCAACGGGTTGTCACGTGAGTCGTTCTGTCTTGTAGGGTTATTTTTTCAATTGGTTCATTAGGGGTTTTTTTGTAATTTTTTTAAGTTCTTAAGTCCTACATTAAGTTGTTTTAAGCATAATAAGAAGGGTTTTAGAGGGTTTTACACATCATAAGCCCTCATTCTATTCCTAACACTTTCATGAGAAGATCAAAGCCTCAAGTGAAACAAGATTTTTCCATCTTCTTCCTCTTCAATTTCCCTTAAATATCAAACATTAGAAAGAAATCTTCAAGCCCAAGTATGTAGGGCCATAAATGGGGGATTTCTTCCACCCTCATGCCTAATTACTTATCTAACCCATGAATTTAAGTCTCCAATTATGTGTAGTGAAATTATAGGGTTTTAACCCAATTTCATGTAAATATTCATGCTATGTATGTGGGTCTAATTTCCTTATGTCTCAATTAAAGATTTAATACTACTGGGGCTGATTTTACCTTCAATTTGATTATAAATTCACGATTTCAATTTATTAGAAATTATGCCCTATTATCCATCTTTTATGAAATTCAAGCCTATAATTCCATGATTTCAAGCATGATGATTTATCTAGTATGAAAGAATGTTTATGAATTCTTATGTTATGATTCCATGATCTTGAATAACAAAGTTTATTTCAAAAATGTATGATTTCATGACTTTGTCAAGCTTGTGCAAAGTTAAGTATGCTTATTATGTTTTTGGCCAGGGCTTACAAGATCAGTTTATGAAATGTTTCAGAGTCAAGACTCACATATTCATATTTAAACTATGTTTTTAGAATATGATTATATGAGTAATATGCATGTTTTGGGAGTGGTGTCTAGCATCGAGTAGGTAAGGGATTTTGAGGATCCCGGTCTTTGAACTACACGCCAACATAGGATGTATTCTTACTAGGACCTCTCATGAGAGTGCTTCCCTAGCTTGAGGGCACACCTATGATATCACACCTCATTTATCCTTTTCTCTAGCAAGGCTTAGGATGGCTTTCCTCCACGTGGGTAAGACATCAGATCGTCATGTTCTCATACATGGAGGTTGTCGTTTATGAAGAGTCTCCCATTTTTCCTCATAATTTTAGTTTCATGTTTGGGACTCATAATATTATGTTTTATAGCATATTTGACCTATTCATCAGTTTATGAGCTTTCACTTACGATTTCAAGCATGACAAGTTATATGATCTCTATTTCTAAACCTTGGGTCATTATGTTCAGATTACGATAAATAGCTTATGAATATGTATACATCATATTTATGGCTTTTAACATGTAGTCCTTATTCTCATTATCTATCTTTATTTATATTCATGATTTCAAACTATCGTTTTACTTGAATAGTTTACTTTCTCTACATACTCAGTATATTAAAACTACTGACCATATACTATATGCTATATCATCTCATGATATAGGTTCAGGTGGTCCTCCTCAACCTCGTCACTAGCTTGCACCCGTTCAGTTTAGCTCCATCTCGCTTTTGGTAAGTCCTCATCATCTGAGGAGGTTTGTCAGTTTATGCTTGTTATTCTTTGTTTTAGTTTCAGACTTGGAGTTAGTTGGGGGCTTGTCCCAACATCTGATCAGTTAGTAGAGGCTTTAAGACATAGAGTTAGTATGTTCAGCTTGTGACTCATCATTGTGATATTGTCAATTTTATTTACGCTTTATGATATTTATACTTTCGCTTATCCAGGCTTAAGTTAATTTCTACTTGATTATGCTCTTAATCCATGCTATGTTTGTACCATGGGTTAGCTTGGAGCCATTCCTAGTTCTAGGTCCTATGTCTCAACTCGGGTCATGAAAAACTTGGTATCAGAGTGAAGGTTTAGTGTTTCCTAGGGTGTCAGAAAGCCGCGTTAAGTAGAGTCTTTTCCATGGTGTGAAGTGCACCACACTTATGGGGAAGAGGCTATACGATGTTTTAGAAAATTTCCCTTCTTTCATGATCTATGTCATGAGATGATATACCTCTCCCTATTCCTCTAACTCATTCTATATGCGTTTGAAGAAATATGCCTCCACGCCAAGTAAATAGTTAAAGAAATGTCAATAGAATTGGTAGCGGAAATGGCAATGGAAATAGGCATCAACCAGTCCTACCTACTCCAACGGATCCCTTGCCCGAGCAGGTCACTCATGCTGAGTTCATGGTGGCATTTCAGATGTTAGAATAAGCCAAGACCACTCAGGTCAACCAATAGGAAGTGACTTATGTTCCTCAGGATGGGAATGTAGCAGCAGCGAGGGCAAGAATTCCTCAGGATGAGCCCACCTTAGTTTCTTAGGTCGAAGGTGGGTGAGACCCACATGAGCTCATTAAAGAGGTACATAAGATCACCCATATTATGGTTTGACTGGAGAGAAGAGTGGAGGTTACTCACATATGGTTCCATCAGTTGAAGGATAGCGGGAGAGTTGGAGCGGCTCCCGTAGGGTGGGACTAGTTTGTGACTACTTTCTTGGACAGGTCCTTTCCTACGGATTTGAGGGAGGCAAAGGCAGCTGAGTTTTTCAATCTGAAGTAGAACAACACGACTATTTAAGAGTATTCCTTGGAGTTCACTCGATTGTCCAAGTATGCATTGGATATGGTTGCTGATTCGAGAGCTCGTATGAGCAAGTTTTTGAATGGAGTGGAAGATTCACTAGTCAAGGAGTGTAGGACTGCCATATTGATCAATGATATATATTTCTCCTAGTTTATAATATATGCCTAGTAGTTAGAGGCGGATTAGATGAAGGATAAGGAGAGAGAGGCCAAGAGGCCAGGACAGAGAGTCATAGGCACTTTCTGCGGAGATTCGGTGGTGGGCATCACCCTCGTTGCACCAGAGGTCGTCAGTGCCAACTCCATCATTAGTCAGTGTTCCATTGACCATGAAGAGATCAAAGAGGTAGAGTGTCAGGCTCTAGGGGTTAGAGGAGCATGATTAGGGAGCACACTTTTCTAGCTTGTAGGAAGTGTGGGAAGAAACACCCTGATGAGTGATTGGTTGATACTGATGGTTGATTCAGGTGTCGGAAGCCTGGACATATGGTAAGATATTGTCCTTCAACTAGGTAGGGAGACAGTAGAGGTCATGGACCAGCTACCACTTCAGCAACTCCTACAACTCGCCCATCTCAGTAGGGAACCTCTTTTTATTTTGGTGGCGGACAGCGCAAGAATAGGTTCTATGCACTATTTCGTAATAGGAGTAGGAGGTCTCTCCTGATGTGGTCACTGGTATTCTATGAGTATTCCATCTTGATGTGTATGCATTATTAGATACAGGGGCTACGTTATCTTTCATGACTCCTTATGTTGCTGTTAGTTTCGGAGTCAGTCCCAAAATCCTTTCAGGGCCCTTCTTTTTCTATACTTTTATCGGTGAGTCAGTTTTAGCTCGACGGGTGTATAGAAATTACCCTATCACGATTCTTCTGAAGGTCACCTCAGTCTATTTAGTGGAGCTAGATATAATCTATTTCGATGTTATATTCGATATGGATTGGTTACATGCATGTTATGCCTCCGTCAATTGTAGAACCCATATAGTAGAGTTCTAATTTCTGGGTGAGCCAGTCCTAGAGTGGAAGGTAGTTTGGTTGTGCCTATAGGTTTCTTTGTTTCTTATCTCAAGGCTAGGAAGATGATCTCTAAGGGCTGTGTGTACCATTTAGTTCGGGTGAAGGATACTACGTTTGAGACCACAACTCTTCAGTTAGTTCCTGTTATATGTGAGTATCCGGAGGTGTTTCCAAATGATCTACCAGGAGTCCCTCCCGAGCGGGAGATCGACTTCGGTATTGACCTTCTCCCTAATACACAATCCACATCTATTCCTCCCTACGGAATGTCTCTAGCTGAGCTAAAGGAGTTGAAAGAATAGTTGGAGGATCTCCTAGATAGGGGGTTTCATCAGACCTAGCAAATTTCCATAGGGTTCTCCAGTTCTCTTTGTTCAAAATAATGATGGTTCCCTTAGAATGTACATTTATTATCAGTAGTTGAACAAGGTCATGATCAAGTATAAGTATCCCCTCCCCAGAATTGATGACCTATTTGACCAACTTCAGGGTGGCAAGTGCTTTTTGAAGATAGACATCAGATTTGGCTATCACCAGCTTAGAGTTAGTGAGAGTGACATTTTGAAGACAAGCTTTAGGACGCGGTATGGTCACTAGAGTTCGTAGTTATGTCTTTTGGACTAACGAATGCTCCTACAGCTTTTATCAATTTGATGAATAGGATGTTTTAGCATTATTTGGATATGTTCGTGGTTGTCTTCATAGATGATATTCTCATATACTCTCAGAGCGAGGAGGAGCATGCCACTCATTTAAGGATTATGTTGCAAACTCTCAAGGATCACTAGCTGTTGGCTAAATTTAGTAAGTGTTAGTTTTGAATGAACTTGGTAGATTTTTCATCCATGTAGTGTCTAGCAAGTGTTTGCAGGTGGACTTTCAAAAGATAGAAGCAGTGAATAATTGGCCTAGACCCGTCAGTCCTACAGATATTAGGAGGTTTTTGGGTTTAGCTGGACTATTGGAGGTTTATAGAGGGATTTTCATCCGTTGCAACACCATTGAGTAAGTGGATCCAGAAAATAATCAAATTTCAGTGATCAGATGCTTGTGAGAAGAGCTTTTAGGAGTTAAAGACTCGACTCATGTTATCCCCATATTGACTCTACGGGAGGGCATGAATAGTTTTGTTATGTATTGTAATGCCTCTAGGGTTTGTATTGGTTGTGTGTTGATACAGTATGGTAAGTTCATTGTGTATACCTCTAGACAGCTTAAGACTCACGAGAAGAATTATCCGACGCATGACCTAGAGTTAGCAGCTGTGATATTTGCTTTGATGATTTGGAGGAAATACTTGTATGGGGTGGATGTGGATGTGTTCACGGATCATAAGAGTCTTCAATATGTTTTTACTAAGAAGGAACTGAATTTGCGGCTAAGGAGAAAGCTAGAGCTTCTCAAGGACTATGACATGAGTGTCCTTTATCGTCCGGGCAAGGCCAATATAGTGGCGAATGCTCGTAGTAGGCTGTCCATGGAGAGTGAGTCTCATGTCGAGAATGGGAAAATGGAGTTGGTGAAGAATGTCAATAGGTTTGCTCATTTAAGTGTTCGCTTTACAGATTCAACGGACGATGTTGTTATTGTTCAGAACGGGTTGGAATCTTCTTTGGTGACAGAAGTCAAAGCTAGGCAAGATAAGGATCCTATCCTAGTGAAATTGAATGAAGCAATCCGGAATCAGAAGGTGGAGGTTTTCTTTCAAAGGGGAGATCAACTGTGTGTTCCGGCTGTAGATAACTTGAGACAGTGGATGTTGAGCGAGGCTCATGGCTCTCGGTACTATAACCATCCGGGTCCCACCAAGATGTACTGTGATCTAAGAGAAGTCTATTGGTGGAATGGCATGAAATAGGACATAGCAAAGTTTGTGGCTAAGTGTCCAAATTACCAACTGGTGAAGGTTGAGTGTTAGAGACCTAGAGGCATGCTTCAACACATTAGCATTCTTACTTGGAAGTGGGAATAGATAAATATGACTTCATTATAGGCTTGCCTCGTACCCGCCGAAAATATCACTCTATATGGGTGATAATGGAGAGGTTGACCAAATCAGCACATTATCTATGGATCAAAACTATCAATTTAACTGAGGATTATTCTATATTGTACATTCGAGAGTTAGTTCGATTGCATGCAGTTCCTTTGTCCATCATCTAAGAAAGGGGTACTCAGTTCACCTTTCAGCTTTGGAGGTCATTTTAGAGGGGCCTTGGAAGTCGGTGAACTTTTCACCCGCAGGCAGATGGGCAGGCCGAGTGGACCCTTCAGACTCTTGAGGACATTTTGAGAGAGTGTGTGATTGATTTCAAGGGTAGTTGGGATGATAACTAGCGTCTCATTGAGTTTTCCATAATAACAGTTAACACTCCATCATTTAGATGAGCCATTTCAGGCTCTTTATAAGTGGAGGTATAGGTCACCTATAGGATGGTTTGAGGTAGGTGAGGTTGTTAATAATGTCAGATTCAATTCATGAGGATATGCAGAATGTTCAGCTTATTAGTGAAAGGCTAAAAATCGCTTAGACTCGTCAGAAATTGTATGCGAACATGAGGCAGAGAGAGCTTGAGTTTGAAGTTGACGATTGGGTGTTTCTGAAGGTGTCTCCTATGGAGGGAGTGATGAGGTTCGAAAAAAAGGGAAGCTTAGTCCTTGATATGTTGGTCCTTATAGGATTTCGACGTGAGTTCGCAGGGTGGCATATGAGTTGAAGCTACCAATATAGTTAGTGATGAGTTGGTAATTTTCCAACTAATTAGGCTCTTAAGCATGATCTCTGCTTGGTTTTCAACTCATTTAGGAAGGTTTTATTCCCTTTCTCTTTAGTTTTTTCGGGTATCCACTTTAAATAGATAAAGCAAAGAAATTGAACAAAAAACATGATGTTGGAAGAAGACGACTGGCGCTTCATAGGATGACACCTGTAAAATGCAAGTCAAACATAGGAAAACACTACTTTGAAGTTGAAGGCGGACCTGCAGAATGCGGGTCAGCACTAGCGAAATGTAGCTGTCAATGCAGAAGTCGCCCCAAACATTCTAGCCCAGAGCTGCGAATGAATTGCGCCTTGTGGATTGGAACCTGCAAAACACAGGTGTCGTGTAATTGAGTCCATGCTGAAGAGGGTAAAACAGTCCAGTCCTAGGACAAGGACTTTTTGGATGCATTTTCAGGGCAAAATGGGAATGTGTGCATGAAAAGAGAAGAAGACGTACCCTATCTTCTACACCTTTTGTAAAGAATAGAATATTCTATTCCATTCCATTCCATTGGATAGCTAATTTTGACTAGAATTTTATAGAGAGAAAAAGATAGAGAGAAACGAGAGCTTTGCTCTTCATCTTCTTCATCTTTCAAAGGTAGACCTCCATTGAAGAACAAATTGAGCTTGAAGTTTCTTCTAAATGAGGAATGATAGTGATTATATTATTGGTTTAATCTCTTGTTCCTAATATATGAGTAGCAAAACCTTTTTCTAGGATTGTGTCATGATAGAGGCTAGAATGGATTGGATGTTGCTAGTTTGATCTTAGAATTACTTATCTAGCATAAATCCATTGTTTTCTCGAAAAAAAAATTAAATATCTATAATTGAAAGTATGGATTGTGTTTACATATTCAATTATTGCTTGAAAAAAGAGGAATAGAATATGAGTGAGAAAACAATGGGTATTTGGGTTTTGATTGTATGGGACTAGGCTAGGGATAGTTAATACCCACTTTCATACACCCATTAAAGAATTGATGTTAGAGATAGCTTAATTTTTACCCATGTTGTAGTGGTTGAAGTGTATGGAACCTTGGGGTTTGAGAAAACCTGAGGCAAAAAGTACCCAATTGGTTGAGAAATATCGGGTGCCGCCATGTCCATGATTGCTTATGTTCATAAGTATTGCTTTCATTTGCTACTTAACCCCAATCCTATCAATGCCTGTTAATAGCACACCCCTAGTATTCACTCATATTGTTACTTTGAAGTTGGTTGCCTTGTTTTGCTGTGGTGTTTGAATTCATTGTGTGACCTTATAATCCCCCAGTAATTACTTTCCTAGTTTTGATACAATGATGATATTTGATTCAATTTGATAGATAACTTTCATTGTTATCAATCTTCATTCCCTATGGATTCATCCCCAACTTATGAGTTTGGTAAACTATATTGTGATGGTCGTGTACACTCTCTCCTAGCAAAGAGTGGATTTGAACGTCACTAATTTTGGTGCCATTACCGAGGAATGAGATTTGATAAGCTTTAGTTGTTTTTTGATTTGAATTAATTTAGCATCTTGTGTATTTCTTCATTCTTTGAGAGTTTTGTTGACCGAGTATGGGCATGAAGATGGTTCCTTATGAAACGCTAATTCAAAACCCCGAGGTGTCTTCTTATGCTGAATCTCTCTGATTGATGGATGAAATGTGGAGAATAGAGGAGAAAAAAAATCTGTGTTGATAGTAGTAATGAAACAAATTGAGTAGTTAGCAAACTACATGATGGATTTTCGTTCGAGATACCGACAAGACAACAAAGGTTACTCGTATCCTTGTGATGAAAACCAAGGCTGGGACCCTGATTGTACAGCTGAATCAAGTAGTCAGTGGAGTGACTAATCATCCTACTCCCATATTGAAAGAATGCTTGAAGTGGTTCTTGAACGATTTGTTTCGACTGGATCAGGATTCAGGAGCTAAAAAGACCTTACTGGAATAGTGAAAGACCATGCAGTGCCCATCATACATCTTGAGTAAAGAATGAGCCTCTTAGCATCTCAAATAGGATCAAGGGCAAGCATGATAGCCTATGAGCCAACGAAGGAAGAGAACCTCAAGAAATATGGATGAAGAAGATATAAAATGGGAGGTAGAGGAGTCATTTTTTAAGGAGACATTAGAAGGCATTCTCTTGAATATTGACGGCAAAGGAAGTGAAGTGCTAGAAGAGGCATGTCTTTCTATAAAAAGTTTGGGGTCCTACTCCTTCCAACCAAATAAGCTTGACCTTAACTTCAAGAACAGAACAACTCAATCTTCACAACCATCAATCCTCGTACCACCAATCTTTGAGCTAAAACTGCTACCTAATCATTTGAGGTATTCATATGTTGGGTTGAATGACATGTTTCCTGTGATCATCTCAGCTAAGCTCAATAAATAAGTGGAGGCACTTCTGGTAGTCTTAAGGAAACACAATCGTTCAGTAGGGTGGACATAGCTGACATCATTGGTATACCCCCAGGTATTTGCACTCTTAAGATCAACCTTTAGAAAAATTGTAGTCCTATTGAGCATCAGAGGTGCTCAAATCCACCAATGCAAGAAGTAGTCGAGAAAGAGATTATCAAATGGTTAGATGAAGGAATTGTTTACCCAACAACTAATAGCAGTTGAGTGAGCCCATTCCAATGTGTGCCCAGAAAATGGGGGAATCACGATGGTGCCAAATGAGAAAGATGAGTTAATAGCAATACAACCTATCATTGGATGAAGGGTGTGTATGGACCACCATAAGAAGAACTAATGGAACAAGAAAGATTAATTTCTAGTTCCATTCATTGATCAAATGCTAGATCGATTGGCCAGGAAAAAGTATTACAGTTTCTTGGATGGGTGCTCAGGATATAGTAAGATTTCAAGTGCCTTGGTGGATCAATAGTAAACCAACTTTACATGTTTGTATGGGAATTTTGCATTTAATAGGATGCCCTTTGCAATGCCCCAACTACGTTCCAGAGGTGCATGATGGCAATCTTTTTCAGATATGGTGGAGAATACCATGGAAGTCTTTATGGATGACTTCTCTATTGTGGGAAATTCATTTGAGGACTTCATTGTTCATCTGGATGAGGTGTGATAATGCTTAAACCATCACTTCTTGAAAAAGTATGAAGCGGACGTTTTCAATGAAGAACCCAACAAAGACGTTAGGGTCTAACCTAGAGGGAATATGGTCAGGATATAAAAGAATGCTAATATTTAAGATTTTATGTCAATTATCTCATAAAAGGGGGAAATTTGTAAAAGTAACAAGTAGTATTGTTGAGAATTTAAATGTTTATTCCAAATTAATGCAATTAACTAGGTTTAGTGTTCCCCATGGGTTCATAACTACTTCGGGTTTACACTTGTGATCTATCTCAATACTTTACTTGTAGAACTGATAACTAGGGTTAATCCAAACGATTTGTTCGTCCCTATTGGATGACTATACTCAATCAATGGGTCAGATGTTATGAGAAATTTCAATTTAACCTTTATCAATTTGTCCAAAATATAACTATCTTGCGACAACATCTCAAGTTAATACAATGATCATAAAGACCAAGGATTTCTTGTAATTATATTTTTCTATTCTCTACTTCTCTAGGTTCAAGGAAGTAAAGAATTCAGGCAAGTCCTAACGTTGTACATCATTATAAAATGTTTAAAGATTAACAGAATGCAGTATACGCGTTTAGTATTGATATAGAATCATATCGTGCAAACCCTAGTTCGTTAATTCACCATGGTTCCCACAACCGTAGTNGTGGAGGTTTAATCCTATCATGATTATAAGTAAATAAATAGAATTCATATAAAAAAGCATAAATTAATACTTACAACAATGATTGGGAGAAACTCACTTGATTATTGCAAAAAAGAAGGAAGAACAATTCAACAATAATTGTCTCATTAAAACTTCTCTAACTTGTCTAAATTGTGCTCCAAAATTCTTTTCTAAGCATGTTGAGACTTTTCCTCAAATTCGCTTACTATTACAAAGAAATAAAGGGTATTTATAATAGTAGATTTATGCCTTCTTTGTTCCATCATGGATTTTTTTGGGGATTTGCAGCTTCTGTTCCTAGTAGAATTAGGATTTTACTTTTCTGGACGTCCAAACTTGCCTGTGCCTTGCACCGTCCATAGCACCGAAATGTCATGTGGCGTGCCTCTGGTTGCATTGAAATGGTTGTCCGGCATGCCTATGGTTTCACCAAAATGGTTGTGCGGCAAGCAGGACATACCACAACTATGCCATTGTGTTTCCAATTTCTATATATTCATCTCGTCAACCCCGTTTTTCCATTCTTGCACTTTTAAGCCTCATACAAGCCCAAAATCATCACTTTAAGCCCTAAAAGCATCTAATCATGTGAGTTAGCTCTATTTAATAAATATATCCTAAAATACATGGAAACACACATATTTTGTTCTCAAAACATAGTAAAGTAATGGCAAAATATGGATAAGAAGTGCATAAATACGCCCTTCGTCACCACCCCACACTTAAACTATTGTTCGTCCTCGAACAATCTACTACTTCCTTTCTCAAATTTAGGCACAAAATTCATCCTACGAATAGGTCTACTTGCACTTAGGATCATGAGATAAATCAATAAAGCTTCAATAATTCACTCACATGCATATAGGATCAACATTAAAATGTTAATGCTCGAAATCACTTAGCTTTTGAAAACTAACTCATCAAGACATACTTGGGCCAACGTGAACCACATATAATTTAGCAATCAAGATATACCAAAGTCCTAACATTGTGCCCCTCACAATTTGGAGAAATGCCCTATCACACACAAGATATAAAATAATATTAACTTGGCATAAATATAACAAAATTCACTCACTCTCCCAAAGAAGTCAACATACATGCAAAAGACGACCCATAGGCTTTCTCTTAGTGTAATACTCCACTAATTTAGAATTTTGAATCAAGGATCAATTAGGATATAACATGGTTGTAATGTAGGCTAAGGGACGGGTATGGACTATTTGGTCAAGATAGTGACTAACCTCTCAAAGCACTTAAATACTTCACAACACTTTAATTTTTTTGCACTTTCCTTAATCTCCTATTTTTCTCCTTATACCTCAATTTAGGCGACTAGTGGGGATTTTATTTTTCAATATTGAGCTCATGCACACATTATTTCAACATTAATTTTTTTCAAAGCTCTTTCTTCTTTTTGTTTTCCCACTAATATCACCTCCCCTGTTTAGCAAATTTCACCCTTTTCTTTCTTCTAATTTCCACACTTTTTAGCTTTTCCTTTCACTTTTCCACTTATGCTCCTTTCATGCAAGATTTTCATTAAAGTATTCTATGAGTCATTTGGATCAAATACGAGTCATTAGAACAAAAAGGGATTAAGCTTGTAATAAGGCTATCAAAAGAACAGGCTAAGGCTCAAACATGGATAACTAGGATAATCATATCAAGATAGATAAAATAGGATAAAAACAAGGATACCAAAGAAATGCCTACGTTACTTCCTAAATCTATCGTTCTAATTTCTCTTTGTACACACACCGGGCAAGTTATAGACATCTATTTACAAGCATAGAGTATATCAAAAATTCCTCACACATTAGCGAAAAATGGTTTAACAATGGAAATCAAGATCACATAAGCACATATATCCATATTGCATGCATAACATAATTAAGCCCACTTTTTAAAGTACAAGAGTAAAGTTCCAAAAGACTAAGTGTTTCTACCTCTTTCGTGAATTTTTGTGTGAATTTTATGAAGTCTCAATAATACCTAAAGTGAGGCATCTAGCATTCGTAAGTTCTAAGTTTTTGTTCTTCATAAAGACTAATTCACCCTTAAGACGGTCGTCATCCATCCATCATTGGGCAAATCCATGACTCTATGACTACAAAAAATAAAAAATAAATCTAGACTCTCTAGTCAATTCTAAGGGACTATCTATCAGAAAAGCACCAAAAACAAAAATAAGAGGAACCCAAAACAAAATAAAAATAAAAAAGCTACTACAAATCAACAAGTATGCGAGATAAGTCATAAATTCCAAAATAAACTAGGCCTACCATGTGCAAATTTAGAAAATAAGACATTCATGGTAATATGAAGTTCACTTCTCCCACCCACACATAATTAGTAACACTTTCTCCAGTGCTAAAATAATAAAGCATAAAGTAAAAGAGTGAAAGAAGAACTCCTTGGCCTCTACTCCTCGTCGTCGGTGGGGGCAAGGGAAATTCTCCTATCTATGCATTTCATGTTCCAAATTCATTGTAAATTATGATTAACACCTGTACATTTGAACAAAAACATAAAAACAAAACAAAAAATTATCTTGGGTTGCCTCCCAAGTAGCACCTGATTTAATGTTGAGGCACGACGAAGGTATCCTGATTACAGACTTCATCAACTTAACTATTGGGACCGTGATCACATTTTGGCTACTTGTTTTACCACACTAGCATGTGACACATCAGAAAAAGAAAACAAAACGTAAAATAGGAAATAAATACTAAAAGTTAAACACAAGCAATTAATCTAATCCTAAGACGTATTCCCCGGCAACGGTGACACGTTTTGATAAAGCTCAAACTCACACTTCCTAAAAAAGTATGAAGTGGGTGTTTTCAATAAAGAACCCAACAAAGAGGTTGGGGTCAAACCCACAGGGAATATGGTCAGGATATAGAAGAACACTAGTATTTAAGCTTTTAAGTCAATTATCTCCTAAAAGGGGGAGGGGAGGGGGGAATTTGTAAAAGTAACAAGTAATATTGTTGAAAATTTAAATGTTGATTCCAAATTAATGCAATTAACTAGGGTGAGTGTTCCACATGGGTTCATAACTACTTAAGGTTTTGCACTTATGATCTATCCCAATACTTTACATGTAGAACTGATAACTAGGGTTCATCTAAACTACTAGTTCATCCCCATTGGATGAATATACTCAATCATCGGGCCAGGTCTCTTGAGAGAATTCAATTTAACCTTTATCACTTTATCCCGAATTTAACTATCCTGCAACCACAACTCAAGTTAATATAATGATTATAAAGACCAAGGATTTTTTGTAATTCTCTTTTCCTAATCTCTATTTCTCTAGGTCCAAGCAAGTAAAGAATTAAGGAAAATCCTAATGTTGTACACCGTTAAGAAACATTTAAGGATGAAGAGAAAACAATAAAAGTTTTTAGTAGTGGTTTAGAATCATGTTGCACAAACCTTAGTTCGTTAATTCACCATGGTTCCCATAACCCTAGTTGTGGAGGTTTTAGCCTCTCATGATTATAAGTAAATAAATAGCATTCATAGGAAAAAGCATAAATTGATACTTACAACAATAATTGGGAGAGACTCACATGATTATTGTAAAAAATAAGGAAGAACAATTCAACAACAATTGTCTCAATAAAATTTATATAACTTGTCTAAACTTGGCTCATAAATTCTGTTCTAAGTGTGTTGAATCGTTTCCTCAAATTCGCTAACTATTACAAAAAAACAAAAGGGTATTTATAATAGTAGATTTATGCCTTTTTTTGTTCCTTCATGGATTTGTTTTTGGATTTGCAACTTCTGTTCCTAGTAGAATTAGGATTTGACTTTTCTGGACGTCCAAACTTTCCTATGCCTTGTGCCGCCCATAGCACCGAAATCCCAGTGTGATGCACCTCTACCTATACCAAAATGGTTTTACAAAGCACCTCTGGTTGTGCCAAAATGGTTGTGCGGCACGCAGGCCATAGCACAGCTATGCTTGTGCATTGCCAACTTTTATATATTCATCTCGTTAACCCTATTTTTCCATTCTTGCACTTTAAAGCTTCAAACAAGCACAAAATCATCACTTTAATCCCTAAAAGAATCTAATCATGTGCTTTAGCTCTTTTTTCACAAATATATCATAAAACACATGAAAACACACATAATATATTCTCAAAACATAGTAATATATGGGCAAAATATGGCTAAAAAGTGCGTAAATATGCCCTTTATCAAGGTGTTAAAGAGATGCAAAGAAACAAACTTGGTACTTAATTGGGTGAAGTGCTATTTTATGGTTAAAGAAGGTATCGGCTCGGGCATAAAACATTTATGAAGGGGATAGAGATAGACCAAGCAAAAATAGATGTTGTAGCTCATATGCCACCGCAAAGTCTATGAAGGGCATTCAGAGTTTTTTGGGACATGTGGGATTGTATCACTTCTTTATAAAAGACATTTCTAAGGAAGATCATCCTTTTTTATGGATTTTTAAAAAAGATGCAAAATTTTGTTATGACGAGGCCTGTATGAGGGCTTTCATTGAGTGGAAAGAGAATCTTATATCAGCTCCAATCATCACTGCACCAGATTGGTCAAGGCCCTTCGAATTGATATTTCATGCTAGTGGTGTGACGTTGGGTGCTGTTAATGGATAAAGGAAAGAAAGGATTTTTTACCCCATATACTATGCTAGCAAGGCCCTAAATGATACGCAAGCAAATTACATAGTGACAGAATAAGAGCTACTCGCAGTAGTGTGTTTGTTTGAGAAATTCTGACCATAATTTTTAGGGACCAAGGTGGTGGTGCACATAGACCACGATGCACTCAGATATCTGATGAAAAATAAATGCTAACCCAAGGCTTATTAGGCGGGTTCTTTTGCTCCAAGAATTTTATTTTGATGTGAAGGACAGGAGAGGATGTGAGAATAAGGTGGCTGACCATCTTTCTCGTGTAGAGATAGATGGTAAGCCAGGTGTAAATAAGGATATTGATGATGCTTTCCCTGATGAGCACATGTTGGCTACTTCCCATGACTTAATACGTTGATTTGAAAACTTTTCTAACTACCTGGCAAGCAACATCACCCCTGAAGGATTAGACTTCCATCAAAAGAAGAAGTTTGTGTATGACGTCCCAAAATTCTATTGGGATGATCCATATCTTTTCCGTATTGTTGTTGATGGCATGATTCGCCGATGTGTCCCAGAGATTGAAATGATTCAAATCCTTAAGGAATATCATTCATCACCAGGTGGAGGCCATTATGGGAGTGTGAGGATAATTGCAAAATAGCTACAATGTGGGTTTTACTGGCCCACTCTCCATGATGATGCTCATAACTTTATTAATCATTGTGTCCAATGCCATCCGGAAGCATCTCAAGATTACATGAACTCCCTTTGACACCAATCCTAGAGGTAGAATTACATTTTGTGTGGAGGGATTGATTTTATGGGGTCGTTTGTGAGTACCTATGGAAATACTTACATTCTTGTGGTCATGGACTGCATGTCTAAATGGGTAGAAGCAGTGGTGTTGCCAAAAAATGAGGGGAGAAGTGTGAAAGACTTCTTGAAAAAGAATATCTTCTCATGTTTCGGCACCCCTAGAGCTATCATCAGTGTTAGACTTCCCACTTTTGCAATCAATTGTTCAGCTCTTTGCAAGTGAAGTATGGTGTGAAGCAAAAAATTGCTACCCCTTATCATCCTCAGATTGGTGACCAAGCAAAAGTCCAACTGATAGATTAAGTCCATATTGACTAGAACAGTCAATGCCAATAGAAAAGATTGGGCAAGAAAGCTAGATGATGCCCTTTGGGCTTACCGAACAACATATAAAAAGCTAATTGGAATGTCACCTTATCAACTAGTCTTTGGTAAATATTTCCATCCACCGATAGAATTAAAGTGTAAGGACATGTGGGCCTTGAAGAGTTGAACCTTAATGAGCTAGAAAAGTTAAGGATGAAGCTTATGAAAATGAGGCCATATACAAGGGTTGAATGAAGCACTACCATGATCAGAAAATTTTGCACAGGGAATTTTACTTTGGGAGATCAGGTGCTATTATTCAACTCTAGGTTGCGGCTGTTTCTTGGGATGCTTAAATCCAAATGGCCAGGTTCATTTAAGGTGTCACAAGTTTTTAAAAATGGAGCTGTTGATCTCAAAGGAGATGATGGGCTAATGTTTAAAGTGAATGGCCAGCGAGTTAAAAAATACATGGGAGTGTAGGAAGAAATCAACACGGTGGAGGTCACATACTTGGATGAGCCGCATTAGAAAGAGCACCCACTTTGAGCTACGACGTTAAATAAAGCGCTTCTTGGGAGGCAATCCAAGTGTTTTCATTTTGGTGCTTTTATGTTTTTGTTTTACAAGGTTGAATGGATGAGGAACCAAGTGAAATAAAAAATACAACAAGAACCACATGAGACCTGCACTCAGGTGCTCAACCGCAAGATGCAGCGCACACGCTAAAAGTGTCCAGAAAGTTGGAAGAAAAGGAAGGCTTATGCGTCTGACCTACGAAAAGCAGGTTCAGTACAACTCTAAACTAGAATAGCTGGAAGAAAATCTAAAAAATGGAAGGTGGACTACCAGCCACCTGAGAAACACAGGTGTGCATCTGGTAAACTCAAGCTAAGTGCCGGCTAGAAGCAGAAACTTGAGTGTTGGGCTAACCGACATTTGGACTTGCATTTTGCTGGAGACCACCTTTGACTATCAGCATAGGTATGAATGTTCTTTTAAATATTGACTGACCCATTGACTGAATTGACCCGTGGTCAACCCCACCAATTGAAAACATTTCCCACTTCCCAAAACCCACCGTTTCTTTACCTGTTTCCCTTTTTATCCATGATCCCACCTACCACCCATATCACCCTTCCATATTCCCTATTAACTCCATTTAATCCACCTTCTCAACCCACCAATCCCGTCAACTCCCTTCCACCTATAAAACCCCATTCACATTCATATTTTTTCCATCACTTCTCTTACTAAAACAAAAGCAATTCAATATTTGTTGGGTTGGCCTTGGTCCAGACAAGAAAATTCAAGTTCTCGATTTCTCTCATTATCCCTTCTAACTTGACATGTGTACTTATAGTTCTTCATTTGTGATGATTCTTGGTGATTGCAGCAATGAATAACACATGCTAGTATCTACATTTCTCTTAACCCATGTTCCCCAATCCCCATCATATATTTCACTATTTTTTGCAGATAGTTGTGGGTATTGTGGGGGAAGTGAAAATTGCAAAATGTTGGTTTTAGTGTTCATCTTGATAGATCTGCTATATAAGCTCTACGTTTAAAAATTTTAGTTGGGGGTGAAGTTTGTGTAACCCATGTGCTTGCAATGCACGATTTTCCCGATGATAGATAGGGTGATGTATTTCATAAGGGGAAATCATCATTATTTCCTTTTGTGCTGCTTGAATTGTGTAAAATGTGATATGTGAGTAAGTTGAGTTGCTATAAGTTGTTGGGTTGGGCACTTGACATCTCTCAATGATAGACGGGGTAACGTCCATCTTAAGGAAAGGCATTGAGTAGTTCCAATAGTCTTTAGGGTTGTTTAGTTTACTTATAGATCTTTTGTGGAAGTCTGAGCATCTGTTAGATATGCAGATTTAAGCTTGAAAATGCGATATGGGCATTTCCAACCACTTTCGGATCGTGGATCCCAATCTGCAAGACGCAGGACAAAGTACATGTGAGATTTTGACCTTCAGGTCATTGTCTTTGACTTGCGTTTCAACCTGTGTGTCATGGATCGCCTCCTGCGATACGCAGGCTCTAGACAACCATTGGCTTAACTTTTGTTGTGGACCGGTGATGCACCTACGAACCGTCGGTTGCCACCTGCGAAATGCAGGTGCTGGCAGTTATTAATTATGATGTTTTATTTTGTTTGTCATCCATTCTTTTAATTTCTTTTCCTTAGCATAGTATAATTGTCACGTTTAATTTTCATTTATTAGAAAATACAAAATTATTGTGTTTTGGCGCTAACATTACCTTACAGAATCATGTACACTTCTAGAAAACAAGGTAAAGGGATATCCCCAATGACCGATGCCACATCTTAGGGAGCTAAAGCCGATGACAAAAAGAGAATCGATCAACTTCACTTTGGGCACAATAAGATCAAGACTTATTATGTCCTCTTAAAGGAGAAATGGTCCATCAATGTAGAGGATTGATTTGATGTTGATTCATTCAATGATGACTTCCAAGATATTTATGACCAATTTTAAATTCAAGATTGAGAGCCTTTGACAATGCCATTGGACCCTTACTTTCCAGAGTTGGTAAGGGAGTTTTGTGCCTCTTATAGGGCCGGATAAGATATCTTGAACCACAAAGGATGAGTGGATATAATGTCGTGCTTACCATCCATTCGAGTATGGGGCAAAGAAGTTCACATCACCATAGAGGACATCAACTCTATCTATTTGGCAGATCCTGTGCGTCCATGTCTAGAGTTCAAAAGGAAACTGGCAGGAAAAGATAATCAATTTGAATGGGTGGCCGAAACCATTGTTGTGGGTAAACCGCATTAGGTAGTATCGAAAAGCAGTATTCAGTGCCATGATCTAAAATTTGAAGCACAAATGTCTCTTGATCTAGTATGCGCCCATATCATTCCCTCCAAAAGCACAACACATGTTCCCATTGAGGATGCAATCTTGGTAGCATGCATCATGGATCGCAGACACATTAATGTGGGGTAGATTATCACAGAGCAATTCAAAAGGTAGGCAAGGCAAAAGACAACCTCTATGCCATATCCCATTCTCATCTATGTACTTTGCATATGGGCCAACTGCCCTCCTTTCAGAGCAGTGGACCAAACAGTGAGAGTTGAGGGGGTGATTAGTTATGTCACCAAGACGGATAAGGATGCCCCACATTTAAAGCGTCCCAAGTTAATTGTGGAACTAGAAATTCCTCCATCTTTATGGTCCTTTAAAAATGCAACAGTTTCACTACCAGCCAAAAAGGCTAACTCCCACCAACAAAGGGCCTTCTGAAGATTGCACATATGGCTCGGGCTCATAATGCTCAATTAATGAAATTTGTAAAATCTATACCTCCCATGATTCAACAAGCCATCAAAAAGTCCATGAAACCTATAATTGACAAATTGGCAGGCCTATGTGCAAGAGTCAAAGTATTGGAAAATGAAGTGGTAGCCATAAGGAAAGAAGTAGACAGCCATAGGGAATTACTTTCACCGAGAGGTATCGATTTGAATATCCCAACCTCTAATGATGCCCAACCAGCAAGAAGTAGGAGTCCACCAGATAATTGGTGTGTATGCTATGATAGCCCATGAGAGGTGATATCAGATGAGGAAATATACCACAGCAGACCACTCCGCCCTATGATGTGTATTGTTCGTGACGTGACGATGCTAGGGGACCTATATTGGAGACCTCCTATGCACTATTATCATGAGAGCCAGACTCTTCCGGATCGTTGGGTGCACACTGCACTAAACAGGCCACATGATCTTCCACCGAATCTGTTAATGCTTTTACTTGTTGTGTCACGATCCAAACATAGGTCCGCATCAAGACACGGGAAAAAGAACTATAAAAGGCTTCAAGTCGCCCCATGGCATGAACATAAAAACTAGAGCTAAACATAATAAATATGGAAAAGTCTAACATTAGAAATTGGTGAAGTCTAAAAATTTAATAACTTCTGAACAACGAAAAGCATAATACTAATATGAAGATAAATACATGCTATGATTGATAAGCCTCTACAACTTGACGAGTTGATGGGATAAGACCTCAACTAACTTACTAAAGATTGAATATGAAGATACTGAATCAAGTTGATAAAAAGGTCCTCGGAGGATGAGGACTCACCAACAGGTTGAATATGATAGAACTCTGAGAGTTTGTCTAGCGGCAGGATTGAACCTGAATGTTCGAGCTTGTATCAAGAAATGATACAACATAGAGTATGTGGTCAGTACTTGGAATGTACGGAGTATGCAAGGTAAGTAAGACTGTGAAGTAAGTAAAATTGAAATCATACATATCATAAAATATATTCAACATATGATTCTGATAGTAATACTTGCATGCTTTTATCTGAAAACATGATTTTAAACATGACTAAGTATCATAACTAATTGGAATGACCCAGAGCTGAAACTGATAATCCTGAGTAAAATTGAACCTTTGGGCCAAACCTGCTGAAAACATAAAATCATAACTGGTGAACATGCATAATTGAAATCATGAGTAAAATTGAACCTTTGGGCCAAACCTACTGAAAACATAAAATCATAACTGGTGAACATGCATAATTTAAATCATGAGGAATAATAGGAGACTCTTCATATAATCGACATTACCACGATAGAGCTTACATTGTCCCGACTATTAAACTAAGTGGGCAGAGCCATCCAAAGCCTTACAAAGGCAAAGGGTGCTACAATGATATCGATATCATGCTGAAGGCCCCTCGGGGGCAAGGAAAGCTTATAAGGGAGGTCCCAATACTCGGAACATACCTACATTAGAACATAGTTCTGAGGCACAGGGTTGACTGAATCCTTATCCTACTCAGTTCTAGACACTACTCTCAAAAACATCCATATCCTCTCCATCATTTTTCAACGAAGATGAACCATCATCTTGTGACGAAGCTGAATCATAATCTTACATGCATAATCTAAAAACATATCATGTGAAGCCTTGGCTCAAACCATACCACAAGATGAAAAGTGGGAGTCTAGACTTCAAAACCATGTGGTGAGATAATAATATTAAATTGAAGTAAATCATGAAATATACTTGATCATATGGGCTTTTCCAAACTTATATGTTACACCCTGCCTTGGGAGGCATGACTGACACCTAGTGCCCTACTAAGACCTGGACAGTTGGACTAGCTGAGCCTAAGAACTTCTGGTGCCAGGCTGGCTCTAACTCTGGATTCAAGAAAACAACGGGCTATATAACGACTGTATATACAGCCTCCCGCCGACAAGGCATATAGCCACCTATAAGAAACAACAGCTACCTAGAACATCTGAATCAATAGGGAACCTATGCGGGCCGACAAAGCCACCATGTTGTCTAGTTATTTCTGAATCGAGAAAACAAGTGCTAAACTGCTACGTGACCGACAAGGTCACCACAACAACTTAAATAAGGGCCCACATGACTATTATAAACAAGCTAAAACATACACACGGCCTCACACGATCGGTACAGCTAACCACAGGGAATACACAATCTGCAAGCCTCTATGAATTCTAATAAGATTGTGGGGACAGGGCTCGGGCCTACCCATACTGTACAACAAAAGAAAAGGAATAAACCTCTAGCTGTCTAGCTCTAGATGACAGGAGCTGATGACTATGTGTGCTGGCTAGAATTACGAGGGATCAGCTCCTCGTCTATGAGTACCTGCAGTCAAGTAATGCAGCGCCCCCAAACGGGCGTCAGTACCTCTGGTACCGAATATGCAAAACAAAACTGAACATAACTGAAAATACACAGTAAACTGGTAGTTACTGAAATGACATAGGATAGCTAAAACTTTCTGGAATAGCAGAATCTGTACCGAGCTTAACTGTACTGGAGAGAAGGTAAGAATCATACCTATCGATGCAGCGTCCTGCTATCTATCAATTTAATAAG
>JACEIK010000524.1:8311-20365 GCA_018107945.1 Datura stramonium | reverse complement strand
TCTTGCATTCTGAATTATGGTTGTTTTTATGATTGATCACCATGAAAACATACACGTTAACTTAGGCATATGCTTGAGAAAGCATTTACCTAGGCCAAAATATGAGAATGTAGGGAGCATGATTGTATCTCACTGTATAACTTGTGTTAGGATAGAAATATACCTAATTCCTTGCTTGGTTGATAAAACGGGATGAGTTAGAGACCAACTTAGAATTATCACATCACCACTTGAAGATGTAGTTGTGAGGCTAAGTTGAGTTGAATGATTAGGTGTACGAGAGTCCCTAATCATATCTACGCAAACCACATCCACGTAATTAATTGCCCACGAACTAGAATTAGCATCCTCTCTCTCAACGAAGTAGTGAGGCTAGTTTGTCGTGTTTAGAGGCTCGAAAGTCCATGAATATGCAATTCTAATTATGTGAGACAACAACTGATAGTTGCATACTTAAACCAGTGCAAATCATAATATCGCATGATTATTCGGCTTTAGCTCTATGTTGCTCCTAGAATGAATTCAAAATATTTCGTTGACCACAATTAGACTTAATTAAACTCCCTCAAAAACTTTTATAATCAACATTTTTGGTATTTAATATCACACTTGAACTAGATAGTTAGCGGAATGGGTCCAGTCCTTGTGGGTTCGACATTCCGATTCTTAAAAAGTGCCACTATATTACTTGTACGACCTGTACACTTGCGGGCACAACAACAATTCACCGGCCAAATTTCACGAAACTAACTCCGTAGGAATGCTCCCTGCAACTTAATACTTCACTACCCAAGATTAATTCGAATTTGGACGGTGTTTAGCGGCGTAAACGGAAGGAATTTTAAAGAATCCCTTCGTCCTCCTACTATTATGCTCGTTTCTGGAAATTAAAAGTGGGGAAAATGAATTTTAAAACAAAGTGGGGGCTTATATACTTGGGGATGGACCCCCCCTCTCCATGAAATGCTGGCCATCGCGGAGAGGAAGCCTCCGTGACATGCTGCCTGTCGTGGAGGGGCTTTGCCCGACTTCCTCCTTTAGTTGCATTTGTCGAATGTGATTTATAAGTCGCATTTATCGAATGCGATTTATAAGTCGCATTTGCCTTGCGATGCTCCAACTTGGCGCTTGTCCGGTCTTCCCCGAGCCTTTTGCTTGCATGTGTGGCATTCTAAAGATCTTAACCAATATGCAAATAGGCCATCTAAATGTCAAGAATTTGCAGGGTGTAACATTATACATTCGTTGAAATAGTCAAAAATCATGGATATAAATATAAGTAATTCAATTGNNNNCATACATCTCATGATACTTGAAAACATAGATCATAATCTCAACCTTTCATGAACTTTCATAATTGGGAAACATAATTGAGAAACTTTGAAATCATGAATTTGTAATTAAAATCATCATAAAACATGCCCATAAATCTTTAAAAACCATTAGGAACATGAATAGATTTTACCCATGATAGATACTTAGAGAATTTCACAAATTAGGTTAAAACCCCATAGGTTTATAAACTTAGAATTTCATGAATCTAGAATAGGATTTGGTCATGAAAGTAAAAGAATACTCCCATTCATAACCCTACATACCTGGTTACTTTGAAGTTCGCAATGACTCATTGCCCCGACCATGACTCGTTGCTTCTATCATGGTCACCCCATGACAACGAGTTCCTGTTAATTCTCCCTTCACTTCGCGAGTCACTTAACGACTCGTGAAGACTCCTCAGGGGTCACTGGACAACTCATCATGTGACCTAGCGTAAAATTTCCTATGTTCTTCATTTGAACCCTCGGGTCTGATCCTAGGGCTTTCGAGGTATTACATGAAGAAACTACTTTGTGGAAATTTTCCTATACCACCTACTCATGGACCCCTCCGTCCCTCACTAACTCATTCAAGGATTCCTCCTTTTCTTTTCTAGTACATAATTAATACATTGGGGATAACGTAAGATGTTAGTTGGGGGTAGGGTGTAGTCTCTCATGTTGGCCATGTATTGTCTTTTGAATGCCCTTGTCGGGCTTGTGTTGAATGAAAATTTTCTTTCTGACTTGTTAGTGCCATTTTTAATTACCAAATTTTTCATAACCAATGTTTTAATAATTGTCTTAGTTCATAGTAGTTATAAAATAAACTCCAAAGGGTTTTGTTTATACCACAGTTTTTTCCCAAGGAGCGATTTCCTTTTATTTTCTTTTATTACTGTCACGATTAGAATGTACACCCGGATCGTAGACACGGGACAAGGGACCCCGAGAGACCCCAAGTCGACCCATGACAAATGCATACAACTAATCTTATTCAAATAAGTAGAATGATAATCATAAAAACATAGCAGAAAAGTAATCATAGCATAACATCAGGAAATACTGGGAATATACATAATTGAGTACTATATTCTTATCTAAAACCCTCTAATACATAAGATTGGTTGATGGGACAACATCACCAACTAACCCAACAAATACTGAAACATAAATAACATGAAAGTCTGTCAAACGGCCCTCGAAACATGAGGACTCGCCAATAAGCTAAAAGCGTAACCTGGGATGGACTAAGGATGAGTATGAGCCTGAGATTCGGACCCTGTATCATGAAATGATACAACATATAAAGTATATGGTCAGTACATGGAATGTACCGAGTATGCAGGGTAAGTAAAATGGACGTCAAAAGTATAATAAACTCATACATAAACATAGGAGAAGGGCATCATGCTTACATCAAAATCGTCGTAATAAAATATAAGACTCAAGACTTTCAAATCATTCATAATCATTCATTTTCATAATCGTATGTAAACTTTATCAAAACATAACTTGAGCCAACAACAACAACATAAAAATGCATAAAACATGCGGAACAATGGGAGGACTCGTCATAAACGGCACCATCATGGTAGAGCCTTTCATGATGCCCCACTATATCGCTCAAGTGGGCAAAGCCGACCTTGGCTTGCCATGCGGGGGTCGTGCATTAGGCGTGATATCACATTTGAGGGGATCATTATCAATACATCTAATCATTTATAAACCCACGATGGCACGTGGTTATGAGACACCGGCGTAGTCCTTTAAACATCGGGCTGCTCGGTGCTAGACACGGCTCCCAAAAACATGCATATAGGCTCATACGTAAATCAATAACATCATGCATTAAGATTTATTGGCCAAAATATAATATTTATCATCATCGATCCCCTTTAAAACATGCTTAGCCAAGAATCAAAGGCCCTTTTCATCGACCAACATGATTAATCGATAAATCATGTAATTCGCTTCATAAATCATAAATCATTCTTCAACACGTGGCATTGCCCAACACTTCATCATATTCAATTCTTTCAAAATATGCTCATAAACATGGGTAACTTGAATTCATGCTTTTTCGTCATCAATAAATTCAAAATATTGCGTATTCATCGTAAATCATAACTTTCATGAACCTTCACCAATGGGCATTTAAGATTTAAAAAGCTTCAAACATGATTTAGAGAAAATAATTTTAAAACCTTCCCATCATTCATAATTCAATAATGAAAAATCAATTAAATCATACCCATAAAGAGAAATCACCTTTTCATGCATTTGGGTAAAACCCCATAGAACTTGAGTAGGAGGATTGATGATTTAAATCGGAATTTGGGAATGGGTGAGGAAGAATTTCACCCATTCTAAAATCCTACATACCTGGGAATGGATTGCTTTCGAGGTTCCTTGAATACCCACAAAGAAATTGATGGAAATTTGNTTAAGATCACAAAATTTTAAAGTTCTTTACTTTTTAAAATTTCGGAGGAAGAATTTCACCCATTCTAAAATCCTACATACCTGGGAATGGATTGCTTTCGAGGTTCCTTGAATACCCACAAAGAAATTGATGGAAATTTGGGGAAGAAGACCTTGAATCTCCCAAAAATATTTCTAAGCTTTTACATGAGAATGGGAATGCATAAAGGACTTAACTCATCTTATCTCCCTTAGAAAAATATCCAAAACGACGTAGTTTTAGGGTCTTAAAACGTGGAAAAATAAAAAATGCACTTAAAATTATTTCTCTGAAAACTGCTCCGGAAGAACCAACGACCGACCCAATGGGTCGTTGCAACATACCATGACTTGTGGTATCGAGTCGTTGGGTCCACTGCATCATGACACAAGTCATTCCTTCAATCAACGAGTCGTTGGATCGACCGTTGTCAACCCCTTGACCAAATCTGACTTGCTTTTCCACGACCCTCACCTCGACTCGTGGTGGCATCCAACGAGTTGTGGTCTCCATCTACTGAATGCACTGAAGTCCTCAACCCTCAAACAACGACTAGAAACAACGGACCGTTGCCTCTCACAACAAATCTCGGAACACTCTGTTCTTTCCCCCTCAGCCTAAGTCCAGTCCTTCCAACGACTGGTAACAACGACTCATTGTTCCTGACAAAGAGTTGTTACACCATCCGTTGTCTCCACTGCTTCCCTGAACTTCCCAAAGCATTACAGCATACGACTACTCGTGGTATCCAACTACAAGTCGTTGGGTCGCCCGTCCTGTGATGTTTTTGCCAGTTTTTTGCACTTTTCAAATTCAAACCCCGGGTCTATTCTTAAGCCTTCCCGGGGTGTTACAATATCTCTCCCTTGGAAACATTCGTCCTTGAATGTAGGATACAATCAGCAAACAAAAACATAAAATTTATCATAGCCATATACTGATCATTTTAACCGAAATTATCACGGAATGACTACCTCCGAATAAAATCACATAGCCGAACTGATCTTATACTTCATATACACATTCATACACATAAAAGAAACTTGTACACATGAATTGAACATGAAACTAGACAGATTCTTAGGGAAAAAAATGGTACCTCAAGTAGGAACTGAGCCGGTAGAGAACAAATGTGGATATCTAGCCATCATATCCGCTTCGGCTTCCCACGTAGCTCCCTTAACATGCTGATTTCTCCATAATAATTTATCTAAAGCTACTTCTTTGTTTCGTAGCTTACGGACTTGACAATCTAAGATTTTCATCGGAATTTCTTCATAGCTGAGGCTATCCTTTACACCAATGTTGTCTACCGGGACTACTAAATCTGAATCACCCAAGCACTTTTTCAAGAACAATACATGAAACACGGGATGAACTGAAGCTAATTCTGAAGGCAAGTCCAACTCATACACCATCTTACCAACTCTCCTCATAACTCAGTAAGGACCAACATAACGGGGACTGAGTTTCCCTTTCTTCTCGAACCGCATGACTCCCTTCATTGGAGATACCCTTAGAAATACCCAATCATCCACATCAAAATCCAAATCCCTTCTCCTCACATCAACTTACGATTTCTTACGACTCTGAGCAGTTTTCAACCGGTCCCTTATCAGCTGAATCTTTACCACCGCCGCAGCTACCAACCTCAAACCATCTGATGGAAGATCGACACCTTTGCCCGTAAAGAGCCTCGAACGGTGCCATCTAGATACTAGAGTGATAACTTCTATTATAGGCAAACTCAATCAAGGGTAAATGGTCTTCCCAACTTCCTTTGAAATCCATAACACATGCCCTCAACATATCCTCGAGGGTTTGAATGTCAGAATTGAGAGGTAAACTGAGTACCTCAGTCTAAAATTATAAACAAGGGCACTCCATGAAGTCGAACAACCTCCCGAATATACAACTTAGCATAATCATCCACTGCATCTGTGGTTTTGACTGGTAGAAAATGTGCCGCCTTAGTTAACCTGTCTACCACCACCCAAATGGAGTTATAGTGTCTGCGAGTACGAGGTAGGCCTATAACGAAATCCATATTTATTTCCTCCCACTTCCAAGTGGGAATGCTTATTTCTTAAAGTACGCCTCCCTGCCTTTGATGCTCAACTTTCACTTGCTGACAGTTTGGACACTTGGCTACAAACTCCACAATATCCTTCTTCATACCATCCCACCAATAGATCTCCCGCAAGTCCCGATACATCTTGGTGGATCCTAGGTGAATGGAATATCTAGTACCATGTGCCTCATGCAATATCCCAACTCTGAAATTATTAATGTCCGGAACACATAGTCGACCCTGGTATCGTAGCACACCATCTCCCCCTTGGGAGAAAACCTCCACCTTTTCACTTTGCACTGCTTCCTTCAGCTATCTCAAATTCGAATCCTCATCTTTCTTAGATTTGACATCGACCACAAAGGAGGGTTAATCCTCCAGAAGTCTCTAATCTGAGCCTCCGCTGCATTTCCATTCTTTGAGACCTGCGCAACAGCCTACTAGTTGACTTGAGTAGTCAAGGCCTGCCCAATATCTGAATAGCCACCTGAAACTCAGCGTGGGCAGCTGGCTCTGGTGCTTGGGGCTCCTGAAGTGGTGGGGCTTGCTGATGCCCATGGTCATTGTCAGCTCCGTGGTCTTCATCATTCCCATTCCTCCTTCTGTTCATTTTCTAGGAGCCATAATTCAGCAATCACGAATAGCACAAATTAGAAGGACGGAGAGGCTTTTCATCACATGATATAGAACATGAAAGAAGTGAACATTTCCTAAATGTCTAGTAGCCTCTTAGTCATAGATGTGGCACGCTTCACACCCATGAAAAAGACTCTACTTAACATGGATTTTAGACACCCTAGGACACTTCAAACCTATTGCTCTAATACAAAGTTTTTCACGACCCGAACGTACACCTAGATCATAGACTTGGGACAAGGGACCTCGAGAGACCCCAAGTCAATCCATGGCACATGCATACAACTAATCTCATACAAATAAATGTAATTATAATCATAAAAATATAACGGAAACATAATCATAACATAACATCAGGAAATACTGGACATATACATAACTGAGTACGACATTCTTAATTGAAAGCCTCTAATTTATAAGATAGGTTGATGGGACAACATCCTCAACTAACCCGACCAATACTGAAACATAAAAAACATGAAAGTCTGTCAAAAGGCCCTCGAAACATGAGGACTCACCAATAAGCTGAAAGAGTAAACTTGGATGGACTAAGGGTGAGGATGAGCCTGAGATCCGGACCCTGTATCATGAAACGATACAACATAAAAAGTATGTGGTCAGTGCGTGGAATGTACCGAGTATGCAGGGGAAGTAAAATGGACGTCAAAAGTATAATAAATTCATAAATATATATGGGAGAAGAGCATCATGCTTACATCAAAATCATCATAATAAAACATAAGACTAAGACTTTCAAATCATTCATAATCATTCATTTCCATAATCTTATGTAAACTTTATCAAATCATAACTTGAGCCAACAATATAAACATAACAACGCATAAAACATGTGGAACAATGGGAGGACTCGTCATAATCAAAACCATCAAGGTAGAGCCTTTCATGATTGCCCACTGTCTCGCTCAAGTGGGCAGAGCCAACCCCGGCTTGTCAGGCGAGGGTCGTGAATTAGGCGTGATATCACATTTGAGGGGATCATTATCAATACATTTTATCATTTAAAAACCGACAATGACACGAGGTTATGAGACACCGGTGTAGTCCATTGAACGTCGGGCTGCTCGGTGCTAGACACAGCTCCCAAAAATATGTATATAGGTTCATACATAAATCAATAGCATCATGCATTAAGATTCATTGGCTAAAATATAACATTTATCATCATCGATCCCCTTTAAAACATGCTTAGCCAAGAATCAAAGGCCCTTTTCATCGGCCAACATGATAGATCGATAAATCATGTAATTCGCTTCATAAATAATAAATCATGCTTCAACAGGTGGGCATTGCCCAATACTTCTTCATATTCAATTCTTTCAAAATATGCTCATAAACATGGGTAACTTGAATTCATGCTTTTCTATCATTAATAAATTCAAAATATTGCATATTCATCGTAAATCATAACTTTCATGAACCTTCATCAAATGGGCATTTTAGATTTAAAAAGATTGAAACATGATTTAGAGAAAATGATAAAAAAATCTGCCCATCATTCATTATTCAATAATGAAAACTCAATTAAATCATAACCATAAAGAGAAATCACCTTTTCATGCATTTGGGTAAAACCCCATAGAACTTGAGTAGGAGGATTCATGATTTAAATCGGAATTTGGGCATTGGTGAGGAAGAATTTCACCTATTCTAAAATCCTACATACTTGGGAATGGATTGCTTTCGAGGTTCCTTTATACCCACAAAGAAATTGATGGAAATTTTGGGAAGAAGACCTTGAATCTCCCAAAAATCTTTCTAAGCTTTTGCATGAGAATGGTCATGAATAAAGGACTTAACTCATCTTATCTCACTTACAAAAATATCCAAAATGACGTAGTTTTAGGGTCTTAAAATGTGGAAAAGTCAAAAATGACCTTAAAATTATTTCCCTGAAAACTGCTCTAGACAAACCAACGATCGACCCAATGGGTCGTTGCAATATACCACGACTCGTGGTATCGAGTCGTTGGGTCCACTGCATCATGACACGAGTCGTTCCTTCAATCGACGGGTCGTTGGATCAACCATTGTCAACCCCTTGACCAAATCTGACTTCCCTTTCCATGAGCCTCACCACGACTAGTGGTGGCATACAATGTGTTATGGTCTCCATCCATTGAATGCAGTGAAGTCCTCAACCCTCAAACAACGACTAGAAACAACGGACCATTGCCTCTCACAACGAATCGTGGAACGCCCCGTTCTTTCCCCCTCAGCCTAAGTCCAACCCTTCCAACGACTGGTCACAACAACTCGTTGTTCCTGACAATGAGTCGTTACACAGTCCGTTGTCTCCATTGCTTCCCTGAACTTCCCAAAGCATGACAGCATACGATGACTAGTGGTATCCAACCACGAGTCGTTGGGTCGCCCGTCCTGTGATGTTTTTGCCAGTTTTTTGCACTTTTCAAATTCAACCCCGGGTCTATTCTTAGGCCTTCCCGAGGTATTAAAATATCTCCCCCTTGGAAATATTCGTCCTCAAATGTAGGAAACAAGCACCAAACAGAAACATACAATTTATCATAGCCATATACTAATCTTTTTAATTGAAATTTTCACGGAATGACTACCTCCTAATAAAACCAAATTGTTCAACTGTTCTTTTATTTCACATTAACATTCATACACATAAAAGAAACTTGCACACATGAATTGAATATGAAAACTAGACAGAGTCTTAGGGAAAAAACTGGTACCTCAAGTCGGAACTGAGCCAGTAGAGAAAAAATGTGGATATCTAGCCATCATATCTGCTTCGGCTTCCCAAGTAGCTCCCTCGACATGCTGATTTCTCAATTATACTTTAACTAAAGCTACTTCTTTGTTCCTTAGCTTACGGACTTGACGATCTAAGATTTTCACCGGAATTTCTTCATAGCTGAGGCTATCCTTTACACCAACGCTGTCTACAGGGACTACTAAAGCTAGATCACCCAAGAACATTTTCAAGAGCGATACATGAAACACGGGATGAACTGAAGCTAATTATGAAGGCAAGTACAACTCATACGCCACCTTACCAACTCTCCTAATAACCTTACCAATTCCCTTCATGGGAGATACCCTTAGAAATACCCAATCATCCACATCAAACTCCAGATCCCTTCTCCTCATGTCAGTATGCGATTTCTGACATCTCGGAGCTGTTTTCACCCGATCCATTATAAACTAAACCTTCACCATCATCTCGTGAACCGAATCTGGCCCTATCATAGCAGCCTCACCATCCTCAAACCATCCGATGAAAGATCTACACCTTCACCCATAAAGAGCCTCGAACGGTGCCATTTGGATACTAGAGTGAAAACTGTTATTATAGGCAAAGTTAATCAAGGGTAAATGGTCATCCCAACTTCCTTAAAAATCCATAAGACATGCCCTCAACATATCCTCGAGGGTTCGAATCGTTCGCTTTGCCTGGCCGTCTGTTTGCAGATGGAATGTTGTACTGAACTTAACCTACATCCCAAGTCCTTTTTGAAAAGAACGCAAAAATTGAGAGGTAAACTGAGTACCTCAGTCTGAAATATTAGACAAGGGAACTCCATGAAGTGGAACCAACTCCTGAATATACAACATAGCATAATCATCCGCTGAATCCGTGGTCTTGACTGGTAGGAAGTGTGCCGCCTTAGTTAACCTGTCTACCACCACCCAAATGGAGTTATAGTGTCGGCGAGTACGAGGTAGGCCTCTAACAAAATGCATATTTATTTCCTCCCACTTCCAAGTGGGGATGCTGATTTCTTGAAGTACACCTCTCGACCTTTGATACTCAACTTTCACTTGCTGACAGTTTGGACACTTGGCTACAAACTCCGCAATATCCTTCTTCATACTATCCCACCAATAGATTTCCCACAAGTACCAATACATCTTGGTGGATCCTGGGTGAATGGAATATCTAGTACTATGTGCCTCATGCAATATCCCAACTCTTAAATTATTAATGTCCAGAACACATAGTCGACCTTGGTATCGTAGCACACCATCTTTCCCTTAGGAGAAAACCTCCACCTTTTGACTTCACAGTTCTTCCTTCAGCTATCTCAAACTCGAATTCTCATCTTTCATAGATTTGACATCGACCACAAAGGACGATTCTGACCCATTCTGCACAATAATGCCCCATCGGTCGAGTCGATCAATCTAACTCCCAGTCTTGCATGTAGGTGGACATCCTTCACCAACTCCTTCTTTCCCTCATCCACCTGGGACACACTCTCCATAGAGAGTCTACTAAGTGCGTCTACAACCACATTGGCCTTTCTCGGGTGGTAAAGGACACTCATGTCATAGTCCTTAAGTAACTCCAACCACCTCCTTTGCCGAAGATTTAGATTTTTCTATGATAACACATATTGCAAGCACTTGTGATTCGTGAATACATCCACGTGGACCCCATACAAGTAATGTCGCCATATCTTCAATGCAAACACCACCGCGGCAAACTCAAGGTTATGGGTCAGGTAATTCTTTTCATGAACTTTCAGCTGCCTCGAGGAATATGCTATTACCTTCCCACACATCATCAACACACATCCCAGCCCGACTCTCGAGGCATCACAATATACAACAAAGCCTTCAGTACCCTCGAGCTAAGTAAAAACTGGTGTTGAAGTGAGTAAAGTCTTCAAATCTTGGAAGCTTTTCTCACATGATTCTGACCATTGGAACTTCACCTTTTTCTAGATCAACTTAGTCAAAGGTGCCACAATGGATGTGAAACCCTCAACAAACCTCCGGTAGTAGTCAACTACACCCAAGAAACTCTCAATTTCTAAAGGATTTACCGGTCTAGGCAAATTCTTCACCGCCTTAAATTTCTGGGATCTACCCTTATGCCTTTTCTTAATACCATATACCCATAAATGCCACCGAGTCTAGACAAAATTCACACTTACTGAACTTTGCATATAGCTGACGATCCTTGAGGGTCTGAGGTACTACCCTCAGGTGAGAAGCATTCTCCTCCTTGCTCCGTGAGTATATCAAGATGTCTTCAATGAACACAATCACAAACATGTCCATATATGCCTTGAACACTGATCTTGGGCATAATTGCATGCCCAAGTGCTACTTCATAACTCAATTTAGTCTTGTTTATCTACTTATTTATATACATTCTAATATGATTTTTACGTAAATGTGAATATATACTAACCAACATGATTAGTCCTTATTTTTGAAGGTTAATAATGCATTTGAGGAATGGAATCAAGAGCAAAAGGTGAAATTCAACAAGAAAACATGCAATAACTTGCACCCTACGTGATAGGGGCCGTGGCACGCTGCCAACGCGGCAACACTTGGCCGAAAATTGCATTTTTTGGCACATTCCAGTGAGGGTACGCGTTACCTCCGTGTTACGGAGGTCAATTAGGGCGTTCAGCTCCGTGACACGTTGCTGTTCCACCACAGGCCAAATTTTGCATTTTTTCAGCATAGTATAAATTGGACCCTTAACTCCTAATTCCAATTGGTCACGATTTTATTCTGGAAAACTACCTAGGAGTGAAGGGAGAAGTGGGAGAACTCATCTA
>JACEIK010000523.1:370159-387030 GCA_018107945.1 Datura stramonium | reverse complement strand
AAAAAGTAACTCCTAGTCAACATAGTTAAACCATCAAATATGAAATTACATATTCTGGCTATCCATAAACCAAGGAGTCTAAATTATAATTAAATTTTCAATTTGAGTCCATTAGTACTCGAAACCTCAATTTTCAATTTTAAGAACTTAGACTAAAAATTCAAATTTCATCCACAAATTATTCGATTTTGGATTTTTTCCCCTCCTGTGTGGATAAATAAATATTCAATTTGGACCAGCACATTTTTTTCCATAAACCCACTATCATAGTGCATATATAAGGCCTATTTAGGTCTTATTTCAGAATATATAAGAGAAAAATATAGCAGCCAAATAGAGAAATAGGGCAAATTTTCACATAAAAAATTCCAGCTCCAACAGCCTGCTTCAAATTGCGATTGCCGCTTCGTTTCTTGTCCGATTGAGCTAATTTTTGGATAAGTTGTTTCTATCATCTTAATATTTAATTGAGAACTGACAGAAGTGTATTTTTAGTCCTGTAGTTCCAGATTTCATCCTGTGAACAGTAGTTGCATTTTTGGGTGATTTTACTCTTTTTCTTCTCTAGTTTTTGGTGCTATCTATTTATATTGTTGCTTACTGTTTGGCATGTATTTGGTGGCTATTTTGGAGAATATTCTTATAACTCTTATTTATTATAGTGGAGGTTTTGATCCCGTGGTTTTTTACTCTTCACACGAAGAGGTTTTTCCACGTAAATTTGGTGTCTTATGTGGTTGGTTTATTTTATCTTGCGATATTCATATTTATTTATAATTAGTTGTTGTCCAGGACTATTTAAAATCTTATTTGAGGTCTCTTCTTGTTTCAAATAGATTGAAAAAATTTAGACTTGGGTATTCTTCCGTTGGTCTATACTCTGTCTTGCACTTTTCTTTGTGCTTTATTTTTTTCAATAAAGTGGTATCAGAACTTGTGCTTGTTGCTGATTGTCTATTTGAATGATATAGGCAAATATGTGTAATATGGTATATTTTAATGGTAGTAATTATCATATTTGGAAAGGAAAGATGAAAATTTTCTGTTTGTCGAGAAAATGCATTTACCTATGTTTGTTTCTAGCAAACTTAAATCTATGAATGATGAGAATTGGAAATTTGAGCACTTACAGATTTGCGGCTATATTAGACAATGGGTTGAAGATAATGTTAGAAACCATATTGTGAATGAGACACATGCTAGAAGTTTGCGGAATAAACACGAAACACTTTATGCTTTAAAGACTGGAAATAACAAGTTTTCCTGTCAAAACAATTGATGAATATCATATATAAAGAGGGCAGTCCTATTTCTGATCATATAAATAATTTTCAGGGTGTTCTTGACCAGCTGTCCGGAATGGGCGTAAAGTTCGTTGAAGAAATATATGGACTTTGGCTTCTTAATACTCTGCCACATACTTGGAAAATCCTTTGAGTTTATTTAACTAATTTGCTCCCAGTGGTTTTGTAATTATGGAATATGTTAAGAGCGGTGTCTTAAATGAAGAGATGAGAAGATTATCTCAAGCCTCATCTTCTTCAGTTTCATAATCCGATGTTTTGGTTACTGAAGATAGGGGGAGAAGCAAGTTGCGGGGTCAGAATGATAGAGATAAAAGTAGAAGCAAGTCAAATTCTAAGCACAAGAACTTTATATGTGACTATTGCAACAACAAAAGGGCATACAAAAAATATTGTTACAAGCACAAGAGAGATATGAGACAACAAACGAAAGATGGCGATAATGAAAATCGTGTTGCTATTGTTACTAAAGATGATTTCTTGTTGCATGTGGTGAAAATGTCATTAATCTTGTTTGCGGTGAGTCTAGTTGGTTTGTGGATTCTGCTGCTACTTCTCATGTCACCCCAAAGAAGGAATTATTTTTTTCTTCTACTCCTGGTAATTTTGGAATGTTAAAAATGGGAAACAATGATGAGGTTGAGGTACTTGTCATTGGCACAGTTTATTTGAAAAGTAAAAATGGTTTTAGATAGTTCTTAACAATGTCAAGCATGCTCCAGATGTTCACCTGAATTCAATTTCTACAGGAAATCTTGATGATGAGGGTTATTGTAATACCCTTGGTGGTGGCCAGTGGAAGCTTACTAAAGGTTTAATAGTAGTGGCTCGAGGTAACAAGTTGTCTAACTTGTATATATTTCAGGGATCTACTTCTAGAGGCTTAGTAAATTTGGTGGAGAATGATACTTCATCAGAGATATGGTATAGAAGACTAAGTCATATGAGTGAGAGGGGGATTGATAGTTTGGCTAAGAAAAATTTGCTTTCTGGAGTGAAATAAGCAAAGTTGAAGAAGTGTGTCCATTGCTTAGCCGGTAAACAGAAAAGAGTTTCTTTTCAGAGTCATTCGCCTTCAAGAAAATTTGATTTGCTGGAATTGGTATATTTTGATTTATGTGGTCCTTTTAAGGTAAAATCTCATGGTGGTGCAATTTACTTTGTAATCTTTATTGATGATCATTCTCGCAAACTTTGGGTATTTCCTTTGAAGTCCAAGGATCAAGTACTTGATGTGTTCAAGAATTTTCAGGCCTTGGTTGAGAGACAAACAGGGAAGAAACTGAAATGCATCCGCTCAGACAATGGTGGTGAATATATTGGTACTTTTGATCACTATTACAGAGAGTAGGGTATTCGACATCAGAAAACTCCTCCAAAGACTCCTCAATTAAATGGTTTAGCAGGGAGGATGAACAAAACTTTAGTTGAGAGGATAAGATGTTTTCTTTCTGATGCTAAGCTGCCATATTCCTTTTGGGCAGAAGCACTTAATACTACTGCTTATGTCATTAATTTATCTCCTACTATTATTTTGGATGGTGATGTCCCTGAAAAAGTTTGTTTAGTAAGAATATCTCTTATGATCACTTGAGAGTCTTTGAGTGTAAAGCCTTTGTGCATGTTCCTAAGGATGAAAGGTCAAAATTGGAAGTTAAAACTAAGTAGTGTATCTTCATTGGTTATGGTCAAGATGAATTTGGTTATCGTTTCTATGATCCAGTTGAGAAGAAACTTGTTAGAAGCCATGATGTTGTGTTCTTTGAGGACCACACAATTGAAGATTTTGACAATGCTGAGAAGGTTGATTCTCAGAGCAATGAGAGCTTAGTTGATGTTGATCCAGTTCCTGCAACTATTGCACCTAAAGAAAATCTTCAAAATCAAGTTGATAATGAAGATGGTGATTATGTTCAGAATGACTAGCATGATATTGTTGGTGCCCTAGTGCAAGATGGTGTAGTTGGCCAGCAACCAACTGCTATTGATACTCCAGTGCAAGATGATGTAGTTGGCCAACTACCAGCTGCTATTGATGCTACACAGAGTTCTCTTAGAAGATCGAGTACAGAGAAGATTCCCTCATTTCGTTATTCTCCCAGTGAGTATGTACTCTTGACTGACGGGGGAGAACCTGAGAGTTTTGACGAGGCCATGGATAGTGAAGAAAAAAAAAGGTGGTTTGATGCTATGGAAGATGAGATCAAATTCTTACATGATAATCATACCTTTGATTTGGTTAAGCTGCCTAAAGACAGAAAAGCTTTCAAAAATAGGTGGGTTTTTAGGGTGAAACATGAAGATGGAAACCTTGTTCCATGTTACAAGGCTAGATTAGTTGTAAAGGGATTTAACCAGAAAAAAAGAATTGATTTTGATGAGATATTCTCTCCAGTTGTGAAGATGTCATTCATTCACGTGGTTCTAGTCTTAGCTGCAAATCTTGATTTAGAGATTGAGCAAATGAATGTTAAGACTGCTTTTCTCCATGGTGACTAAGATGAAGAAATTTATATGGAGCAGCCAGAAGGTTTTGAAGTCAAGGGAAAAGAGAATTATGTTTGCAAATTTAAGAAGAGTTTGTATGGTTTGAAACAAGCTCCTAGACAGTGGTACAGAAAGTTTGATTCTTTTATGAGTCAGCAGGGCTTCAAGAAGACTTCTTCAGACCATTGTATTTTTGTGCAAAAATTCTCTGATAGTGACTTCATTATTTTATTGCTTTACGTTGATGACATGCTTTTTGTTGGTCAGAATGCTTGCAGGATTCAGATGTTGAAGCAAGAGTTGAATAAGTCTTTTTGCTATGAAAGAATTAGGATTAGCAAAGCAGATTTTTGGCATGCAGATTGTCCATGACAGAGAGGCCAAGAAGTTGTGGTTATCACAAGAGAAGTACATTAAGAAATTACTTCACAGGTTCAATATGGATAAAGCTAAGGTTGTCAGTACACCTTTAGCTATGCACTTCAAATTGAGCACGAAGCAGTGTTCTTCTGGTGATGATGAAAACAAAGATATAAAGAAAGTTCCTTATGCTTCAGTTGTTGGCAGTTTGATGTATGCAATTATTTATACAAAACCAGATATTTCTCATGCTATTGGTATTGTTAGTCGTTTTCTTTCTAATCCAGGAAGAGAGCATTGAAATACGGTGAAGTGGATAATGAGATATCTTTGTGGCACTTCTAGTTTGACTTTATGTTTTGGGACAGGAAAACCTATTCTCTATGGTTACAGTGATTCAGATATGGCAGGTGATGTTGATACTCGAAAATCTACTTCAGGCTATTTGGTAACTTTTGCAGGGGGAGCTGTGTCTTGGCAATCTAGATTGAAAATGTGTTTCTTTATCTACTACAAAAGCCGAGCTTATTGCTGTTGTTGAAGCTTGTAAAGAGTTGCTCTAAATGAAGAGATTCTTAGAGGAACTTGATTGTGCTCAGGAGAGATATGTGCTTTATTGCGACAGTCAAAGTGCTATTCATCTTGTCAAGAATTCTACATTTCATGGTCGGTCTAAACACATTAATGTGAGATACTATTGGATTTGAGATGCGTTGGATTCTAAGTTTCTTGAGCTTGAGAAGATTCATACGGATGATAATGGTTATGAAATGATGACTAAATATTTTCCAAGGAAAAAGTATAAAGAGTGTTGCATGGTCGCCATGATCGCAGTCTCCTCCACATAGTCGGGAGGGGGAGAATTGTTGGGTTTTGGATATTTTTCCCTTCCTATGTGGAATAAAAATTCAATTTGGACTAGCCTATTTTTTTCCATAATTTCACTATCATGGTGCATATATAAAGCCTCTTTAGGTCTTATTTCAAAATATACAAGAGAGAAATATAACAGCCAAATAGAGAATAAGGGCAGATTTTCACACAAAAATTTTCAGTCTCAGCAGCCCGCTTCAAATTGTGATTGCTTCTTCGTTTCTTGTCCGATTGAGTTAATTTTTGGATATGTTGTTACTATCATCTTAATCTTTGATTGAAAACTAACAAAAGTAAATTTGGAGTCCTGTAGATTCAGATTTCATCCCGTGAATAGTAGTTGTATTTTTGGGTGATTTTACTCCTTTTCTTCTTTAGTTTTTGGTGCTATCTATTTATATTGTTGTTTGCTGTTTGACACATGTTTGGAATATCTAGCATATCTTGACCCATCCCAGGAGTATCATGATCGGAACTTTAAAATTACTATCGTGAAAATACTTGAGAGTGACCTTGCTACTCTATTGTGATCCCTTCACAGTTGCAAGGATCCCCTGACTAGCTGTAAATGTTTGGTTCACAATTATGCATTGCACCAATACATTTTCTGCACCATTTTGTGAACTTCAATCTTGACCAATACTTATTTGAACTTTTTGAAACTCAACTCAAATCATGCCTAACAAGTTTAAATAATTGAATCAAACATATAAACATATTTCAAATATGATTAAAATGCAAAATGAGCAAAATAAGGTATTCGGTTGTTATAAATATAAAAAGTCAATGTTTGTGAATTTTAAACTTCCCAAATGATGGTTGATGATATAAGCATAACCGCATCTTGATTGAGGAACCAAAAATTTTATACAACACGTGCAGTATTTTTCAGTTTGGATAATTTGCATAAATAGAATCTCTTAAGCCTAAGGTAGAGTTTATGATGAACTCAATGGAAAACCAAGCATAACAACAACTTGGTCGAGGAACCAAAAAGTTTGTTAAACACGTGCAGTATTATTCAGTTTTGATAATTTGCATAAATAGAATCTCTCAAGCCTAAGGTAGAGTTTCTGATGCACTCAATGGGAAAACCAATTAGTGATTTAGTTGAACACCCAAGATATTTCAGCATACTCTTTAGAGAAGATAAAACCTATATTTTGGATGCTCAATGGTAGAGAAAATACCATCATTTAGTTATTGACCTCGGTTAAAAAAAAAGATGTAAAAATAACTTTTTTGCTAGAATTTGGAGAAAACGAGCAGCTAAAATTTCTTATTTAATATTGGGAAAGACTTACCGTAACAATAACTTATGGTGATTTGTCAGAATTTCTGGCCGAACCTTGAATGGATTTTTAGAATTTTTTTAATATTTGTGGTTGAAATTCGGACGATCACCTTAACTTGGTATGTGGATTCACCTAATACATTTTTACTTCAAAATCCATTCAAATCAACTCTAAATTATATATAGACACTTGTTCAAGCTCAACACAATAATTTTCAATACTCAAATTCAACCCAAATTTTCAAAAATTAATATATCAATTTGTCAAGCTCTACCTAACAATAATGTTGTACAATTTCTTCAATGAAGTTTCATAATTTTCTTCTAATAAATTGAATCCAACCATAAATAAGAAATGAGTTGAGTTTTCTTCAATGATGTTCTATAATTTCATCCAATCCAACCACAAATAAGAAACAAGTTCTTCAACATGCTCTACCATGTTCTTCAATTGGATCGGTCCATCCACAACCTCTTATATACATGAGTTCATTGGTGGAGGTATAAACTCGACAAGAAAAAATGGTAGTTTCTATGAGCATGTACACACATAGCTTTCTATAACCTTTTCTGTGTGATAAGTTATAAAGTTAGTATCACAAGGGATGACAAAATAGACCCAACAACATATAACCTGCTCAACCAGTTCAAACTATAATGAGTTGGGAAAGAAGCACTTTAATCACGGGTTGATTTGGGCATAGCCCAAGTTAACCCATCAGGAATCAATTGACCCGTGGGAGTGCGCAAATTAGAAACATGTTGTTTTCTATCGACGTGGACCTTCTAGTGTCGTAAATTTCATCATTTTTGGTACCTCCTGGTATGTTGTAGAATTAGGTTATAATGGCATGAAAGCTCCATGAAATCCATACGACACTCTCTCGGTAAGTGATTGTGGAAACAGGGCATGTCGCAAAACTCTTTGCATCAACTACATATACCTGCAAGAAATAACAAAATTATGCACATTAGGATTGGTTTACACCAGTATAAAGTGACATTCTTAACAGAGCCTACATAAGTTTTTTGAAAATATTATATTCATCTATAACTATGATAACTCACTTGAGATACATTAGTATTTTTATCATGTATGGATGTCACAAGCCAACCATCATCCTCAACAACACCTTGAGGTTTAGGAACAAAGGTTGCTCCACTAAAAAAAGTGCCCTTTTGGAACACTTTATACTCAACTTTAATCAATTCCTTATCTTCTTTAAAATGAAGTTTGGCAAGCCCTCCATATTTAGCTAATACTTCTGATCGTAAGTTCGAAATATCAAGTTACAGAATCATTAGCAACCAAAAAAATAAAAAGAAATAAAATCTTTTTACCTTGTTAGCACCTCTTCAAAACACTTTTAATCATGACTTATGGACAGTGGCGCCACACACCATCTTACTACTAATTTTGACAACCTTGCTATTCACTCTGAATATCAAGGTCTTGAAGAAGTGCTAGGTAATGTTTCTAAATTACCTATCTCTCATATTGGTTCTTCTTCTTTGCGTGTTCTAGGTGCTTCCATTAATTTAAATGATATTTTGTGTATCCCTACTGCTATACGGAATTTACTTTCTGTTAGCTCCTTTGTTAAGGTTAATCATTTTTTGTATGAATTTTTTCCTGACTATTTTCTTGTGAAGAATTTGGGAAAAAAGGCTCCGTTGCTCAAAGGCCCCAATGAAGAGGCTCTCTATCACCTTTTAGTGTCCCCATTGCACTTTACTATCCAATCATACTCTACAATATTGGGACATGGCATGCTCAACTTGGATATGTTTCTCCTTCTACAGTTCATCGTTTAGTCTCTAGTAGTAGTTTAAGTTCTGATAGCTCTAGTAGTTCTCGTGGTTCATTGTGTCAGGCTTGCATAAAGAGCAAAATTTATAACTTGCCTTTCTTAGTGTCTAAATATTAAGCTCATGGTCCTTTAGACTTGATCTGTTCTGATGTTCGGGGTCTAGCCCCGTAAATCTCAAATGCATTACGTGTTGAGTGCAGCCTGATAAATCTCAAATGAGACTTGATCTGTTCTGATGTTCGGGGTCTAGCCCCGTAAATCTCAAATGATGGTTTTCATTATTATGTTATCATTTTTTATCAATTTAGCAAATATTCTTGGATATAATTTATTAAGAATAAATCTGATGTGCTTGATATTTTTCATTAATTTCATTTATTGGTTGAGATATTTTTTGGATGTTCTATTAAAACATTTCAGGCAGACTAGGAGGTGAGTTTCAAGCCTTGACTTTCTATTTGTGCACACATGGGATCACACAATGTGTTTCCTGTCCATATACCCCAAAACAGAATGGATGTGTAGAAAGAAAACATAGGCAAGCCACTAAAACTGGCCATACACATGTTGTTCACTCTCATGCCCCTTCAAAATTTTGGACAAATGCATTTAAAACAACTATCTTTGATATCAATCGTCTGTACGTCCTCAGTTAAATCATAAAAGTCCATATGAAATTTTTTTCAGTGAGAAGCTTGATTCCAATCAATTATGTGTTTTTGATTGCTTATGTTACCCTTGATTTTGTCCTCATACACAAAGTAAATTAAGTCCTCTCTCTACTTCCTGCGTCTTTCTTGGCTATGGTCGCACTCACAAGGGATATAAGTGTTATAATCATGTATCTAATAAATCTTTTGTCTCGCGTCATGTGTTGTTTGATGAACATGTGTTTTCTTTTCAAAAAGTGGATGGTGTGTGCGTTGCATCTACTAAGCCTGACGCAAACACATCTCTTGTTATTACCACTCCTCACATTGTTCCGGCTACATATATGCATCCACCAATATTTTCACATAAACCACTAGCCAGGCAAGAATCCACCTTGCCTCATCCCCCATCCTCTCTACATTGCCCGTAGACACCATCTCTATCACAAGCTTCTCTTGTTTCATTTAGTATTAGTCTACACAATGCATAAGTCCAAGGACTCGATATTTTGATTGATGGTTGTTGAGATATATGAGTCCACTACCAATCTAGATACCAGGTCCTTCGACTAATATTAATAGTGACAGATTAATCGAAGACAGAACAAACACTGTAATAAGTGACACAAGATATTTACGTGAAAACCTCCTTGCTCAAGGGATTAAAACTATGACCTCCCTCGTAGGATTTAAGCAAACCCTTCACTAAATCTAAGAAATACACGATTACAAACTCAGTAATCCTTGGATTAAGCTCTTAATCCAACCCTCCTTGAAGTAACTCTACAACAAGGCTGCAATGCAATACCTCCATTGCAACATCCTTTGACCAGCTAGCTCTAACTGGAATTCTATGGCTAACTCTAGCCCTATACTCAACTAACTCTAGTTGATGACTTCTCCTAAGAACTTGACGAATACAAGGAGAAAATACTTACACAGATTTCATGTTCTCTATATTTACAACTCAATGATCAATTCTAACAATAGCCTAAAACAAGAGAAACAAATAGCAGGTCCCTGGAACTTGTTGCTTCTTCAATTTGCATCAATGGCGGCTTCTTATGAGAGTGTGTGTATATTTTCAAAATTTGAACAACAAGATTGTTTGGTTTGTCACTTCTTTGATAAGAGTATGAGAGAACAAAAACCTAGGAGTAATCTCATCGGTCACGTATAGTTGACCTCCTGTCACACTACAACGTTCTTGCTGTAGTGCTGCTACAATCCCACCAACCAGCGCAGAGATAGTACACTATACATGAACTCCCGTCACTCCAATATACCTGGTCCCTTGCTGAGGACCATAACAAGGGATTGGATCCCTTCACGAGTTTGTCCATCATCAAAACTATGAGCACAACAATGGTGATGTTCCTGATTCTTCAGGTGACTCTAGTTCTAGTGGTGTTACTTTATTAGGTTTAGTTAGACCCATTCGCAATCATCCAATGGTAACACGAGTGCAAATGGAAAATCTTAAACCTAAACATATCCAGTCTTTCTCTGCCTCTTCTAGCCTTGCTCTTATTCCTACATGTTATATACTAAGGCTATTAAAATTCTTGAATGGATCTGCTATGTCCGTAGAATATAACTCGCTAATTGCAATTGGTACATGAAAGTTGGTCCCACCTGATCAAGCTTCAAATATAATTGGTTGTAAGTGGATTTCAAGACAAAAAAATCAGATGGCTCTATTGAATGACATAAGGCCAGATTAGTTGCCAAGCGCTTCGATCAAAGCCCTGGAATTGACTTTGATGATACTTTCAATCCCGTTGTCAAAACCTACAACTATTCGACTATTGCTTTCTATTGTTCGACTATTGCTTAATATTTCTGTGTTACAAGAATGGATTGTTAATCAACTTGATATCTCTAACACTTTCTTGTATGGTAAGCTAGAGGAGGATGTATACATGGTTCAATTGCCAGGTTTTGTTAATCCTAATCACCCTAATTACATTTGCAAGCTAGAGAAATCTATTGACGGACTTAAAAAGGCTCCTCGAGTTTGGAATAAATGTTTGATTGGATTCTTGCGAGAGCTTGATTTCCATGATTCCAAAATAGATTCCTTACTCTTTTTTAGAAGCACAATTGCTGAAAAATCATTTTGTCTAATCTATATTGATGATATTATAGTCTTGGGCACATCTACGCATCTAGTTTCTTCATTGCTTCAACAGTTGGAAGTTCATTTTTCCTCGCACAACTTAGGCAAGATTAATTGCTTCTTGTTATTGAAGCTACATGAAAATCTGATGGGTTGTTGTTAACATCAGTCTAAATATACACATGATTTATTGGAATGAAGTAACACGTTAACTTATAGTGATATTTCTACTCCCACGTCCCCGAATAACAAGTTGCACGCAAGTGATGATACTCAATTCCTTGATGATAGTCTTTATCGAAGTATTGTTGGTAGCTTACAGTGTCTCACTTTCACGAGATCGGATATTTCCGACTAGGTTAATAAAGTTTCTCAGTCATGCATAGTCTGACAGAGAAACATTGGGAAATAGTTAAGTGTATCTTGCGCTATCTAAAATCCACTTCTTCTCATGGTATTTTCTTTCCAAATCAGAACTCTCACCAATTACAAGGATATTGTGATGCCAATTTTGGAGGAAGTATAGATGATCAGAGTTCTACTATTGGTTTTGCAATTTTCTTAGGTTCAACGCTTGTTTCTTAGTGTTCTTGCGAACGCCAATCTGTATCGCGCTTTACTACTGAGGCCAAATATCGCACTCTTGCTGTTGCCACCAGTAACTTCTATAGATTTGTCTATTGTTGAAAGAAATTGGTCTTTCTTCTGGTTTCATGTCTTCCTTGAGGTGTTATAATTTAAGTATGACCTATCTTGCCGCTAACCCGGTATTTCACTCTCAGACCAAACATATGAAGATAGATTTTCACTTTATTCCAGATCTTGTACACACACACAAAAAAACTTCGGATTCAGTATATTTCTTCTCATGACCAGCTTGCAAATATTCTTACTAAACCTCTCTTGAAGGACCGTTTTTGTTATTTGCATGACAAGTTGAGCCTTATACTTGGTTCAACTTGAGGGGGGNGTATTAGTTAATGTATCTATTTAGTTTTTTTATATAATTATATATGTATCAACTCTTATATAAATACCTCCTATATGATCAATAAAAGTTGCATTGAAGGAGAAGAAAAGTAACCACCCCTGCCATGTCCTTGGTTGCCACAGTCCTAACCTCGCCCAGGCTAAGGTTGAGTCATTATGTAGTGAGTAGTTGGCGCAATTGTAGCACATTGTTCATGATGCAATTATCTTTCTTTTGTCAAAAGAAAACCATACAAGGTATCAAAAGATACATCAGTTTGTGTTGCGTCAAGAGGTCTTGTAAAAGGGCGATATAATGCACCTAAGTCATTTTTAACATATTTAATAAGAACGTCCTCCTTAATAGGATGTTGTAAAGCGTCAAGTTGATATGATATACTTTTACCTTTTTGAATATATGACTCAATTGAATCAGATCCATGACGAAGAGTATACAACTGATTTTTCAATTCATGAATTGTTGACTTTGATGTCGTATCATATGCCGAAGTTAATTTTTCCTAGGTTGCACGATATGTCGCGATGCCTACTATTTGTGGTAATACACTCTCTGAAACAGAGGCTACAATCCAACTTAAACCATTCTATCCTTACGTTCTTAATTCTGATATTTAGGATTCAATTAATTTTCACCAAAAAATCTCGCTGGAAATCGATTGAGAACCATCAAGATGATGCTTTAATCCACAACCATGAATCATAAGCAAAAAATTATTTATCAAAGTATGAAATTCGTTGAAGTTAGTTTAATTGGGAGTTGATGTTTGGGATTAAACGATGGTGATGGAAACATTGGCGCTGAACCAGCAGGCACAATGGCAGCATTGGTGGTGGCTGAAGTTCCTGACATGTGTAGTTTTTTCTTTTTTTTTTGGATTATGATACCATGTAAAGAGGAAACCAAAACAATTTTCATTGATCATATAGGAGGTATTTATATAAGAGTTGATACATATACNATATAAATAACCCTAAATAAATATATTAACTAATACCTAAATATCATACTTATCAAGAATCGCTTTAATCACGGGTTGATTTGGGCATAGCCCAAGTTAACCCATCAGGAATCAACAACACAAATTGCCCATGGGAGTGCCCAAATTAAAAATGTGTTGTTTTTCATCAGCGTGGACCTCCTAATGTAGTAAATTTCATTATTTCCAGTACCACCTAATGTTGTAAATGGCGTTGGGTTATAATGGCATGAAAGCTCCATATAATCCATAGGGCACTCTACTTGGTAATGTGATTGTGGCAACAGGGTGTGTTGCAAAATTCTTTGCATTAACTACGTATACCTATAAGAAACAACAAAATTATGCACATTAGGATTGGCTTACACTTGTATAAAGTACCAATCTTAAACAGAGCCTACATATATTTTTTGGAAATATTATATTCCAGCTATAACTATGAAAACTCACTTGAGATACATTAGTATTTTTATATGTGTGAATGTCACAAGTCAACCATCATCCTCAGCAGCACCTTGAGGTTTTGGAACAAAGGTTGATCCACTGCAAAAAATGCCCTTTGGGAATATATGATACTCAACTTTAATCAATTCCCTATCTTCTTTAAAATAAAGTTTGGTAAGCCCTCCATATTTAGCTAACCCTTCTGATCGCAAGTTCGAAATATCAAGTTACAGAGTTATTAGAAACCAAAAAAAAAAGAAATAAAATTTCACAATTGTGTCAAAGGTCAAATGATAGTAACCTGAAATAGAGCTAGCTTCTAAATCTACCACTTGTAGATAACCAAATTTGTTTCTTAGACCAATGAACTTTTCATTGATCACAGGGAATTCCATAGACAAGTTAGTTTTGGCATTTTTATCCTTTACTTCCCCTGTTCTCATGTTTAGTCTCCATTCACAAACACGAAAAAAGAATGATTCATCCCAAGATTCATTATGGTTTTCTTTGGAACTTGTATCTTCAAGACGATGCTCTAATCTACAACCATGAATCATAAGTAGAAATTGTGTTTGCCAAAGAAGAAATTCGTTGAAGTTAGTTTAATTTGAAGTTGATGGTTGGGATTAAACGTTGGTGATGGAAATATTTGCTGAAGAAACAGGCACAATGGAAGCATTGATAGTGGCTAAAGTTCCTGACATGGGTAGTTTTTTTTTGTTTTTTTGGCTTCTGATACCATATAAAGAGGAAACCAAGGCAACTTTCATTGATCATATAGGAGGTATTTATACAAGAGTTGATACATATACAATTACATAAATAACCCCGAATAGATACATTAACTAATACTTAAATATCATACTTATCAAGAAGCGCTTTAATCACGGGTTAATTTGGGCATAGCCCAAGTTAGCCCATCAGGAATCAACAACACAAATTGCCCATGGGAGTGCTCAAATTAGAAACGTGTTATTTTTCATCAATGCGGACCTCCTACAGTAGTAAATTTCATCATTTTCGGGACCTCCTGGTATGTTGTAAATGGCATTGGGTTATAATGGCATGAAAGCTCCATGAAATCCATAGGGCACTCTACTTGGTAATATGATTGTGGCAACAGGGTGTGTTGCAAAATTCTTTGCATCAACTATATATACCTGCAAGAAACAACAAAATTATACACATTACAATTGGTTGACACTTGTATAAAGTACCAATCTTAACAGAGGCTACTAAGTTTTTTTGGAAATATTATATTCCAGCTATAACTATGAGAACTCACTTGAGATACATTAGTATTTTCATTATGTGTGAATGTCATAAGCCAACCATCATCCTCAGCAACACCTTGAGGCTTTGGAACAAAGGTTGCTCCACTGCAAAAAGTGCCCTTTTGGAACATATGATACTCAACTTTAATCAATTCCTCATCTTCTTTAAAATGAAGTTTGGCGAGCCCTCCATATTTAGCTAATCCTTCTGATCATTAGTTCGAAATATCAAATTACAGAGAGTCATTAGCAACCAAAATAATAAAAAGAAACAAAATTTCATAAAGGTGTCAAAGGTCAAATGATAGTAACCTGAAATAGAGCTAGCTTCTAAATCTACCACTTGTAGATAACCAAATTTGTTTCTTAATCCAATGAATTTTTCATTGATTATAGGGAATTCCATAGAAAAGTTAGTTGTGGCATTTTTCTCCTTTACTTCTCCTGTTCTCATGTTTAGTCTCCATTCACAAACACGAAAAAAGAATGATTCGTCCCAAGATTCATTATTGTTTTCTTTGGAACTTGTCTCTTCAGACCCTTTGGAAAACTTCTCGAATTTGTTGACTTTGGAACCAGGTCTTGGTAATACTGATTCAAGAGCTCTGCATCCTCGTACTACCACCTTTACCAAGCAAATTAAATTGGATATATAAGATATTAATTGGTCTATCACTCAAATTTAAGATATTGAGTAATAAACAGAAGTAAAACTACCTCATCATTGTATTCGAAACAATTTATTAGGTGAAATAAGGAACATGGTTGAACATCAAACCATTTAACAGAATTAGCATCACCATAGCGAGGCATTACTCCAATCCGTGCATATCCATATTTATCATACTTTATTAATCTATAAACCAAAAGATTGAGCAAAGATATAATCAAAACAATTTCATTAGATTGCAACATCATTACTGGAACCAGATAGAATTAAAGTACTCACGAGTCTCCCATAAGGAGTCGATTTATGTCAATAGTTAGAGGAAAATCCATGATCACGTTGTACCTATATATGAATAGTGAGATATTGCAGAATTAGCCTATTGTCGTTTAGACTTGAAAGGAAAGAGAAAAAGAGAAGAAAAAGGGATCGAGATTACGTTTCTGTAACTCCTATGTCGTGGCATAGGGTGCACCTATTGAACTTGAGATCCACCTTGTGAACCATTTTGTTGCCATCAGCTGAAAGTAGGAATTAACAAATTAGCAGTTTAAATTCCCCCCTTTTTTTCTAACATCATCACGAGTAAAAGGAGATACTAGAATACCTGAAATGACTCCTAGCTCAAAGTATGGTTTTCTCGGATATATCCCCATTATAACAAGTTGGCCAGTTCCAGGGGCTTTCTGTGGATAAAATACTGTGTTGAACGTAACGGTGGGTACTCATGTTATACACACTATATATGACAACTTTTTAGAGCATAATTACCTTTGGATGACTTGTGAATGGTCGATTCCAAGTTCCATTGACACTCCAATTACCCAATGTTTCAAGGGAATATATGTCTATCTCTTGAGGCAAATGATTTTCAGCAATAGAGTAGTATTTCTTGGAGTGCTCAAAAATATTTGTATTGCTTAGATATTTGTTTGCCACGCCAAATCTCAACTGCAACAAAATTTGTACTTGTTAAGATGAAATACTAGTATCATCTCGGATAATGTATATAAGTACATAAGTTTCATACCAGATTCAACGCGTAAGCCAGTAAAATGGCAGGAGAATCCCCTTCAATAGCAGGAAGAAAGCCAGGTTTCTTTCTATGTATTTCCATGTTGAAAGTGTCCGTCTGGACGTGTTTGCTATTGTAAAAGATATTCCAAGTCCCTCTTCCTTTTTCTCTATTGAACAAGTACAAAGCATGAAGCATTCCTTCCCCTTCAATCCATAAGTGCCTAGATTTCCCAAATATCGACTTGGTCCATTTGAGTCCTCCAAACAGAGGATTTGACCCTGCAAATGGAGATACATACAAAATTAAATTTATTCCCGCTGCAAACACCCTCATAGTTTTATGTATTAAACAGATATAGCTGACCATTTCTTATGTAAACACCCTCCGGAAAATCATCTGGAATTTTTCCTTCCACTTTAGTCACTCGGACTGATTCTCCAATCTCTTCCACTGGTGTAAAATTACTCTATCAAAATTAATTACATAAAAAATTAGTAGCTAATTTTCAAGAAATTGAGTAACTAATTAATGGAAATTACCTGAGATGGGAGTAAGGGCTGGTCAATAAATTCAAATACAAAGTCCACAAAGCCATCTAATAAT
>JACEIK010000523.1:312118-322323 GCA_018107945.1 Datura stramonium | reverse complement strand
ATACTCCCTCCATTTCAAATAAGTAGTATTTTTGCCTTTTCATTTTATTTTCAAATAAGTGATATTTCACATAAACAAGAAGATATTAATGACGTTCTTCAAATTTTACCCTTATTTAAATAAAAAAAATTTTACATAACCAAAAAACTAGTACTAAAGAACTACATATTTGTAAAGGTATTTATTAAGGATAAATTAGTAAAAATATATTTTACTTTCTAGGAATGATTAATTTCTTAAGAGGTGTGCCCAAACTAAAACCATCACTTATTCTGAAATGCAAGTTTGTGAATTTCATAGCTAAACTTGCATCTTCTAACGGAGATAGTAACTTCTTTTACTCTTTTCAATCTCTTCAGAAAGAGGTGAAGGGACTTTTTCAACTTGATAAAATGCAACTTCCTAGTATTAGGAGGAGATATGACAAATTCAACTTTTTCGTTAGCTGATTAGCTTTTTATCTTGTAGCATGATATACTACACGACCTAGAAATTTGTCTTAAACCTAACTGTTTGCCTACGAATGAAATAGGTTGTCAAACGTGTTTCACTTAAGTGAGTAAATGCATTAAGTAAATAAGATAATGATTTTAGCGTGAAAAACACCCGGCTCAAAAGGTGTAATAAACCACGACCTGCACTCCACAGGATTTTCTTCAACTTCACTAACTTCAAGAGTCTCTTCAAACAGCAGATTACAACTCTTATAACCTAAAGGAATTATAAACTCTAATTCCTAACTGCTTACACTCCTACCAAGTAGTGTATTCTCAAACGTCTTCCTAGTAACTCTATTTGAAGACGAATTCTCCTTAATCCAGTTTATAGCTCATTGAATTAAGAGTAGATCAATTACAATTCAATAATAAACTCCTAGTACGATATTGCTAACTCTAGTCTATCACTTTACTAGAACAAGTTCGTCAACTTCTTCACACTTAGATTGTTACAAAATCCTCAGCTATTGTAGTGTATTCTTTTCTCTATTTGTAAGTGTGTGTTTTCTTTGAGAAGTCATACTTCTATATGTACACAACTCTCCAAAGAGTTCTTCTTCCTTCCAATGTCTTTGCGGCAACAACCTTTGCCTGCCTTAAAGGTCCACTCCATGTAGGAGTCTTCAAGTCAATCTCTTTTATTTCTTGGTATTGCAATCAAACTCCAACTCTTTCAATTTAACCATGTGTTAATTTGCTTATTTTGTTTGATACGACTTATCCAATTCTTGATTCACGCACCTTTGTCTCTTGATATTTTCAGCTTCTTTAAGTAGTGTATTTGGAACTTTATTGGAACAACTTCACTCACTTGTTTCATCAATATTTTGTAAATCATCAAAACTACACACGACACAATAAATTTTTTCTTTTTGATGATGACAAACACAATATTATTTGCGCACTCAGCTGACTTTACCTCTAGACAAAAAATCACTTCATTGAAATAGGTTAATCCGTTGGGTTATAAACATTACACTACCAATCATATTATATTTCTTCTCCCTTTTGGCATCATCGAAAAGTTGATTCAATGGAGATATAGCCAAACAAAGTAGTCAAACATTCTATTGCCGTTGGGGAAATCACCAAGACAATTAGGATGAATTTATCATGACACAGTAAAGCATTAAAAAGTGCAAGAGACATCAGCTGATTTATGCGAAAATAAATATTTCATTCATAGAAAAAGATGGTTTTACAGCACAAACTAAAATCAAAATAACTAAGCCTGAGATAAAGAACAACAAAACTAAGGGAAAGCATGAAAAATTCTAGGATGGAGGAACTGAGGGAAGCAACTGGGACAGTCGACGAATAGCTTCAGCATTGGTAGGCCTTCCTGAGTCGAGAGTGGCATGTAGCTCAGTGATTCCATCCTGAAGAGCTGCTTTTTCTTGAGCATGAGCAGCTTGAGTAGCCTCCAGTTCAGTTGTCTTCTTAGCCAAAGAAATTAGCATTCTTTGAAAAAGAGTGTATGCTCTCCTCATAGAAGCAGGTAGATCAACATGTTTCACTTCCCCAAGCACATCCTTTGTTGTCTGAAAGGTCCATACTTGAACAGGGACTGAATAGTCCTCAAACACCTGAGAGAACCAAAATGCATAGGGAAGGGCATGTCCCTTGTCATCCTTAGTGAGTACACATTGCATATGCTTGACCATGAGACTGGGTAAATCAATCTTGACTTCAGTGTCAAGAAGCTTCATTAAGGTAAGGTAAAGATAATTTGCCTCAGTCCTTCTTTCCTTTCTTGGAATGAGAATTTTATGGACAAAATCAAAGTACAACTGATGGAGAGGAGACATTTCTTTCTTTTGAACACGCGATGCTGAGCAAGAGATGGTTGTCCAGAGAACTTTCTGCAAATATCTCAAGTAGAAAGTTATCTAGTGCTGACCACTCGAATTTAACATAATGATCCCATGCACTACTGAGAATACCCTAGATCCTTGTCATGTCTTCAACTACTAGATGGATAGACACCCCCTTGATAATAGTAGAGAAGAGCGAACCATTTGTGACCCCTCGCACATAAAACTCAACAACTTCCGGCTTACTAAACTTCCTCTATAAGTTCCCTTGAAGAAACAAAGATGTACAACCTTGTGCTTTTAATTTTTTAAGTAACGTGACCATCTCGGGGCCACCAAAATCGGTCATTACTCTTCCTCTAAGTACAACATGTTTTTGAAAGTGGAATAGATGAGAGAGTTGGACATCAGAAAATTCAGAGGTGTTGATCTCGTCAGACAATTCATCATTAGTATCCTCTGAATCAGTACCATGGAAGGACCAAGTCGAGATGCCCGTTCCGATGATATGGTTTTAGCAAATAGAGAAGGGTCCTTCAAAGCAGGTATAGAAGAGGCTTTGGGAGAGGGTTTTGAGGGAGGGGTTTTAGGGAGGGTCTTGAAAAGGACTTGGTAGGGTTCTCTGTGGTAGTTTTAGCAGAAGAAGGGGATTTTTATGACTCAAGAGAAGAGGATATTGGAATGGTCTTCTTGACCACTTTGATTTGCGATTTTATTTTGAGCAATAAATCCTTCGAGGGGAGGATTTATTTTGAGAGGAAGCGGTAGCGGAGGATTTTTTCTTCTTGCTCAAGATTTGCATCCTCTTATCTTTTTCTTTTCCTTGTGAGAGGAACTCTGATTGAACCAGTAGATGAAGGTATTTCATGGTCGGGTTCATCATCAGGGATAATAACAGGGGACTCAAGCTTCTTTCTCAATCGAGTTCGAACCTTTTGAGGAATCAAGTTTGCAATTGAGATTCCTTCATTTGGAGCAGTTTTAAGAGGAAAAATATCGCAGACTCCTTGTGAAGGACTAAATGCCAATGGTGGGATGAATGAAGAAGAAGAGAATTGGGTTTTGAAAGAATTCCAGGTAGCAAAATCAAACAACTTAAAAGGAAAAGGAGAATGAACATTTTGAGATGGAATTTCAAAGGGATGGACCACCAATTCACGAGATGGAGAAATATTTTTCGAAGAAATGGAAAAATATTGCTTGAGAAAGAAGAGGCAGAAGTCATGGTGAAAAGCTTTGAAGAAGAGGAGGTTAAGATTTAAAGGAAAAAATGTGAATGACTTACTGTGAGTTCATCCAAACTGCCCTCTTTATAAGATAGAGATGAGAGATGAAACATGCAATGTGACCAACAATAGGAGACATGATTGATGATGCGATGACAGTTGTAGCTTTATGGGAGAGAGAAAAAATAATGGTTGTAAGAAATAATGAGAAAAAGTAATAATGGTTGTAAGAAATAATGAGGGGATGGAACAATCAAACCTAGCTATTTCACACTATCAGTAAAGCATCAATTGAGAGAGAACATACTTGATGACTATAACTTAGTGCCTATAAGTGCATGACATCAACTGAATCACTACACAATTTAATACATAACTATGTCAAATTAAATTGAAACCCTAGAATTGGGACACACAATTAAATGTGCAAGACTAGAGTGAATAACTTATTTAGCTAGTAAAACATGTAAATTGCATAATCTAGCCAATCATTGAAGGAGGCCTATGCAATCTTAATGATGCCCAAGTATAACTTGTTCCTTTCAAAGTGTTCCCTGCTTAAGGCATTGGTAAATATATCAGCAATCTGCGCTTCAGTAGAACAAAACAAAATTGAAATATGACCTTTCTCAACATTGTCTCTAAGAAAATGATGTCATATGTCAATATGTTTAGTTCCCTTATGTTGAACTGGATTTTTGGAAATGTTGATGGCACTAGTATTATCACACAAGATTGGAACACATCCAAAATCAATACCAAAGTCCAACAGTTGTTGCTTGATCCATAATAGTTGTGCACAACATGATTCAGCCGCCACATATTCATCCTCAACAGTAGACAAGGCTACTGAGTTTTGCTTCTTTATGGACCAAGAGATCAAACATGGTCTAATGAAGTGTGCCATACCTATATTACTTTTCCTGTCAATTAGATATCCTGTGTAATCAACATCTGCATATCCCACCAGAGAAAAGTTACTCCTTTTAGGATACCACAACCTCAAATCAGTTGTTCCCTTTAAGTACCTCAAAATTCTCTTAATAGTCTTGAGATGTGATTCTTTGAGATTTTCTTGAAATCTAGCACATAAACCAACACTGAAGACAATGTCAGGTCTACTTGCAGTGATATATAGAAGAAAGACAATCATACCTCTATAAAGCTTTTGCTCTATGGATGGACCTGTTTTATCAAGGTCCAGTTTAGTGGCAGTGGCAATAGGAGTATCAATCTCCTTAGCAACCTCCATATTGAATCTTTTAAGTCGCTCCTTCACATACTTCTGCTGATGGATCAGGATCCCAGTGGGAGTTTGCTTAATTTGTAATCCAAGGAAGAAATTTAATTCTCCCATCATGCTCATTTTAAATTCTACATTCATTAGCCTAGAAAACTCTTGAGTCATGAGGCTATTAGTTGATCCAAATATGATGTCATCTACATATACTTGCACAATCAATAGATCCTATCCTTTTGTTTTCAAGAAGAGTGTATTGTCAATTTAATAATCAGGAAATTCAGAACTCACAAAACCTGAAGGAATCAAAACCTGGGGGTTCCTTCACATATACTTCCTCTTTTAAGTATCCATTCGAAAAGGCACTTTTTACATCCATTTGATAAAGAGTGAATTCTTTGAAAGTTGCGAAGGCTATGAGTAATCTGATTGCTTCGAGTCTTGCAATAGGAGCAAATGTCGCATCATAGTCAATTCCTTCTTCTTGATTGTAACTTTGGACCACCAGTCTTGCTTTGTTCCTTGTAACTATTCCATGCTCATCTAACTTGTTTTGAAATACCTATTTTGTACCAATCACAGTTCTGACTTCAGGAGGAGTTATCAAGTGCCACATTTTTCTCCTTTCGAACTGATTTGACTATTCTTGCATGGCCAATATCCAATCTTCATCAAGAAGAGCCTATTTTACATTCTTAGGCTCAAGTTTGGAGAAGAAGGCATTAAAGGAACATAAGTTTTTCAACCCTGATCTGGTTGTGATCCCAGAAGTGAGATCTGTGAGAACATTTTTGATAGGATGTGAATCTTGATATTTATAGCTTTTCAACATCAATCCTTGTGAGGTTCCTTCATCTGAGTTGGTTGGTTGCACTAATTTTGTCTCAACTTCATTATTTGTTGTTCCCCCTGTCAATGAGCCCACACTCTGTTCAACAGTTGAAACAGGTGATACAACCTGTTCTTGAGTATGTTCATGAGTTTCACTTTTATCCTGCATGTTAGTCTCAAACATAATACAAGATTCATCAAAAAGAACATGCACACTTTCCTCAACACAGTTTGTTATTTTATTCAAAACCCTATAAGCTTTACTATGTTGAGAGTAACCTAAGAAGATTCCTTATCACTTTGGCCATTAAATTTTTCCAGATTATCTTTTTCATTATTATGAATAAAGCATTTGCACCCGAAGATTCTAAGATGAGCAATATTATGCCTCCTACCCTTGTGTAATTCATAGGGATTCTTCTCTAACATGGGTACATTCATACATCTATTCACTATATAGCATGCAGTACTTATGGCTGCAACCCAAATATTTTTTGCAAGATTACTTTCAAGCATCATTGCTCTAGCCATATCTTCTAAAGTCCTGTTTTTCCTTTCAAATACTCTATTTTGCTGTGGAGTTCTTGGAGCAGAGAAATTCTAATCTATTCCATTTAGTGAACACAATTCTAAGAATTTTTCATTTTCAAATTCTGTTCCATGGTCAAATCTTATGGAAATTAAAGAAGTGCCTATCTTCTTTTCCGTCTTTTTAACAAAAATAGAGAAAGCATCGAAGGCATCATCTTTAGAAGCTAAAAACAAGGTCCAGGCGGACCTGGAGTAATCATCAACAATAATAAAAATGTACCTTTTACCACCCCTGCTTCTTACTCTTATGGGTCCACAAAGATCCATATGCAATAGGTCCAGACACCTGTTTGTGCTCACTTGATTCTTTGATTTGAATGATGATCTCACCTGCTTTTCCCTCACACAAGCACTACAGACTTCATCATTTTTTAACTTAGTTTTAGGCAAGCCTATAACCATGTCCTTTGAAGCAAATTCATTCAACTATTTCAAACTAGCATGCCTAAGTCTTTTGTGCCAGAGAAAGGGGTCACAATCCATTGCACTAAGACAAGTCAGATTTGTGTGAGGCATTCCCATGATGTCTGTCTTGTACACATTTTTGTGTCTGCTTGCGCTTAGAACAATTTTCTTTATATCTAACCTTTTGACCTTACAACCTGCAGAAGTAAAAGTTACCTTGTTGCCTTTGTCGCACAACTGAGATATACTCAGTAGATTATGCTTCAATCCATCAACATGGTACACTTCTTCTAGAGATTTTGTTTCTGTACTTCTAATTTTTCCAATTCCAGTAACAACACCCTTTTTTCCATCTCCAAAGGATACATTCCCTCCTTTTAGTGGAGTGAGTGAAAGGAATTTTTATTTATCTTTAGTCATGTGTCTTGAACAAGCACTATCCATGTACCAACGCTTGCTCTCTTTCACTCTCACGTGCAAAACAATTAGGCGTTAGTTTTAGGAACCCAGACAAGCTTGGGTCCTTTTTTGTGATCAAAAGGATGAATCAAGTTTCTTCTTACCCATTATGGCAACAAGTTGTTAGATCTGTTCCTATGAATAATTTTTTGCTTATATCCTTTTGCCAACAAAGTACTCATGTTCCTGCTCATAGCTGCCATTGGACATTCAGTAGTAGGATGACCACTTTTACCACAAAAATAACACATATCTTCAGTGACATTTGTTTCTTTATGAAAACCTATTCCAACCCTTACATTGTAAACTCTTCCATTTAGATTATTCATAATTCTAAATGACTTGGTCCACCTGCTAGCTTTCTCAAGGTCAAGTTTTAACCTAGATACTTCTAAAACTAATTTTTTTACCTTTTCCTTTTCACAGAAGTAATCAATTTTGCAGTGCTTGAGATCACACTCAACCTTTTTTAGATTCTCACTTATTTATTCCTTTTAAGAATAAGATTCTTTTAGATTTTCACTAATAGACTCAAGATTGATAACTTGTTCCTTCAAAGCACAATTTTACTTATCAGTGATATCTTTGCTAGTTTTAAAATCAATGAAATCAAATTTTAAACTATAAAGAGCATTGAATAACTGATCCCTATCAGAACTGACTTACTGGAGTTTATCCATTATGGTATTCATCATAGAGATAAGTTTTCTTTTAGAAAGAGTATGCAAGTTTTCATTTAGGTCAGAGATGCTTACCTCAGAGTTCTTGTCTTGCTCATCAAGATCAGAATCTCCTAAAGCCATGAATGCAGTTTTATCAACTTCAATATCAGAATCGTCAGACTCAGATCCCCAAGTTGCCATCATTGCATAATTTTCCTTTTCCTTCTTTTTTGCCTTTTCTTTCATTTATGTTTCATCTTTCTCCTTTTCGGCCCTCTCTTTACACCACTCAATTTTTTTGAGTGGACAATCCTTAATCATATGATCAGTTTTATAGCATTTGTAGTAGTATGCTGAGGACTTCTCATTGGAACACTTTTTGCTACCTGTTCCTTTCTTGTCATAGCCCTTTTCTTTCTTGAGGAACTTTTTAAACTTTTTTGCTAGAAAAGCGATGTGATCATCATCAAAATCAGACTTGTCATTATCACAAGCCTTGAGAGCCAGTGACTTTTCTTTGTTTGCATCATCCTTCTTAAGATCATCCATTTTCATCTCATAAGTCTTCAAGTTCCCTACCAACTCATCAAGCGTCATGGTAGAGATATCTTTAGCTTCCCTAATAGCAGTGAACTTGACATTCCATTTTGCTTTAGGAAGGATTCTTAAGACTTTGTCAACCTGTTCTTCAGTGGTGAGTACTTTTCCCGGGGAAGATAGTTCATTAACTAGAGAGGTGAATCTTGTAATCATTTCTTGCAGAGATTTACTTTCCGTCATCCTAAAGGTTTCATATTCAGTGAATAGCATAGCAACTCTGAATTTCCTTACCTGACTTGTTTCTTCATGAGTGTTGATCAAAGCATCCCATATCTATTTTGTAGTGGAGAAATTTGAAATCTGGTTGTGCTCATCAGGACCCAACCCATATACAAGGATGTTCTTCGCTTTAACATTCCAGTAAATTCAGACCTTACTTTCAGAACTTCAACTCCATACATCATCTTCTTAGGGATAACAGGTCCAGTGGTGATCATATCCCACAGCTCATAATCTTCAGCTTGAATGAAATTTTGCATGCGAGCCTTCCAACAGATAAAGTGTGATCCGTTGAAAAGAGGTGGTCGAGTGGTTGACCGCCCTTCACCGTGTCCAATAGGTGGTGTAGAACTCATCATGATCTATCTTAGGTATTAGCCTTATAAGATAAACCTGCTCTGATACCAATTGATATACTACACGACCTAGAAATTTGTCTTAAACTTAACTATTTGCCTACAAATAAAACAGGTTGTCAAACGTGTTTCACTTAAGTGAGTAAATGCAATAAGTAAATAAGAAAATTATTTTAGCGTAGAAAACACCGGCTCAAAAGGTGAAAAAAACCACAACCTGTACTCCATAGGATTTTCTCCAACTTCACTAACTTTAAGAGGCTCTTCAAATAGCAGATTACAACTCTTATAACCTAAAGGAATTATAAACTCTAAGTTCCTAACTGCTTACACTCCTACCCAGTAGTGTGTTCCCAAATGTCTTCATAGTAACTCTACTTGAAGACAAATTCTCCTTAATCTAGTTTATAGCTCACTGAATTAAGAGTTGTCAATTCGTGCATTAAAAGGATTGGACCATTTATACCCCCGAGTTCCTTCGTTTTAGTCACATGAATTCCCGTAGGATCATAAGCAGGTCTATAGTCCACCTCCTCCTCCTCAATGTCATGCCCAAGCAGAAATCTGGTCGAGAGACCCCCAAATCCAAAGTTTTGACCCTTTTTTACCCTTGCTCTTTTCAACATATTTTTAATGAACATCCTCACACTAATTGTCATTCCAGTCATTAGCATATATACAAGACACACTCTTTTTCTAGTCACATGGGTTACATGCTTTTCGGGCACAAACAAGCATATACTATTTTAACCAAACTCGTGCCTCACTACTTAATTGAGCATATGAAAGCGAGATATGATATGATTGGTGACGAGTCTACCTTGCAACAAAGTTGGGGCCACACAAAGTATGTCTAATATCCCTATACATGGTTGTTACACCCTGTAAGATTTTCGGCACATAGATGGCCTATTCGCGTGTTGGTTAAGCATATTTGAAAGCCATACGTGCTAGAAAAAGGCCCGGGAAAAGATCAGACGTGAAACCTGTCGAACCATCGCGGAAGGAGCCGGGGTAGAGCCCCTCCGCAATGGCACCGTGTCACGGAGACGGGGCCACCGCGTTGGCTCCGTGACACGTTGGGCCTGTCTAGGCCCAAGTATATAAAGCCCCACTTCGGTTTTAATTGATAAAAATCATTTGAAATTTCCAGAACGTGAGAGAGAAAAGAGAGAAGACGAAGAGGGTATTAAATTATCGTTTGGTTAAGCTGCCAAACGTAGTCCAAATCTAAATTAACCTCAGGTACCGAGGTATTTAGCAGCAGGGAGCATTCCTACGGATTTTGTTTCGCGAAATACGGCC
>JACEIK010000523.1:260420-298764 GCA_018107945.1 Datura stramonium | reverse complement strand
GGAAGCTGAGGAGCAGTAGATCAAAAGCTTTACCAATCTCTATCAATGGAATATTCATAGATGACAACTAGCGTGAACGAACTACCCAGTTGTCTTTTCAACAGTCAACAGTCAACAGTAAGAAGAAGAAATTTATTTGGTTCTTTTTCTATGAATTACAAATGTGTATTTTCTTTTTTCATGGAAATTAGTAGGGGTGTTCATAGTTTGGTTTGGGTTGGTTTTTAATTAAAATTAAAATCAAATTAATTTAGTCGATTTTTAAATTTTTAGAACCAAATCAAATCAAATAAAATAAATAATCATCGGTTTGGTTATTGTCAGTTTGATTAGATTTTGTTTGGTTTTTCGGTTAATAACTAGCTAATGGTAAATTAATAATAGTAAAACAACAGAGACATAAGATAATTATTTCAAGTGAATATTAGGAATCAATAAATTTCTCTCTACTATCACGAGATGAATGTATCTAAATCTTCTATTATTTTTCAACACTATTCCAAAGTTTTAGTATGTTTAATTTGCATAAATGTAGAGGTTTTTCTACTTCACGTGTCTAATATCCACACAGAAACAATATACAACTTTATATAGAATAGTCAATTCTTCAAAAATCAAAGAGGTAAACGATTGAAGAGTAGATGGATGTTTTAGCAAAAGAAAATAAAAAAATCGGTAATATGTCACACCACATATAAAAATTTTATTTTCCACAAGAGTCGATATTTCCGATTAAATCTTCTTGTTACTAGATTTTCTATCGGATAAATTATAGGCAAAAATTCTTATTTAAACTTAGAGTATTGGGTTTGGACATATTTTTTAAGTAATAGAATTTAAAAGTGTTGTAGTGCATGTGAAATAAAGTATACTAACACTAAATTAATGATTAAAAGATATAAAACATTTATAATTATTTATGAAAAACTACTCACATATATTCAAATAATTATAAAATTTAAGTATAAAATGTATCAGTTGGGTTTGGTTATTTCTTCGGGTTTTTTTAGGAAAATCAAAACGAAACCTGGGTTTGGACATATTTTTTTTATTTTTTTTATTTTTTTTATGTTTTTTCTTTTTTAGATTATTTAAATTAAAACCAAATTAATAATTAAAATAAAATAGGAAATTGGTTTTTTGTTTTTTTTAATATTTTATTAATTTTACATTTTTAAAATTTACATAAAATTTAATATCAGTTCGGTTTGGTTATTTTTTAGTTTTTTTTAAGATTTCCTTTTAATTTACAATTTCAATTTTTAAAATTTAAAATTAAATTAATATTTATTTTGTTTTGTTATATTAATTTTTTAAAATTAATTTGATAAATTTTTACCAAATCATGAACACTCGTAGAAATTAGTACAGATATATGATTGAAAAGAAAACAATGAGAATTAAAAGTCAAGATTCATTATAATTACAACTAAAATTTTCCATGGTATTGCATAACCTTAACACATGTGACTTGGGAATAAAATTCAAAAGTTATAGAAATGATTCCCTTCCATATTGGTATCGTATGGAAGACCTTTATAATTAGTCCGATTTGGCAACTATACCAATTATTCATAGTGTTTATTGAAAACGAAAAGTTCAAATCAAATTAAGAAGTCGAATTAAATAATACAAAATACAAAATAACATATATATATATATATATATATATATATATATATTAATTATACGAAAATAAAAATATTGAAATTAAGAATTTAAATTTTTAAAAATTTATGATTTTTTTATGTTTTTAAATATTTGATTTTAAGTTAAAAATAATCGAATCAAACCGGGACATATAATAATTGTCTTTGAAAATTATACTGTTCAAATTGAAGACTTGAACACATGATAAAATGATGAAGTGTTCCAATTAGACGCATACGATTCAAATATTTGAAAAACTTATGTGTGTGTTCTCAAGTATCTATTAGAAATTTAATCATATAAAATGTGTTATCTCATTTAATTATATCATCAACCTTAACTGAAACATGCTTGAGGTTTTAGCTGCTTGTTAAAACTAATGCGTACAATTAAAGAAGCAGCGAATATTTTAAGTGGTTAATTTATCTATGTAATTGGCACTTGAGACACACATTTTAAAAAAAAAAAAAAAAAAATCAAATTTGAACTAAAAGTGTAATAAAAATATTTTTCCTGTGTTTGAATGCTTAATTAAAATAAATTGTAATTTTAATATATAAATGAAATTTAATGATAAATTTCTAATTTCTAATGTGTAATTTCAACGCGACAGATTTATGTTAGATTCATAACCATCCTACAAATATATCAAATATCCAACTTGATTGTTTTCATTTCTTGTTATTTCAACAATAACTTAGAGTCTTACATATCTAAATATCTTATAAGATGATATAAATACATATATATTTCTCTTCAAGAATTTAAAAAGTAAATATCTAAAACCTTGCAAACAATGTAATTTGTTTGGACCACTTTTGTGCAAATTTTCGGCTTCAAGTTCTCCTTGAATATAATCGATGATGTTTAATTGATCAAAAATTGTTCAAATTTTTGTTTTTAAATTCTGCCTATGTATAATTGCAATTTTTGAAAATCAATTAGAAAGTAGTGAACAGTTAGTCAAGGTGTACAAAGCAAATCTAACAAATCGTATTAACTTGATGATTTATATCAAATCAGAAAAATTTGACTAGCAGGTTGGTTCAATTTGATTTGATATTGAAAAATAATTCGACGTAATTGGTTTGATTTAGTTTTAACAAAAAAAGTAAAATCAAACCAAATCAACCCGATATTATATGTATATAATTTTTATAAATGTTTTAATCTAATCTATAAATACAATGACAAACGAACATATCCAGATACAACTTTAAAACTTTAATTAATTTAAAATTTGAACTTAGAATTTTGAATGATCCAATAATTCAATTTTTTTAATTTTTTTATATATATATATTATCAATAATTTCAGTTTTTGATTTTAGAATTCATAAATTTAAAACCAAAATCAATATTGATGCTAAAAAAAGATTTCAACACTAAGAATGACTATAATATTAGATATTTATTCTTTAATTTTGCATTGATTAATTTATATAGTGATAACACATAACTTAATTTTTTCATTATAACTTATTAATTAGCAAAAGATTTAATTTATATGATTTCATTATTTTTTGGTTGAATATTTTAGTACAATCTCAACATTGATCTCATTTTATGTTATTTTCTTAATTAAGAAATATCTACATAGTTGTATGTTATGAGGATTAAAGAAATATTTTAAATTATTAATTTTATAAGTTATATTTTTGTATAAAGACTTTATTGAGAAAAATCCGACAAAATCTAAAAATTCGGTAGAAAATCAAAAAGCCCGAAAAAATTCAAGATTGAAAAACACGACTTTTATTGATTTGATTTGATTTATAGATTTAAAAATTGATACAATTGATTTGATTTGACATTTAGAAAACTCGAACCAACCCGCATCATGTACATCGTTAGTTATTACAATGACTAATCTAATACACCCTTTTTATTAAAAGATAACAAAGTAAGAAAGAAAATTTTGTAGAGAAGATGTAGAGAAGAGATAAATCATTATTTCTTCTTGAGGGATGAAATATAATGAATGAAAACTTTTTATTTTAATTTAATCCCAAAGCAACTAATTCTAACTTTTTCAAAGAAATAAAATAGATACTTCATTATGATACCGATATATTTATATTACTCCCCTTTAATGTCTATTAAATAAATATTGTGTCTCGTTAAAATCTTACGAGAAAAAATCAAAGGAGAAAATTCCCAGTGAAGAAAAAAAAGTACACATATCTATAATACATATTTTAACTACATCATTGAAAATGTTACAAGAAAAACCTAGTGACAAAAATCTTGTAAGATAAAAGAGTACACGAGTATTAACTCCCCACTAATGAGAATATCAATTCAAAAGCTTGAATCTTGCATCCCACCCTTGTGCACCATCTTCTCGAAAGTTGCGTAGCTTGGTAGAGACTTGGTGAATAAATCAACCATTAATACACAAACAAATCGTCGCACATTGATATTACTATTCTTTAGAGATTATATCTCAAGAAAAATTTGGTGAAATGTACTTTGTTCTATTTTCTTTATGAATTCTCCTTTTAATTGATCTATGTATATTGCATCTCCATTCTCTTGATAGATATATCATCGATATAATATTATTGAATCACATCAAGTACAACTCGACTTACTTTATAAACTCTGACATAGTCTTTGTATGATTTAAGTGTCATGTAGAACAACATTGAAGCACAATAACTCCTACTGTTGACACACAATTTGACTTTCCACGCCAAAAGTGCTTCCTATATGTTAAAATTATTTTCTTACATAATTATTTAATTCGTATTCTTAATTAAAGATTTAAAAAAATCAAAAAAGATAAAAAAATTAAAAAAATTAATTCAAATTTATAATTTTAAAATATTTATTCACATTTAATTTTAATTTATTAATTTTATATTTTTTATTTTTTTTATTTTTTTTATTTTTTTTATTTTTTTTATTTTTTTTATTTTTTTTATTTTTTTTATTTTTTTTGCAATTTTATTGTTCAATGATAAATAGTTTAATACTTTTAAATTATGAACTATTTGGATATAATATATTTAAAATGATTTATCAATTTTAAAATATCATTTGATATTGATAATAATGTTTATAGTATTTTCCTTATTTAGACTTACATATATCATTATTAAATGATGTACATATAGATGATAATTATATAGCAATATTTAAAATTTTGCATTATTTTAAATTATGTTATTATCAACATTGTGGCATTCAACTTTGAGTCGATTACACTTTTAACTCAATTCAGTCTCAAATTAATTTTATTCATTTATTTATCTGCAACCTGACGATCCATGACCTGACCCAAATAATGCAAATCTAATCCTAACGCTCATCACATCTAATCCAACGATCTAGATCAATTTCCCACTTTCCTTTTATTATTTCACCCTAAAACTCCTAGCCAACTCTTTCGCTTTCCTCTCATTCTCTTCTCAAATATAGAGCCGCTAGTCCTCTCCTCTCTCCCTCTCTCCTCTTCTCTCATCCCCGGTCGCCATGACCGCCGCACCATTTTTCCTCTCTCTCCTCTTCTCCCACCGGAAAGCCGCACAGAACCCCTGACCAGACCTCCTCTTCCCTCTTCTTTTCTCCCGACCGAAACTCGAAACACCGTCAACCCTGACGGAAATCCCACGGGAAAAACTCATATTTGCAATTGATCCTCTCTTTCTCTCTGAACAACTCAGCCGCCGGACAACCCTAATAACCACGCCTTTCTCCGCCTCATTATTTTTCTCCATTATGACCACCACAAAACAAACAACACCCACCTCAAGGCTCTCTCTCGCCTTTCTCACAGATCTGGCCATGGTTTGAATTTTTTAATGTTGCATGTATCATTCTCTAAGTCTTTTCCTCACTTTGTTTGTTCAAAAATTATTCTGTTGACTGATTATATCTTTGATTTTAATATTTTTATGTTGCATTCACTTCTGTAATAGAGTTGCTTCCATGTAATTAAAGACTTTTCCTCCTAAGACTTGCCTTTTAAAATGTAATAGGGGTTTATTTTTCCTATGAAACGCACTCAGTAACATAATTGCAGCCTCATTGCGTGTATCTTGGATTTGAAATAGCGTAACAGCTTTGGCATGCCATTATTCTGGAAAATTGTGACAATGTTGCATAGCTTGCATTGTTTTGACCTGCTACTTTCCTTTCACTTTGATTTCAATTGTAATAATCTGTTTGATTGATCATCCTTTTCATGTATAAACTAGATATGATAATGTGATAGTTTTGCTGAAATTAAGCAACTTTGGCACTTGGGTATTTCGAGATGAAGATAGTGGCTGGTTGCCTTTCTTTACTTGGTTATGTTCATAATGGTGTCTGATAATTGATCAATTTGGATTTCCTTTAGGATCAGAATAAGTCATGGTGGGATTTTTGACTCATGAATGTGAATTCATTTATGTGCGACAGCTTCATACTTGCATAATTTTGTAAAACATATTGAGTAAATCTAAGAGTTTTGATTTCTTTCTAGACGTGTAAATACATCCAAACTATATTTTGGTAAACTTGGATTGATTGTGCATTGTAACGATCTTATTGCTTCGACAACTTTCAGTATTCGACCATATTAGGATGCAGATTTTGACACTTTGAATTCAAGTTTATTTTGACTTACGTGAAGATATATACTTATAGTGGTAGTGCCTTCCTATCTTAAGCATGATAATGTTTAATTTTGGATGTTTATTTGATAAATTATTAGTCTTGATACGAAATTATGAAGCAGTTCTGATGTTTGACTATATAAGATAAATTATCAGTCTTAATAAATTTAAACCATGTGACAACTGCATTTTTTTATGGCAAGTCTTGCTTAATTAATTTAATTATGATTGATGAATTGATTTTTTTCTTTTTCTTAAATTTAGTATATATTCATTTAAGGTAAATTTTGATAATTTCTCTGATTAATTGATTTAATTGTGTCATTTAAGGAATATGCCCCTTGTTTGATCCTTGTTGGAATATTTTCCTTCCCTTATTCTCTTTATTGATTGCATATAAACGATAATTTTCCTTCTATTTTTCAAGCGGAATAACCCGAATTTCCTAGTCTAGTGGATGTCATTCTAACATGATTAAGATTTTAAAGAAAATGTGTCAAAGAGAGTTCTTGCTCTTTAGTACAAAAATTCTAAGTCTTATTATTCTGAAAGCTCGACTAAGCTCCAGTCTCTAATCTTAAGTCCCATTTTTTCTTGACAGGTCAAATATCTAACTATCTAACTTTTATTTATTTTGTTAGTTCAACTATCATCTAGTAATGACTAATGCAAAAATCTACTTGATATATTGTTCAACCATCCTCTTTATGTCTACATGAAAATTATTGATATTTGAGCTTTATTCATAACTGATATCACTAATTTATTCTATACATATATACAGTTATCTGTGTTCTATGCTCGTTTTATTTATTCTATTTGAAACAGGTAAATTCTTGGCTTTTAGTTTCTAGAATGAGACAGAAGAGTTCGCTTGCCTAGCCTTCAAAGGGGTGAAAGGGGTTTAAGTGTGATATATATATATTTTTAATTATTGTCTATATTTTATGTTTTTCGTTATCTCATTAATTTTTGTAACAAATTAAAAACGCCAATAATAATGAAAAGGATGTTTAAAGTGCGGGAATTATGTGTTGCTTGTTTATATATATTTAATCTCTTTCAACTTGCATACTTTCTTACAAATTGTTTTGTTATATTTTTCGTCTCCTATTTTCCCTTTTCAAATTAAAATAGGTAACGTATTTTTATAAATTACAACTTACATATGAATAGAGACTCTTAACATATAGTTAATGGGAAAGTAAAAAGCATTATTATGAGGTCTAATTTCACAATTTTAAACTAAGCCGACCCGCTCCCCGAAAGTACCATCAACTTAAGATTTTTAAAGAAATTATGTGTGTATTTATATGTAAATACTAATGTGTTTATATTTCAAAATTTGAATCTTTATTAAAATATTTTAAATATATTATTATATTTTTAACTTAAGACCGACTCTCAAATCAATTTGTTGCTAAGGTGAAGATCATATCATAATATCGTTCTTATCCCTAAAACAATGCAAATAACATTTTAAACTTCCGTACTTCTTTCTTACCTTGCTTGTTCTAAATCGCCATAAATTTATTTACGCTTTTGATTTGTTAACTCTCTTTTCTTTGCTCTTTGGGTAAGTATTAAGATTCATATATATCTTTAGCTATTATGAACAAAATTTTATTGTTAGGTTTTAAATATTGTTTAACTTCTTTTCTTTTATTAGTCTAAGATCTAACTTTTAATTAGATAATGCTTCTCGTAACATGTGATAAATAATTTACAAACTGAATTTTAATTTAGCACTTAATTTTGTATTAATTAATATTGAAACTTATTTATCTTAAAATAAATTTTTATGTCATTAATTAGGGAAAAAGAAGGTTTAATAATTATTATCACATAGTTTCTCGCAAGGTTTTATTTATTTATTTATTTATTTGTATAAGAGTTCATTTGTCATAACGCTACCTGCTAGTTCTATTAAACTAATTGACCATTTTTTTATTCCCCACGTAATAATGAATCCTAAGGGACTCATAGCTAGGACCTCGAAGGTGCCTAACACCTTCCTTTTGAGGTAATTTGAACCTACCCGGCCCTCTCGTGGCGAGACTCCGTTAAACAGTTTTCTATTAATTAGTTTGTCTGGTTCTAACGCACCATAATCGAGCAGCTACGCCCGCCTTTGGGGGTAAGGATCGGCCCCGGTGCCCTAGTAGGACTCGGATCGTTAACTAGTGAGTCATAATATCCGGTGCCTCGATCGGTTTCATTCCATTCCTCGGAAACAACGGCTATATAACGATCAGAATATGTACTTTCAGCTTGACTGGCCTATAGCCACACGTTCCGCAACATCAACAACCGTAGACACAATCGTAAAGGGGAGCCTATGGTGCCGACAAGGTCACCATGTTGTCTAGTTATCTCCAACTCAATATGCGACTGATCGAACATTTACGTGACCGGCAAAGTCACCACTACTATCCGAATACTACTCACACTACCAACACAATCAACAAGACTAAACAACTAAACACATGCACGACCTCACGACCTGCAAGACAACTAACCACAAGGGAGATGTATATATACAACTGGGCAGTTTCCTATGAGTATCGATAAATGGTCGGGATAAAAGGCTACCATCACCCATACCGTACAACAAAAGAAAATGAACTACACCTTCAATATCAAGCCCTGATGACAGAGCGATGACTCTATGTCGGGCCGAATCACGAGGACGCTTCTGCCGCATGGAAGTACTCGCATGGGTAATGCAAATGCCAACCCGCGCTGCCACATTTCATCGTACCGGTATGCAAAGCAATCGAACACATCTGAATATAATAGTATAACTAGCAACTCAATAGCAGAAATAATCAATTGTAAGAACCGATATAAGTCGAATCGCAAAATTTTTCAGATCATGATGGCTATTTACCTGCCGACGCGGCGATCATTGCCTATTACCTAATATATAACATATAAGTACATATATAACAAGCAAGAACTAATACCAAATTTCCATAAGCCGCAAGGTGCCAACCAATCAAACAATCTAATACCCCTTACCCGGCCCACATCCAAAATAAGTCACTCCACTCATCTACTAACTACGAAAGCACTCTATCGGCCCCCGGGTCTCCATCTCGGGCTATGGTCTCTGATATAAATAATCGTAAGTCTGCTCCTGAGGACTCCTCGCACCGTGTATTCGTAATCAGAATCGTATTCGTATTCGAAATCGTTCGGGTGCAAGCCGCACAACAGGTAAACTGCATCGCTATGTCAGGGACGCCTGACATGAAAGCCATCCCATCTTCGTCCTACTCACTTGATGCCACCTCTGGAGTGACGCATACCCACCCTCTCGCTAAGGACACGCTTACCAACTGTAAGGCGAGGACGCTCAAAGGGCCCCCTCACGACACAATCAAGTCTCAACAATCAATAATCACTATATAGCAAGTATGTTTAAACTTAAATACTATCTCGTATTCGATTTCTTACTCAACTCTTCGCGTTATACCGATTTCCTACCGCTTTATACTCGAATCTAGGATTCAGATTCCAATTTAGTGGCTATATAGAGCTGAATATACTATCCGACTGTATAGCTAAGTGCCGTAGCCAATATATCATCTCGACTCGTATGGCTATACTGTAGCTGCATACTATCCGATCAGACAGGCTATGCCGTAGCTAAGATATCATCTGACTGTATGGCTATACTGTAGCTAAGATACTATCCTCAGCTCTGGCTCGATTTACTCACTAACTTTTATTCCCTGAAGATATGTCATATTATTATAAAACATACTTGCACGCATACTAGGCTATACCGAGTCTCAATGATATTCGCCATTTGGCGCCGTTTACTAGCCGTGACTCCAATACGATATAACAACGCAAGACAAAGCTTATCGAATTCGCACAAACCATACTCAACTCCGGAACTTATTATGGAGTTTACCGTATTATAATAGGCTAAAGTTACTAACTTGCCGAAGAAACCGGCTTTACATACCTTATTTCGGGTTATCCGACTAACGGACGAAACTCGGCCGCATCTAAATTTTATTTCTCCTAACCGCATTCACATATATGTCAAGCTTAGAACTAAAATACACTAATATCCTTGGAAGAAAAAGTATCACTTTCGACATATTTATAGCCAACTTTGTCTTATCGAAAGACGATCGAAAACTTGCTATTTCTCGAAAGTCTAGAAGGGAGAAATATTCACTTTAAGGCTAGGATTATATTGACACTAATTTGGAGCAATTCCACTTACCTTACCAGAAGGCCGATTTGTTTTACCGACTTTCAAACTAAACTTTATAGAATGTTCTGCCGCTAAATACCTCGGTATGTAAGGTTAATTTGAGTTTGGTATCGCGTTTAACGGTGTAATCTAACGATAATTATCAAGATCCTTCAGACTTCGTTTTGCGACTCTCCTCGGAAATTTTATATATTAATGAAATGAACCGAAGCTGGAGGCTTTATATACTTGAGCTCGGACAAGTGCCAACGTGTCACGGGGCCAACGCGGAGGCCCTCCTCCGTGACACATTGCCATCGCGGAGGGGCTCGCCGGCTCCTTCTAGCATGTGTGGCACTCAAATACTCTTAACCAACATGCGAATAGGCCATCTATGTGTTGAAAATTTTACTAGGTGTAACATGTTAGGTGGCGACTCTTGATTTCAAATAATCCCAAAGGAGTTGACATATGTCGAAGCTTCTCGTCATGAGAAAAATGAGGCGCGACACTCATAAAATAGATAAAATGTATGGATCGGATATTTACAAGTTCGATGAATGTCATGTATATCCAATAAACTTGACAAATTGTTAAGATGATAAACATATATGTATGGCTTGCAATTGATCTTATTTCTGACATCTCCATTATAGGTGTAAAATTATAATGCTCATAATTATAGCAAGATATAAAAATGCATTAATTGAATAAAGATATGATACTTCAAAAGACCAAAGAATTCGCATACAATCTAGACAATATTATAAAAAGATTATGAGGAATTCTATTGACCAACGGGAAGTCGTGACATCCCTCAAGTTCCGTGGTTCTAGCACGGCTCTTTATTGACTTATGCTTGACTAAAAATAATTCTTTAGATAATTTATAATTATTGATTATGCCTATAATTTCACTTTAATATTTTTTGAATTTTTATTAGTCTTAGTTGAGACACAAGGTTGCGACTAAATGACATACAATCGATCAAGACACATAATTGCGACCTTGATTGGTGTATTGCACCTAAATCAAGTTAGTGTTAAGATTATTATTTTAATAAAATGTAGGTCAAGATGTGTAACCCTCAACCTTGTAAATCATTTACATGTCCGTATCTAAAACGCGTAATCATGATATTAATTTATGAATATAAGATGCATAAAAAATCGCCTAACATTCCGAGTGTCTTAAATTTGTATATCCTTACATTCGGCATAAAGATGCTCCTAACAACTCGAACAAATAAAATAAAATAAATTAACTATTTTAAACCCTGGCATTTGTTTTTGATTTTCAACCATTTTAATGGTTCGTATCATGTTGTTTAAGTATCTTGATGTACTCCTTTTAATTAGCTAACACCCTCCATTAATAGAATATAAATAACCCCTAGCTATAATTAAAATCAATGAGAACATTAAAATAAAATAGAAAAATCAATCACATTATAATAAAGATAATTTTTTCAAAAAAAATAAAAAAAATAAAAAAAATAAAAAAAATAAAAAAAATAAAAAAAATAAAAAAAATTAACCTTAATACAAAAAATCTTGATATCAATGGAATAGAAAACAAAACCTCAAACAAACTTACTGAGTTTCTTCAATGGTGAAAATTAATTTATGACAAGAAAATATATTTTTTCTTTTCTTTTTCTTTCCATCTTCTCTTCTCTCTTCTCATCTTTTCTTTTTGTTTCCCTTTCTTCGTCTGTTTTTTTTTTGTTTGCTCTTCTTTTTTTTCCTTCGTTTTTTTTTCTCCTAAATTTTTTTTTACTCTTTTTGTTTTCATCCTCCCCCCGTTTTGTGTTTTTTGTGTGGTGTGATGTGTTGTTATATATTTTTGTTTGGGTGAATTTATGAATAGTAGTAGATGTGTGTGATAACGGAGAGTGGTATATAGTGGGGTTTATGGGTAGTTTAGGTTATTTTTTAGTTTTTATTTTTTTTGGTCATTTGAAGATATAAATAAAATATAATGATAAAAATAGCTAACAATTTTAAACGAGCAAGCAAATATATGTATAAAAATAAATGTTAAAATCACTTTTCAAATTTAAATTAAAATAAAATATTTTTATATCTATATAAATTTTCTTTCCTTGAAAGAAAATGAAACAAACTCATCCTAAAATGTGACTATTTTTTATATTTTTTTAATTTTAAAAGTAAAACTTACTAAAAATAAAATAAAAATTAAAATATTTACTTTAGACCTAAAAAAATATTTAAAGATTAAAATGGTGTAAAATCTTAGGTTCGATAAAAAATTAGGTATTTATAATATTATATTTGTAGTACAACCGGGTAATCTTTCATACATATTTTGCTATTATTTCTTACATGTAGTAATTTGGAGATATTTAATCTTTCAACTTTTTATTTTTTTTATTTTTTTTATTTTTTTTATTTTTTTTATTTTTTTTATTTTTTTTGGAACAACTTTTTATATTATGATATAGGATGAATGACATAATCATAAATAAATTATTCGGGAGCATTCAATTTATTTTCATAATAAGATATTATTTGGACACTACTAAATATGATTCTTGTAGACAAACAATTAGACTTTTTTGGAGATCTTAATGATTCATTTTATACTATCAAATATTAATTAGATACTACTGGTATCTTGAAAGAAAATTTGATTAGATGTTACTGGTGTCATGATTTATAGTAAACAAGTGAACATTTGAAAATAATTGTAAATTCATAAATTATGAAAATAGATATTAAGTTCTAAACTTCAATATTTTAAACGCCTCATTTAAAAAGCTAATTAACCTAAGAATATTTTGTATCAAATGGCAATCAACTAATAATTACAATTCTCCGTAAAAGGATACATGAATTATCTTTTGTTTTTAGGAAATCTAATAACATTTAATAAAATATGTTACATTTGCCTCTAATGATACATAATAAATTTATTCAAGATGTTTCTACGTATAACTTATATGTATTACATCAATTAACCGACAAAAATAATATATATCAAGAATAGAATCAAACACACAGAGCCAAGTGATCATTGAATTATGTTTCACTAGTCGCATACAATCACATACAATGACGAATCCTAGCGTAGAGTCATAGTCTAAAATCATACTGTTGCATTTGATTCAACTCTTTTTGGAAAGAAGTCTTCAAGAAACATTTCAAGAATTGAAGAAGGAAGAAGAAAGTTTCCCTGCCTCTGTAACTTTCATACACTATGACTAGACCGTGTGACCAATGCATACTTTGAGAGATTCATTGCTATAAATCTGTTAGGAATGTATAGCATCTCGATCAATAAAATTTAGAGTATATAATAGTATGCAAAGACTCCTAGATTACTATCACATTCATCACTCACAATCTCTTTCTTAAATTTGAGTTCATTATTATGTTCTTGTCTCAAGACAAATATAAAGGACTAGTCAATGAACACACTAATGTAATCCTCATATCATGATTCTCCTAACCCAATATGATATGCTTAGAGGTGTCCCGCCGCATCGAATCAAGTACGATCTCGCAACATTCTAAGATAGAAAAAACACCATATCAATCTCAAGAAATCGATCAAAGTCAGAGGGTACAATATAAAGAATATTACTTATAATTTTTAGGTTTACATAACAAGTAGATATTTAAACATGTATCAATTTTGCAGGTCATCATGCATACATAGTATGAAACATGTACCACAATATCAACTCCTTCTCCTATGAGCATATGTCTTTTTAAAATTAAATACCGTGCGTATAGATAGTTCAGATAACTCATGTCTAACTTTGAGTTCATAAATCTACTCAATTATTTATTCATCAAAAATTCATATCTAGCATTAAGAATAGACTAACTCATTTTAATCACATATGATTAAACACAAAACAAAACAACATTCTTATTATAAATTTTCACTCATTTTATCATCACTCTTGACAATAATTAGTTTATAATTGTCTCATCTCTATTTGTCTCTAAGACAATAGAGGTGATTGCCTGTGTGAATAGGCCAATCTTTTTTCTGTCCAACATACTTCTTATACTAAGAATTTATGTACTATCCATAAAAAATTATACATATATGAACCAACAAGTATAAATAATTAGACACAAACTAACATTAACTTCAATAATGTAAATTTACATGAACATGATTGAAAAAAATAAAAAAAATATAAATACATTAGTATCTATGCAAACCCAATGACTTCACATGTGTTTCATAAGAATCACATAAGGGTTTTGTTAAGTGATCCGCTATCATTTGATGCGTAGATTTGTATTTCACGTTCACTTCCTTTTTGTACAATCATGTCTCTAACAAAATTATACTTATCAATATGTTTTATTTTTCATGGTACTTGAGATCCTTTGTATAGGTTATTGCAACTTGACTATTACAAATTGATGGTCACCGACTCAATAGTGTTATTATTCACGCCAAGTGTCCCATAAAATAGCTTAATAATAGCTTGCACAAAGAAAGTGCTACAAACTCCAAATTTCTATTGTTGATAAGGTTACATGATCGCTTTCTTGCTACCCACATAAGTGAAGCCATTGTTAAGTAAGAACACATATTCGGAGGTGAATTTCTCTCATCCAAATCTCCTCCCCAATCAGCATTAGCGTAGCCTTTGAGTTGTAGATCATTCCCTTGATAACATAAGGAATAATCAATTGTGCCTAAGATATCTCAATATCCTTTAATCAAGCCTAAAGAAGGTTGCCCCGTCGACCGATATCTATAATCTAGTCCAACATAATAGATATCGTGTCTAGGACACATCATAACATTTACTAGACTTTCAATTGCATTAGTATAAGGAACCTTATCATTTGTTCTTTTTCTTTTTGGAGTCAGGGGCACATCTCACTTAAAGCTTCACCATTGAAAATAGGAGTGTTTATGGGTTTGTAATCTTACATGTTAAAACGCTCAAGAACTTTGTTAATGGGAGTTCGTAAAAGAGATAATAGTCTTTTCGAATGATCTCTTGAAATCTTAACTCCAAGAATATATGATGCTTCACCTATGTCTTTCATCTCAAATGTAGATGCTAACCACTCTTTATTTCTATTTACATACTCGATGTCACTTGCAACTATAAGTATGTCACCTATATACAAAGGATAAGATTATAAACTTATCTTTAGATCTTTTGAGGTACACACAATGATCTTCACAGAACCATAATAAAATCTGATAAGGATATGATCGCATTATGAAAATGCAAATACGATCATCTAGAAGATTGTTAAGGCTATAAATAGACCTATGAAGTCGCACATACCTTTATGCTCTATGCCTTCACAAAACTAAAGATTGTTTCATATAGATTTCTTCTTTTAGTTCTTCATTGAGATTTTTTTTTACATCCATTTGATGCAATTCAAGATCCAAATTAGCCATTATTGAAAAACATATTAAAGAAGAAAAATATATAATAGTGCAAAAAAGCTTCTTCATAATCAATTTCTTCCCGTTGTGTGTATCCCTAGCTACTAGGCAGCTTTAAATCTCAGATATTTCATCATGCCTCGAATCGTGGCCTAAACGGGATCGAGACACTCAAAGCCATTACTAACTTGAGCTAACCACACATGTGTACATCATGAGCATGGTATCTAATCATAAGTGAAATAATTAGTTAAACTTAAATTAAAAGAAGTCAAAATAATTTCGTGATAAAGAGAAATAATCGCAGTTTACATAATATAAGAAACAATCTATGAAGCCTTTAACATAGGATTAACCGCTACCGTGACAAGACACCCGACATACCTCTAAATCAACATTTAATAAGTTTGGATAAAGAGTAAGCCTAAAACAAGTGGGCTTACCAACAACTGAACGGGTGAATCCCAGTGAGCAGCATCGATAGTCGGGCCTGGAAAATTGACCTTATTATAAAAATGCAACAACACAAAGGGGTGTAAGTACATAGGATTGTATCAGATGTAAAGCGCTTGAAAGAAACATAAAATCTCGAGCAATATATATAAAAGGATCACTGAAAAAAGTGTATATATATATATATATCATAAAAGGAATCAAAGTTGTAAACAAATTGGTAATAGATCCCTTTAAAACAAAATCACATTTTCATTGTCATTCATTAAATTTTTACGGAGGTTCTTTTCTTAACCTATATGCTCATCATGTAACATGGAGCCCGATCTCTCGCCCCCATCAGCTAAGCCATCTCATACTCTGCCGAGGTATGATACATACATATCATATTGCTAGCAAGGATCCATATAACATCCCGTACTGCAAGTACATATAGGAGGCTTGAACCAACAAAATGATCCATCATCCTACGTTGGCATACAGTGAAGCCTTCAAGCTTTGAAGCTTCTCTGCTATCAATACTACTCCCTTTTCATTTAAGCATAATGTGATTTACTTAAAATTATCATAAGAAATCAAGCTTGTTATCACTAGTCATTATCATATCTAAATCATAGTATTTCATCATCACAAGGCGTTTAAATTCATAAGTCATCAAGTCATAGTTATTTTTCACAACATCATAGCAACTTCTTTCTAAGGAAAAAGCAAATCATAAATAATAGAGTTTGACTCCTTTCAACAAAATAATTTCCAACAAAACTCATGGCAAGTCAAGGATAATCTTATACATATGTAGGAGTCAAAAGAGTTTGAAAATAACATATGAACATAATGTTCTTGACCTTAACCTAAACAATTAAAAAAGAAAGGTATTTATGTGGAAGTTTCATGAATACATGGTGTGGGGAATGAATCAAAGTGTTTCCGCAAAAGAGTAGGCTTACATACCTTATTCTTGGCCTCAAAACTATCACCACGAAGCAAATAATCCCCTCTATACGTCAATGTACAATAATTATATAGGTAGAAACTACAATCAATAACTTAACGGCTGTAATCTTAGCAAAGGTATTTCATCGAACACCAAGTGCGTAGGGAAATGAGCCTCATATGGATGGGTGTACTAATACCCGCCTCTTTCTATAGCTTCTTAATAGCATACACTCTAATTACATATATAGCCAAACCAACCATTTCCATTATCAACTATCATAGTATGCTCAAGCAGATTGAAATCTCCAACTTGATTGTCTATGCCCAAGAGATTGAGGTTGAAAGTCAAGGATATGGAGCGGAAGAAAAAAATGGGAAAGGACTCTATTCATATTTCACCATCGTAGGTCTAGCGGCAGTAGCCGGCCACACAATGTGCAGCCTGGCAGATAACACAGGCAGAGCCGCAACAGGGCTCGCCAGCCGTGCCAACCTTATCCGCCAGACTGTAGAGAGGCCATTCAGGCACGCCTAGGCTCATTATCGGGAACAGGCATCTCACTTTGTCCTAAGGTGGTGGAACCATCTGTGAGAGTGCATTCAGTGGTCGAGAGGGCTATTTTGGTTAGGACAATGGATATTTGGCTCGGGAGCGCTCATTAGCTGCACGAGGGAGACCACAATCCACCACACGCCTCCAAAAGAGGTTGACCAGCCCAACAGGCTAACAATACATCAGCACAAGGCGGCCGCCGCCAAAATCACTTATGCTCTATTTTCCGCCGTGATTAGAAAACTCTCCACCACGAGTTATCGTATGTTACATCTCTTCCATCTAGACGTGTATGTCCTCTAGATCGAGAGCCACTTTCATTCGTGACTTTATAGCGCTCCAGTTCAACACGTGTCCAGAGGTCCTCTCGGGGATCATTTTTAGTTCCCACTCCTGGCCAAGTAGTCATTAGGAGCCAGCCGGGTGTATAGAAACCTGCCAAGTCTCGCCCCGAATAAAGTTATTCCGCTTGATCTTGTAGAGTTAGACATGGTCGAATTTGAATTATTCTCGGCATGGATTGGTTACACTCCTGCTATGCCTCACGTTGCAGGTAACAGGTTGTCAAGTTTCGCTTCCCAATGAGCCAATGTTAGAATGGATGGATAGTGCTCATCGCCTAAGGGTAGGTTTATTTCCACTTAAGGCCCATAAAACACCTCTGGGTGGTATATATCATCTAGTTCGGGTCAAGGATTCCAACCGAGACACCAACTATCTAGCCGGGCCCCGTGGTTAGCGAGTTCCCGACGTTTTTTCTAAGGATCTTCGTAGTTCCCCCGAACGGGAAATAGACTGGGCCAGATCTCCTCCCATTAATCGAGGCCCATCTCCATCCCTCCTTACAAAATGACTCCAAAATGAAGCTTTTAAGGAGTCAAGGAGTAGTTAAAGGATCTTCTTGACAAGGGTTTTATCGCATCAATATCTCTCCCTAGGGTGCTCTAAAGGCTATTCGTGCAGAAGAAAGACGATACCCTCGTAATGTGGTATGTATTACCTTCAGCTGAAAAGTCACGTTTAAGAAATGATTGTCACGCCCACCTGAGGCAAGGGATCGGCACTGTGCCCCATTGGGGGACTGACTGGATTGTCGAGCCTTAACTTCTCGTGGCAGTTGCCTCTAACTCGATTCAAGAAACGACGGCCATATAACGCTGTAAATACAAACTCCGACCGACTAGGCCTATAGCCACTGTAAGAAAAAACAAACACCTTAACAATCAATCAAGAGGGAACTTGGCGCAGCTTACAAGGCCACTCATGTTGTCTAGTTATTTCTCGAATCAAGAAAACAAGTGCTAAACCATGTGACCACCAAGTCACCACTACTAATAGGATAAGGCCCTACACGGTCATCATAAACAAAACTAAATACACACGGCCTCACACGATCGGTACAACAACTACGTGGAATATACGATCTCAAGCCTCTAAGAATACCTGATAAGATGGTCGGGACAGGCCTCTACTACCCATACTGCATGTGTGCCAGTGAATAAACCTCTAGCCGTTCCAGTCTGACATGTGGAGAGCCGATGACTTCAGGTGCTTGCTAGAATTACGATGGACGGGGCCTCGTCTATGACTACCCGCAGTAAGGTAATGGCCTCTAACGCAAGGCCAGCATTCACCGTACCGAGTATGAAAAGCAAAAACCAAACATATATGAAGATAAGAAGTAATACTGATAGTTAACAAATGCTGTGAGGATAGTAAGACCGGTCTGAATAGCAATCAGATCGAGCTTAAATGTGTACTAGAAAGAAGATAAGAATCATAATTGCCGATGCGGCGTCCTGCTATTTAACAATTTAATAAGTAACACACACACACACACACATCACACACATATATATATATAGCATACAAGAACTCATACCAGCCCCCATAAGCCGTAAGGTGCCAATCAACACGCAACAATCTATATATCCCCTACCCGGTCGCCATCCAAAATAAATTCACTCCACTCACCTAATAACTACGAGCATCCCGCCGGCCCTCGGTGGCGTGCAGCTTGGGCTTTGGGCCTCCGACGAGAATCGTATTCGAGTCCTGAGGACTCCTCGTAATCGTAATTCGAGATCTCGTATCCGTAATCAGACCGTGTCTGGGCGCAAGTGCTCTGCTGCGGTATGCTATAATGCCGACGCCCGCTAAGGGAATGCCGCATCCCATCTTCGTCCCATCAAGTGGGGCGGCATGCCACTCCTTGGAGTGACGTATCCTACCCTTTGGGTAGGCGAGTCGACATAACTATTAACCTCCGGCTGCTATGAAGCTCTAGGGGTGCCCACATAAACAATCGTGTCTCTACAAACAACAATAATCATATAACATGTATGATAAATCGATATCGCTCATGTTCGATATTCTCTTCGAATCTCTCGATCAATTACATTGGAATCCGATACCGAGTCCAAATAATATCTTGTCAGTTTTGATACTAATTTACCGACTTTTATTGTGAATGCGATATCAATAATATAAAACATATTTACCGAATTCACACCGAGCTAATACTGACTTCTGGACTTTCTTCTAGAATTTATTCTATTTTACTATACTAGGAATTAATAACTCACCTAAGAAACTCTGGCTTTACATACCTTAGTTATCAATTTGACTAACTCAAGCGAATTTCACTCAACATCAGCTATTTTCTTCCAACCGCTTCATATTTATAGCAATTAGAACTAAATTCACTGGGTTTATCTGAAGAAAATGCTACTTTGAATATATATAGCCCAAACTTGACTTGTATCGTAAAACAATCGAAAACTCTATTTCTGAAGTCCAGGCGAGAAAGATCATTTTAGGGCTAAGAGCATATTAACACTAGTTTGGAGTAATTCCACTTACCTTGGACTTTGGCGGGTCGTCGTCACGGGACGATTTCATGAAACTAACTCCGTGAATGTTCTCTGTACTTAATAATTTCAAGATCCTGAGTTAATTTGAGTTTGGACTGCGTTTGACTCGTGCACTGGGATGAACATTTAATAAACCCTTGTCCTTTATCATTTCTATTCGTTTTGGAAATTTGAAAGTGGAGGGAAATGAATTTTAAAAACGAAGTGGGCTTTATATATTTGGGCCTCGACAATTTGCCTCTGTGGTACGTTGGCCATTATGTGAGGGCTTCCTCCGTGCAATGCTGTACCGCGAGGGTCCATTCGCCTCCTCTTGCGATGGTTCGATGCGCGCTTGTCCGGTTTTTCCTCGGCCTTTTTTCTAGCATGTATGGAATTCTAAAACTCTTAACCAATATGAGAATAGCTATCAAATATCAAGAATTCTATTTTGGTAACATCCTCCCCCTTAAGAACATTCATCCTAGAATGTAAACTTCTACTCCGCAAGAATTTCAACTTACTGACTTATTCTAGAAAAAAATTCGCAGTTTCCCCGTAATATGGACTATCTCAAAACTCAAAACGCGTAAAAGCCCAATATAGGTACTCCACAACAATACTAGTATTCATCCCGCACAGACTAAAGCCAACTATTTCATTTATACACATAATATAAGGCAATTCATAAAACAACAATACTAACGCACCTCCGTCGATTAAGTAGAAACAACCCATGATATCCGACTTCATATCTTCCCTGGGCTTTCCAAGTCATTTCCTCTCGCTCCCGCTGCTACGCCATAACAACACCTGACAGAAGGGAACATCTTGCCCTTAATCGCGAATATGCCGTGAGTCCATGCCACACGGAGCGAGCCATCTTACTTTCTCACAAATAGAATTGGCACAATTCCCAAGGTGAAGAACTCGGCCTGGAGCAATCCCTTATCTAACAGACGAGTCAGCTTCTTTAATTCTCTGAGCTCAGCAGAGCCATACGATACGTAGGAATTGATATGAACAGTGCCCTAGAGCAAATCAATTGCAAAATCTATTTCCAGGAATACTGTAGCTCATCTGGGAATACGTCAGGAATTCATTAACTACCGGGATAGACTGAGAGTCGGAGGCTATACCCGAACATCCCGGACTCTAGCTATGTGGTAGATACTTCCCTTTAGCTATCAACTTCGCCCGAAGGTAGGAAATAAACCTACCTTTTGGTGTAGCCGTGGCCGCCCTTCCACTCTCGTACGGCTTCTCGAAGTGGAATCGGACTGCCTGGCCAACATTCTACATTGGTATAGCACGACACTAAACCAATCCATACCCATAATGGCATCGAAATCAATCATTCTAATTCTACCAAATATACCGTGGTCTCGATGACCAATAACCTCTATCGTACACCCTCGATAGATTCTTCTCAAGCGCGATGGAGTCACCGACGGGGTGTGGATATCGAAAAGGGTTGGGCCATGAAACTGTGCAACACTAAAACTTTCGAGCCACAAATAGGGTATCGTAGGACAAAGTAGATCCTTGATCAATCACAGCATAAGAAGGGTGTGAGCAGATAGTCATCATACCTGTTACCACATCTGAGACGCCTCTGAGTCCCGCTCCTCAATGCGTAGGTACGGCTTGAGCCCGTACCCGAACTAGGAGGCCCCCGATCTTACCTCGGCCTCTACCGCTGGACTCCGAGGCCTAAGCCCCGCCGAGGCCGCTAGAGCTCGCGGGCCCCCGCTCGACGCCCCCCGTCCCCGACTATCTCGGCTACCTTGACCTCGCTTGACGGGGCCATCACATGCACTTCACAAGATATAACACCCTCGTGGAGCCATATCTACAAGCTCACAGTGCCGGCTGCAAATAGAAAGGTGGGGTGTGGTACTCCTCTCGAGGTGAATCTACCGCTTCGAGAACCCGCCACAACCCCGACTCCGTCCTCTCACCGAATTCCACCCCTCTGCTATAATGGAGGTGGGTCAGTGCCTACCCCGATAACCGTGGCCTAGGTCTTCTATGAATCTCCCTCGTATTTCATCCTGATTCTATCCCCCTCGTGGCGCTGTATCTTGATTTATTCGTCTGCCATCCCCATTGCCGTCTAAGACCCTCACGTCTCTGGGCAAAGGCTCGCAGACCAGCACATCCATATCTTCCGCCTTAGCGCCGCATGCATGCCTCAATATACCCACTTTCGCACTCCATAATAAATTGCAGGACTTTGAGCAGGCTGGCAAGCCCATAGCGCTGGAGTGTGCTAAGGAATCGAACCGTAGTATATTCTTTGATACCATTTGCCCCCGCTCTCCAGTGTAAAACTGTCCATCCGGCCACGCTGGATTTCTCATGGTAGATAACGATCCAGAAAGCTCGGTGCCGGACCAGTCAGGGGCAACATTTCTCCTCGATACCTTTCCCAACTCTCGTACCACAACACAAAGAATATCCCGCACTGAATACTACTAACTCAACCGACTCAGAGATGTCATATGCATGACCCGAAAGATTCTCTCGCATCTCGATCCAGAAGTCTCCGGGGGCCCCTCTACCTGATTCGACTCCCAGAACTGCGGGGACCTAGTGCCAAGAATTCCCTTGATCCTCGAACCGCTGTGCCCTCCTGACCCATTCGCCGCCGTAGGCTAGATTTGATCAAGGGCTGGGTAGCCATTATTTGTGCCAACATACCACTGCACTAATCGACTGATGGTGGCAGGGACTTTCTGAGGTGGCAGCCGTCCCGAGTTGGCTCGATGAGGTGGAGACCGCCGAGAAGGTCAAGATGATGCTCTTGTATCGCCAGACGGCCGATTCTCAATGAGGCTGAGGCATCCCGCCGGGTGCCTTCCCGCCGCGTATCCAGCCTTCTACCCGTGGTGTGGTATCGCTAGTCTTCCATTTTAATCAGAACAATGAGTATGATAAGTTTTAGGATTCAAACTCCTAAACTGCATCATGGTGGCACGACCGGGAATATGAAGAAAAGTAACCATCCTACTGTGCCTTTGCACCCTCCCGCCATGGTATGTAGTGCACAACACACTATAGACAAGACTCTCGCCTGGGCACACGGCTTGCACTCCCCGACACGACTCGATACCAAGTTTGTCACGCCCGCCTGGGAGGTGCTGACTGCACCCAGCCCTACTGTGACTGACTGACTACTGAGCCTAAGAACTTCCGGTGCCAAAATGGTTCTAACTCGGATTCAAGAAATGATGGGCTATATAACGCCGTAAACACAATTCTCCGATCAACTAGGCCTATAGCCACCGTAAGAAAACAACAGCCTACCCGTAATTAACTAATCAACAGGATCTTATGCGTCGGGAAACCACCATGTCAGTTTAGTTATTTCAATCAAGAAAACAAGTGTCCGCTAAGGACCAAACAAGATCACCACTACAACCCGAATAAGGCCCCACATGACCAGCAATAAACAAACGCATACACACGGCCACACAACTGCACAGCCAACCATGGAATATATGATCCGCAAGCCTCTAAGAATATCAAAGTGGCCGGGCCCCCAACCTACCGATATCGTACAAAAAAGAAAAGGAATAAACCTTTTAGCCTGCTAGCTCGGGATTGCATAAGAGCGATGACTCGTAGGCCAAGCGACCACGGCGGACTTAATTCTCTTCTATGAGTACCTCGCGCAGTGCAATGCAAACGCTCCCCAAACGGGCGCCGCATCTCCATCGTACCCTATATGCAAAGCAAAACCAAACATATATGAAGATAAGCAAGAATACCGATAGTTATTGAAATGACAGAGATAGGTAAGACTGCGTCTCACAGCGTAATCTATATTTGAAAGCTTAACTGCATCGAAAGAAGATAAGAATCATACCGCCGGCGCGGCGTCCTCGCTATTTATCAATTCTAATAAGTAACACACACATACACACACGCAGTATATATATATATATATATATAAACCTATAATCAACCCTACTCAATGGGAAGGTTCCAATCAACACGCATATAGTACCCTTACCCTGCTGCCATCCAAAATAAATTCACCCACTCACCTAATAACTATGAGCATCCAGCCGGCCCTCTGGGTATGTAGCCTTGGGCCTTCGGGGCCCCCGACTATAATCGTATTTGAGTCCGGAGAACTCAGAATCAGAATGAGATTTGTATCCGTAATCTATAATCTCGTGCCCCGGACGCGAAGTGCCTCATGCATATGCTATGCGATTAGCCTGCATGGGGAATGCCGATCCCACCTTCTTCCTACTATGGATGGCATGCCACTCCTGAGGATGCATCCTCACCCTATAGCGGGAACAGTCGACACAACTATTAATCTTTAAGAAGGGCTCTAGTGGGGTGCCTACATAAAATAATCAGTGTCTCTACAAACAAATAATAATCACATATAACATGCGTAATAAATCAAGCATTACCGTTCATGTTCACATATTCTATTTCAATCTCTCTGGTCAATTACACTGCACCCGATATTGAGTCTCAAAGGCTATCTCAAGCTGTTTGATACTAATTTACCGACATTTGTCTGTGAATATGACATAATAATACAAAACATATTTACCGAATTCACAAAGTGAGATTAATACTCGGACTTATGGACTTTCTTCTAGAATTTATTCTATTTTACTATACTAGAATTACTAACTTGCCGAAGCAACCGGCTTTACATACCTCACTACCGACCTTCTGATTAACCTAACTCGGCCAATATCCGCCTATTTCTTCCAACCGCGTTCATATTTATAGCAATTAGAACTAAATTCATCAATATTCTTGAATAAAACGCTACTTTGAATATATATATAGCCCAAACATGACTTATGGAAAACAACCTAAAACTCGCTATTTCTTAAGTCCAAAATGGAGAAATACTCACTTTAGGGCCAAGAGTATATTAACACCAGTTTGGAGTAATTCCACTTACTTTGACTCGGCAGGTCGCCGCTTCGCCGGACGATTCTTGCGTGAAACTAACTCAGGAATGTTCTCTCGCAACTTTATACTTCGCATCTCGTGAGTTAATTTGAGTTTGATCAAGCGACGGCGTAACTGATGCAATATTTATCAAAACCCTTCGTCCTTTCATCAAGTTTCTTTTCATTCCTCGAAATTTAAAAGCCGAGGAAATGAATTTTAAAAATGAAGTGGGGCTTATATAGTTGCTTGACACTTCCCGTGGCACGTTGGTCAGAGTGTGGGCTTCCTCCGTGTGGCACGCTGCCATCACGGAGGGGGCTCTGCCCGACCTCCTCTTGCGATGGTTCGATGCTATTGTCCTGCCTTCCTCTAAGCCTTTTTAGCATGTGTATGGCATTCAAACTCTTAACCAACATGCGAATAGACCATCTAAATGTCAAGAATTTGATTTGGGTGTAACACGTGTATATCCCCAGAATCAATGATTTGTTTGACCAACTTCGTGGATCCAGCTTGTTTCCAAGACGATCTTAGGTCGTGTGGTACCACGATTTAAGGGTCGTGGAGTGTGACATACTAAAAACAACATTTAGAACTTGGTATGGTCACTACGAGTTCGTGATGATGTCCTTCGGGTTAACAAACGCCCCAACAACCTTCATGGATTTAATGAATGTAGTCTTCAAGAAGTATCCGGATGTGTTCACATTGCTTTTACCAAGGACATTCTAGTATACTCCATAAATGAGGAAGAGCATGCCAATCACCTAAGATTAGCATTATAGACACCTGTGGATAAGCCAGCTATATGCAAAGCTTAGCAAGTATGAATTTTGGTTAAAGTCCGTGACTTTCAATAAGGTCGCCTCGGTGAAGGAATAAAGTAGACCCTTATAAGATAGCAAAGAATAAAGGATTGGCCCACCTACCTCTCCTAACGAAACCGGAGTTTCCCCGGGCGAGGGAGCCACTGATGAATTATGGAAGGCTTCTCTCCATAGCATCTTCTCCCGACTAAGCAATACGTAAGAAGATGAAATTTCAAGGGTCGGACGAGTGTGAGAAGAGTTTCCGTGGATTTGAAGACTCGTCGTCGCTCCACCACCTCGCCAAAGCATCGATGGATTGGTTGTTTATTGTGATTCTTCTAGGTTTGGGCCTCGTTGCGTTCTAATGCAGGAAAGTGATAGCCTACGCTCCATGGGAAATTTCAAAGTTCATGAGAAGACTATCCAACTTATGACTTGAAGTTATGGAGGTAGTTTATGCTTAAATATATGGGTAATAGTAGATCGATAACTAAGTCGCCCCTCATTTCCTCCTGGGCCAAAACTACGACTACTGAGGACTATGCCAAAATTTACATTCGAGAGTTAGTCGTACTCCATGGGGTGCCCTTGTCTATCATTTCCCGTGGTAGGGGAACGCAAGCCACCACACTTCAGGTCAAACTCAACACCATTTTTCACCCGGTCGAAGGGGAAAGCCGAGCGGACCATTAAGACCTTAGAAGATATGCTAAGAGCATGCACAATTGATGTTAAGGGCAATTGGGATGACCGTCATTTATCGAGTTTATGACACAACAACTACCATTCCAAAGATCTCGATGGCCCCATTTGAAGCATTGTATGGTAGAAGGTGTAGATCTCCTGCATAGGTGGTTCGAGGTTGGTGAAGCTATCTTGATAGGGCCAGACTTAGTTCACGAGACAATACAGAAAGTTCAAATTTCATCCGAGAAAGGTTGAAAATAGCTCGTAGCAAGTCAAAATCTTGTGGCGTCGTATGTGCGTAGAAGAGAGTTGGAGTTTGTACCGTGACTGGATATACTCAAAATTTCGCCCATGAAAGGTGATGTTTGGCAAGAAGGGAAAGCTTAGTTCGAGATATGTGGGAACTTATAGAATTTTGAGGCATATCGGCAATGTAGCCTATGAGCTAGAATTACATCTTAACTACAAATTGTACACCTAGTTTTCCATGTGTCACTTTTGAAGAAGTGCATCTGAGATCCAACCTCAGCCAGCTATTGGACAACGGGTAATAAAGGATAGTCTCTCATAAGATGAGATACTCACTGTATCCCCTGATCATCATCAAGATCGGGAGCCGAGAAATAAGGAAATAGTCAAATAAGGTCCAATGGAGAAATCGCAGGTTGAGGGAGCTACCGGAAGGCCGGGAATAGATAGGATGGCCAAATACCCGCACTTGTTCTCTACCAACTTTGTTGTAGCTTGAAATGTTAATTTTCCCGAGGACCCGGAGGAAGAAGGAATTCAATTCATGTATAAGTTTCTTTTGCGACTTGGATGTATGTATGTGAAAAGTAAATTCAAAGGTTATGTATTTTGAAACGGAGGTAGTCATTCCATGTTTTTGGAGTTAAATGAGCAAGATTTTTGAGATTTTGATTGCTATTCTCTGCTTTCATGTGTTTTCTAATATTCGAGGATGAATGTTTAAAAGAAAAAATTACAAAAATTAAAAAATCAAAAACAAAAGTGAAATTTTAAATTAGAAAATTTGAAAAAGCCGCAGTAGCTGCACAGACGACTCCACCGACACTCAAGTGACCTAACGACTTGTTAGGTGAGCCGTTAGAAGGAGTTTGAGAATAGCAAGAAGGACACAATATGCGCAACGAGGGACGGCATGCCGTGGCACACTCGACCGGCTGGAGTCACTATGGTCGCCCGTCGAGAAATTAATAAGTGAGACAATGTACTTCAAGCGGTGGGGGCAACGAGTCGTGTTACTAGTAACGACCTCGTTATGTCACCCGTTGCTAGCCTTAGTAAGTTTTTAGGCAAAGGTACCTAATGAGTGTCACCACGAGTCGTGCCATGTGGCAACAACTCATTAGGTGACTCAAGCGCAGTTTTGAATCTTCGTAAGGAGACAAAGATGGTCCACGACTGGGTGACCATAACTCGTTAGGTCCCTCGTGGTGACCTACTGAGGAGCCTAGGAAGGTAATACTTCCTGACGGAAGTGACCACAGTCATGGTCGCCCACCATGACCTCAGTCACCCGAGCGCCTCTGGCCTAATTTGTAAGGGCTATTTAGTACTTCTTCTCTACTCTCTCAAGCATTAAACTACACGTTTTAGTAATAATTTTAGACCTTTTAGTGGGGAAAAATGATTCATTCCTCATTCCCACTCTCAGTTTTTAGAAAATCATCGTAAGCTCTCTTTCAAGAACCTCAAGCAAGCCTAGTTTTTCCACTGTAGTTAGATCTGCTCTCCCTTCAAGAAACTTCAATTCAGGTATGAGGGAATTCAACAAGGAAACTGTCCTTCCTTGTTTCCCCCAAAATCCTCCCATAATTTCCCTACTAGTTTAGCCTTGAGATTTTGAATATTAAAAAGATTGTCATGTTGGTTTTCGTTAATTTCAATTGGGTTATTATGCATGTTTATTATTCATATGATCTTCATAAGTTCTTAAGTAAATTGTTGATGTTATTACATAAGTGATTTAAAACCCTAAGTTCTCGAGTAAAGATCATTTGTGTATTAAATTCGTCTAGTTTGTGAAGTATGTTTTGGGATGAATTTCCTGAATTCTTATTATATATATGTCGAGAAATTATTCCATTGATGAGAATGATTTTATCCCCGTTGGATGATATTCCTTAATTCTTGAAACTTTTCTATATTTATGAAATTTCAAAGGTTGGAATGAGTTGAGTTATCTATTAGCTGTTTAGTAGTTTAGTTGAGTTAGAACACGTAACCTCTTCGTAATCTGTTCAAAGTGTCAACTGATCATTTTCACTTCAATATTTTCCCAGGTATCGCAGCCTCCCAATTATTAGAATCAAACTCAAAATCTAGTATATGCTGGGTCCATTAGGCGGTCATGGCATTTTGATATATAGTTTGACCAGCCCCAGGACCCGAGTTTAATATAGTTTGTTCTTAGATGGTTATGACCCTGCATAACGTACTCTCCTCGACTCGCCTAGAACCCATTTTCAGAATCGGTCCGATAAGACTCTTAGGGTACTTTCTGTTATATGTCCTTTTAACTAGTATTAATTCATGCTCTGAGCTATCAACTTAGTAGTTCAGTATAGGTTTCTATTGGGATTAGAACTTATAGCACTGAAGGGTTCAGGTTCTAGCGCACCCAGTTCGCAGTAACTTGTTGCCAGCCGTAGGCCATGATACGGTCCCGACAGCCCTGACTTTGTGATCACACCGCCATGCCTTTATACCTGGCAAGGTATATTGGGTCCTACCTGTGGGGTGTATACATCGGACTCCACGTCTAGCTCACGTGGTTATATGTCGGTTAGAGACTCTCCCACTAGTCATCTAAACAATTTGTAATGTTGCTTCCGCTCAGCTTCAACTCTAGTAGCTCAACTCAGTTTAGTATTGTATCTCAGACTCAAAACGTTTAAGACTTAGGGCATACCTTTTGACCACCAGACAGGTCATCTTGACCATCTCAATTTACCACAGATTGTTCAGCCCATTTTATCAAGGTTGGTCATTGTATGTCGTCTTTTTAGTTCAGTCATCTATATATTTATCATTATGCTTCTCTCACTTACTCAGTACATTCAAAGTACTGACACATACTTTTATGCTATATCGTTTCATGATACAGCAGCAGGTTCTCAGACCCAGCGCCGTTAGCCTATTTCATCCAGATCTCTCTATCAACAGCAGAAGTATGAGTCCTTATATTCCAAGGGCGTTATTTCTTGCATTTAGTTTTCTTTTCTATTTTTAGTTAGACTTAGAGTTAGCTAGGGGGCTTGTCCCAGCAACTCCTCAGTTAGATGGCTTTCAGACCAGACTTGATTTCAGATTCTCAAATATTTTAAATCTCTATATTCAGTTTTTAATTTTCATAAATGCTATTATGTATTATTTCAAATTTTTGCTGTGTATGATTACTCAGAATACCAGTGTATGATAGACCAGGGGTTGACTTGAGGTCACGTTTGACTTCAAGTACCGTGTTACGTCCAGGGTGTAGGCTCGGGGCGTGACAATAAAGTCATCCCACACAGCAGGGTCTGCATCTTCCCCTCGGGATAATTCCCACTGTTCATACCAAGTGATAGCTACATCCTTCAGTTAGTAGGATACAAATTCCACTGCCTTTGTCTCAGTAGCATGCATGACTCATAAAATTCTCTACACCTCATTGATAAAATTCTAGGGATCCTCCTCTGGTTTGAACCCTGTAAAAACTGGTGGATTGATCCTGAGGAATTCTCTGATCCTCGATGTAGCTGAGCTTTGATGAGATCCTATACTCTGCGATGGTATACCCTGATGTTGAGTCTGTGATGCAACTAATTGGGTAAGCATCTGGATAACTCACCTCATATTAGCATCTATCGTACTAGGGGGTGGCACATATAGGACCCTCTATTAGTGGTGGAGAAGTACGAGTGGTCTGGTGTGCAGAACGACCCCGAAACCTCTTCTGAACTCCCTAAGGTTCACTGAAGTTCACCACATTGGAAACACTGGCCCGTTGGTTTGAGGTTGTCTTTCTCATAACAGGCATTTTCTGCAAGAAATGCAACAATATGAACATTAGAATATTTACTTAAAGTTCAACTCTATAGCACGATCTAGAGTAGGAAAGAAAATCAACATTCTTATATCTCCGGTAGCTTCTAACTTATAAATGTGGCGCACTTCACACTAATAATAAAGACTCCACTAGACACGGTTTTATAGACTCGCTAAGACACTTGAACCTAGTGCTCTGATACCAAGTTTGTCACGCTCCAAAACAGGGCCTAGGCGTGACCGACACTCAAAGCCATTACTGACTTGAGTGAATCGCATACATGGTGTACATCATGAACATGCATCTAATCATAAGTGAAAATAATAGTTAAATTGAAATTTAAAAGGTCAAAATACTCAGTTTAAAGAGAAGATTTAGTGAGCTTACATAACATAAGAAACAATCTATGAAGTCTCTAACATACTGGATCAACTATTTACCGGGACAAGGCACCCGACATACCTCTAAATCAACATCAAATAAGTTTGGATAAATGACTAAGCCCAAAGAAAGTGGGGCTCACCAACAGCTGAATAAAGTAGAATCCTAGTGAGCAGCTCGATCGTCAGTGTGAGTACCTGAATCTTTATTATAAAATAATACAGCGCCCACGCCCAAAGGGGCATAAGTACATAGGATCGTACTATATGTAAAGTGGATGAAGGAAACATAACATAGATGAGAAATATATATAAAAAGGGTCACTGAGAAAAAAGTAAATATATATGTATAGCATAAAAGGAATCAAAGATGTAAACAAATCGGTAATAAATCCCTTTAAAATAAAATTACGTTTTCATTGTCATTTATTAAATTCTTTATCGGAGGTTCTTTTTTTAACTGACATAAACCACCATGTAAACATTGAGTCTGATCTCTACCCGATCAGCTAAGCCATCTCATATCTTACCGGGGTATGAGACATACACATCATACTGCTAACAAGGATCCATAACAACCCGTATCAGGGGCATATAGGAGTCGCCCGAACCAATGAAAACGATCCATCATCCCACGTTGGCATACATAGTTTCATGCATGAAGCCTTCTCGGTTATCGATACTACTCTCTTTTCATTACATAACGTGATTTACTTAAAATCATCACAAGAAATCAAGCTTGTCATCACCAGTCATTATCATGTCTAAATCATAGTATTTCATCATCATAAGACCTTTAAATTCATAAGTCATCAAGTCATAATCATTTTTCACAACATTATAGCAACATTTCTTTCTGAGGAAAAAAGCAAAATCATAAAAAATAGAGTTTGACTCCTTTCAACAAAGTGATTTCAATTGAACTCATGGGAAGTCAAGGATAATCTTATACATATGTAGGAGCTCAAAGAGTTTTAAAAAATTATTTATTATGGACATAATATTCTTGACCTTAACCTTAACCATAATTAAAAAAAAGATATTTATATGGAAATTTCATACAAACATGGTGTGGGGAATGAATCAAAGTGTTCCCGCACAAGAGTTAGCCTTACATACCTTATTCTTGGCCTCAAAACTATCACCACGAAGAAACAATCCCTTGTATATGTCAATCTACAATAATTATATAGGTAGGAACTAGACTCAATAACTTAATGACAAAATTCAAGTCATAGAGGCATTTTATCGAACACCTGAAGTGCGTAAGAAATTTGAGCCTCATATGAATGGGTGTACTAATACCCGCCTTTTTCTATAGCCCCTTAATATCATACACACCAATTACATGTCTATTCAAACCAACCACCTCTATCCTCAACGCCGAAATCATCCCCTAACCTTAACCCTCAGTCATCACATGAACTCATGGCTTCCTAGCACCGTCCCAGGAGTCCTAACCTTAAAAAATCTTGAAGGATTCTAAAACAATACCCATATATAATTTTAAAATATTTACTTACCTTGAATAAAGGAGAAGTGCTCAAGATTCCAAGACCTAACACTCAAAAGGTGTTCTTGACCTTACTAGAGGAGAGAAATGATTTTGATGTTAGAATCATGAAAAAATTCATGAATTTATGTTGCAATGGGTTGGAGAATACTTACTACCCTTAGGAGGATTTTGGAGAGCTTTTGAGTCTGTTGGAGTTGAGTTGAGGTGAAAAAATAAGGAAGTGAGTCCAAAATTACGTTTTTAAATTGGGGTGGAAGTCATGTTTTACGGAAAAAATATGCATTTCGTGGCCAATCCATGGGATGTGCTTCCCAAGGAACTAACCGCGGTTTGGTACATGTTTTTGACCCTTCTACTAACCGTTCTCTATTTCGTTTCACTTCCAATCCGCGGCCCGTGCTTCACAAGGTGCTGTTTTGGTCCGCGGTTCGCAACAACTCGACAATGCTTCAGTAAAATGCCCTCAACTTTTTATTCCGAACTCTGATTTAGGCATGTTTGGATGAGTTGGAAGATAGATTCCTAGATATTTAATTTGATGAGTAGAACACTCAAAAATACTTTGTAAATTAGGAGATATGATCGTTTGAAGTTGTACTGTACCCTAGATTTTCTGAAAAACTTCATCGGTGGGGGCTTTCAACCCAACTTTGCTCTAGAGTTTCCTTAAGGTCCTAATTTACATCCAATGCACTTTACACACTAAATTATTGACCCTTATACCTAAGTATATCCATGTTCACTCATTTAGGATCTAGTTCACATGTCTATGGTCCCAACCATAGCCGAAAAGTACAGCGTGTTACAACTACCATCGGTCTTACGCTTGATTTTGAGTACCCATTTGTTTCCAATAGATTTACGACCCATAGGTAGATCAACCAATTTCTATACATGGTTTGATTTCATTGACTTCATCTCCTTCTTTATTGCTTTTAGCCATTTTTCCTTATCAGGGTATGTAAGAGCTCATATATATTTTATGGCTCTTCTTCATCTTGTGGAGTAACTATAAATGCTTCCCCTTCGATCTCAAAATGACGACGGAGAATTTTTGGATGACTCGTTCATCGAGGTTGAGATTGATAAATTAAATTATCAATTGGAAAGTTACTCCCACTCGAACCAGCAATATCCATAACATTTGATTCAGATGGTTTCTGTGAAAATAGGAACGGATCCATTGCCATCAAACTGACTCCCACTCAAATTCATTTGAATGTCTCTAGCGGAAGCGGTCTGGTCCGTAGTTTCATAAAGAGACAAGTCTTGACCTATCTCGCCCTGTTTAGGAAAATCATTCTCTATGAATGTAACATCACTTAATTCAACTTCGGTTACTATTCCACTGTCTTGTTCACCTATCTTTAAATTTTCTTTTTATCACACAATTGTTTGGACTCATTAGAAAATATTCTCTCCCTCAATTAGTTCTTAAAATCTTAATTTTACTATCTAGTTGATTCTCAACTAAGTTCATGAACTTAACGAGGCAACTAAAAGCTTCATATTTATGAGAAATCAAATAGACATAATCATATCGAGTAAAGTCATCAATAAATGTGATGAAATAAACAACACCATGTATTGACCTTACATTCATTGGACTATAGATATCGGAATGAATTAACTGCAATGGAGTTTAGGCTCTCATACATTTTCGAAATGGTTTTCTTGCAGTTTTCCAGCCAGATAATATTTGACAAATCTATTTTATTTATGGAGCCAAGAATACCTTCTTTGGCTAAGCGATTCATTCTTTACTGACCAATATCGCCAAGCTTAGCATGCCATATACTTACACCATTTTTACAATCAGAAGTAGACGTAAATAAGGAAAAACAAACATTATTATTATTGGAACTTTGAATAATATCCAATATAAAAAATCAATCCAAAAAGTAACCAGTGCCATATTTTGTCTTGGACAAATATATATCTAAACCATGTTCATGAAAGAAAAAATTAAATCCTAACTGAATCAACATTCTGACGGAGACTAAATTTCAATGAATTGACAGGGCAAATAACACATCATGTAGAATCAAAGTTCGGCCACCAGGCATTTCAATTTTGCAGGTACCAATCCGTTTGACCTCCTATTTATAGTTATTTCCTACATAAACCCATTTGGTTCCTCGTGAAATTCATAAAAAATCTACGAAAGCATCTCTTTCCATCACTATATGTTCGGTGGCTCCCGAGTCTACAATCTACATAGGAAGTGATTCAGTTAAATATGCAAAACAAGAAATATTTACATCACTATGTAAATTATTAATAAGTTCATGTACGTTTATAGGCTCAGGAAAATCACGAGAAAAGTGTCCTTTTTTCTCAAAGTTGTAGCACTTGAGCTTAGCCATGTTCATATTTTTCTTAGCAGCAGAAACATCTTTCTCTCCTTGTTGATAAAACTTAGGCTTCTTTGAGATTTTTTATTTTCTCTTTTTCTGAGAAAATCTGTCATACTTGTGTTTTTTTTACCATATTCACATTTTGAACTAGCCATATATGCATTTGTAGCAGCATTGTCAATTTTGAGACACTCTTCCTCGATTTGCAAATAAAGCTTAGCATCTTTCATAGTTTTGATGCTAATGTTATGGGTCAAGTTCATTTTTTTATATTTTCCCAACTTTGGGGTAGGGATCGAATCACAGCTTGGATTTATTGCTCTTCGGTCAACACATGACCGACATCTTTCAGTTCATTCACCATATTCGTCATATGGTGCAGATGCTTATGCAGAGTATAATCAGGATGTTTCTTATAAGTATCAAACTTAAAAGTAAGTACCCTTAACTTAGCAACAGAAGTATGACCCAAACTTTTCTTTTAATGCGGACCACATGTCCTTAGCATTGTCATACTGTCGGAATTCTCTCATAATATCGTTATTCATGTTGCTCAGAAATGTTATGTGAGCAAGAGAATTTTTCTTTTTCCTAGCTTGATAAGCCTCATGATCTCTAGCACATTGGGGTGTATTTTCACTTCCAAGAAGTGTCATAGACACATTAAGAACTTCAAGAGAATCCTGCTCTTCTACGATATACTAGATTTTCATGCTCCATACTTGATAATTATCACTGTTAATCTTATCACCCTTGTTAAGCTCAGTGAAAATATTCTTTGAGGCAGTAGACATACTAATTTTAAAGAAAAAAGTATAAACTATTATGAGACAATTATGTACATTATTGTAGTCTAAATTCATATACATAATAATTCTTAAAATATTTAACTATGTCAATATTTATTTCATATTAGGTTCAGAATCGAAGGTTCTCTGAGTTTCCAATCATCATCTGAATTCTAATATGTTGTAAATCTAACATAATTAATCATTTAAGAAAAACTTATCTTAAATCACTTAAATTGAAGATTAAATAAAATATAAATTCTATAACAAATATAGAAACATTAAATAATAATAATAATCTAAAGAATTAAATTCTATAACAAATACAGAAATGTTAAATAACAAACATAGTCTAAAGAATTAAAGCATGAATTCATACAAGTCATATCACATATAAACAATTCTTGTACAAAATAAATATACATTTTCACATTATTCTTTTCATGTGGGCTGGAATAGATTTAATAAAATCTCGCCGCAAGTCTTTAGACAATAATAATATCCCTCTTGAAACTATGAGTTTATTAGTTTTGACCTATTATTATTTCTTATAGGCAACCCAAGAGAACGACACATAGTCTTTTAAACCTTCAAGTCAATGTACTTATTCACAAGATATTGAACTAACGCCCCATAAGATACCAACATATGGTGATCAAACTTATGCCTCGATATATGAAGCAACTCCTTTTGAAAATTATTAGGCAAGGCAAACCATAAAACCATGTATTTTTTTCAACACTTAATAAATCCATAGCCCAAACGATTTCTTGAATGGACTTATAAATTCTCGTAACGTGCTTCAAGAAAAAGCAGAAGACCATCATCTTGTACATCGAATTCTAGTGGAAGATTGAACAAATTGCCAATCATAGCTTTCACCCTATCATTTTGTTGCTTTGTGGAAACTCGTTTGGGTGTCCTGGTCATCACCATGATTTTCTGTAACACATACAAAAAATAATCAGGGCTAACCATGTATCAGTATTGAATGATATATATATATATATATCCCTAGCCCAAACGATTTCTTGAATGGACTTATAATTCTCGTAACGTGCTTCAAAAAAAGCCGAAGATCATCATCTTGTACATCGAATTCTAGTGGAAGATTGAACAAATTGCCAATCATAGCTTTCACCCTATCATTTTGTTGCTTTGTGAAAACTCGTTTGGGTGTCCTTGTCATCACCATGATTTTCTGTAATACATACAAAATAAAATCAGGGCTAACCACGTATGAGTATTGAATGATATATATATATATATGCAGTATCGAAAATAGCCCAAGATTCTACCAAATGATAATTTAAGTCTTTTGTCAAAGAATTTTAGATTTCTCAATTCCTTCCACCTTTACATTTTCGGGGAACAACTAAGGTGGTTAAAAAAATTTACCAGCAATAAAAGTAATTGAGAAAAAAAATTGAAAATTCAAAAGGTTTCTGGGTCGGCACTACAATCCTCCAAAAAGAAATTGCTAAAGGAAAAAAAATATATGTAGTCACACAGACTGCAAATCCAAAAAAAAAGAAGAATGAATTAGAGTTTCTCTATACCCCACTACTTTAGCAACCATGACATGGCTCTGCATATTTCTTTTAATCTAAAAATAGTAAGTCCCTTGTTATTTTTATGACAGCCACACCATGGAGGGAAAAAATAAATTTAGTTACTCATGAAAGTAAACAACAATTTTTTTTATCCCATTCCCAACACCAGAAAATAATAATTACTTGTCACAATATTTTCAACACAAAAAATAAAATCGGTAACAAATAAACCTTATTCTCTGATGCCAATGAAAAATAGAATCAAACACACAGTTTGCAGGATCATTGAATTTTGTTTCACTAGTCAGACAGTGTAATTACATATAATAGCGAACTACACCGTATAAAGTCACAGTCTAAACTCGTACCTTGTTGTGGTTGTTTCAACTCTTTTTGTAGAAGGAGTCTTCACAAGAATCTTCAAGAAACTTTTCAAGAATTGAAGAAGGAAGAAGAAGAAGTTTCTCGTCTGTTGTTTTTTCTATATCGTTCAAAACATAGAGGCTTCATTCTTATTTAAAAAATGTAAGACACCGGTTCAGGAGGAGTCCTCACCATAGTGTCTTTTCATCCTTTTAATATAATACACACACACACACACACA
>JACEIK010000523.1:227958-241417 GCA_018107945.1 Datura stramonium | reverse complement strand
TATATAGACTTTCTGACTAAATCTGACAAACATACATGTAACTGAATTTCTAACACCTACAATTATTATAGGAGCCCCTAACTCTGAAAGATGCAAGCAATAATTTATGACTTTCCAAGAGCTAGGGCTAAATTTCTAATTCACTGGAACAAGCATCATTTTAGTTACAAACTGGTGGAAGATAGCTACAATTAACATAGGATAGTATTCCACATGAATTAATCAAAGGACGATAATAATATCTTCAAATTTGCAAATTCAGGGCTAGGAATGAAAGTGAACAAAGAGAGAATTTTGGGGGACGCAAGGGGAGAAAAATCTCCTTGCTGAATTCCCACATACCTATAGAAGAAACGCTGGTGAAAATCCCTGAGAAAAACTAGAAGAATATCAAACCCTTGCTCCTGCTCTGTGCTTTCAGAGAAGTTCTTACGTTCTGTTCTTGAGGGAGTTGAGAGGAATGAACTCGGGATTCAGCTGGCGACAGGATGACTCATTGTTAGGTTCAATGGGTCTTCCTATGTCCCATTGTTTCCCACTTGAATAAACCTGCTGCAACCCACGACCCTCTACAATGGTCCATTGGTTCCTCCAATGGTCCGTTGTGTGGGTCGTCTCAGACAGAATTTTTTTTTTGTTTTCCTATGATTTTTCATGCAACGTCTGAATTTTGTCTAGAAAAGTTTCAGGGTGTTATAATATCTCCCCTTGGGATCATTTGTCCTCGAATGAAGACCAAAACTAGGGAAAGAGCTGCGATTTCAAAAATTGAGACTATGAACTAATTTCTGAAGGAGTAACTGACTCCAAACTGACTTAACCATACTAACAGAGCTGATACAACTAGGATGAACATAGGAAATCTAAATAGAGCTGATGAGTACGGAACTGAGTAGAGTACTGAGAAGGGATGTAGTACCTAATTCTGGAAATGAACTGGGAGAGAACGAGTGAGGGTATCTGGCCATCATGTCTGCTTCTGCTTCCCATGTGGCTCGCTCAACTAGCTAATTCCTCCACAAAACTTTCATCGAAGCAATTTCTTTGTTTCTCAGCTTACGAACCTGATGGTCAAGGATCTGAACTGGAACTTCTTCGTAAGAGAGACTATCCTATATCTCCACACTGTCCAATGGCACCACTGAAGTTGGATCACCAATGCACTTTATCAGTAGTGACACATGGAAGACTGGGTGCACGACTGCTAATTCTTAAAGTAGTTCTAACTCGTAGGCCATATTACCGATTTGCCTAAGAATTTTGTAGGTCCCACATACCTAAGACTGAGCTTTCCCTTTTTGCCAAACCTCATCACCCCTTTCAAGGGCGAAATTTTCAGGTATACCCAGTCATCAACTGCAAACTTCAACTCTCTTCTTTGCACACTGGCATAAGATTTCTAATGGCTCTGAGCTGTTTTTAACCTTTCTCGGATGAGCTAAACTTTCTGCATTGCCTCGTGAATTGAGTCTAGCCCTATTAGAGTAGCTTCACCAACCTCGAACCACCCTACGGGAGATCTACACCTCCTACCATATAATGCCTTAAATGGGGCCATCTGAATGCTAGAGTGGTAGTTGTTGTTGTATGAAAACTTAATGAGAGGAAAGTGGTCATCCAAACTACCCTTGAAATTGATCACGCAAGCCCTCAACATATCTTCTAGGGTTTGAATGGTACGTTCAGCTTGTCCATCGGTCTGCGGGTGAAATACCTAGTCCTTTCTGTAAAGACTTCCAGAAGTGAGAGGTGAATTAGGTATCTCTATCTGAGATAATGGATAATGGCACCCCATGAAGTATAACCAGTTCTCGGATATAAAGCCTAGCATAGTCCTCAGCTAAATCTATGGTTTTAACTAGGAGGAAATGTGCTGACTTAGTCATCCAGTTTACTATCACCCAGATTGAATCATATTGCCGACGAGTCCAAGGTAGACCCGTAATGAAGTCCATCTTTACTTCTTCCCACTTCCATGTGGGTATACTAATATCCTGAGTCATTCCTCCTGGTCTCTGGTGTTCCACCTTAACTTGCTGGCAGTTCGGGCACTTGGCTACAAATTCGGTAATGTCTCTCTTCATGTCGTTCCACCAGTAAATATCTCGCAGATCGCGGTACATTTTTGTAGCACCCGGGTGAATGGAGTATCTAATTTGTTCAAGGGAGGACCCTCTGATCTATCAATGGAAATATCTCCATGTGTGGCAAGATGTGTGCCTCAGCCAGTATCTACTGTTCAACTCACTAACATCCGGTACACACAATCTTCCCTGATAACGGAGCACACCATCTCCCCCTTTGTAGAAAGCCTCAACCTCCTTTCTGAGAACTGCTTCTTTAAGTTTAATTAGAACTAGATCTTCATCTTGTCTAGACTTAACTTAAACTACCAAGGATGTATCCGAACCACTTTGCATTGCCACCCCACCTTTGGATGAATCCACCAACTGCACCCCAACCGGGCTAGCTTGTGAATATTCTTCGCCAGCTCCTTTTTGCCTTCTTCTACATGAGCCACGCTACCCTTAGACACTTTGCTTAGGGCATCAGCCACCACATTGGCTTTGCCCAGGTGATATAGCACACTCATGTCGTAGTCTTTCAGTAGTTCCAACCACCTTCTCTGACGAAAATTTAGGTCCTTCTAACTGAACACATACTGGAGACCTCTTATGATCCGTAAATATATCTACGTGAGCTTCATATAAGTAATGCATCCATATTTTTAGCGCAAACACTACCGCTGCCAACTCCAACTCATGAGATGGATAATTCTTCTCATGAACTTTAATATGTCTGGAGGCATACACTATCACTTTGCCCCGCTGCATCAGAGCGCAACCGAGTCCAACCCTAGAAGAATCACAATAAACAACCAATCCATCTGTTCCTTCTGGCAAGGTCAAAAATGGAGCAGTAGTGAGTCGGGTCTTCAACTCCTGGAAACTCTTTTCACACTCGTCTGACCACTAAAATTTCACCTTCTTCTGTGTTAACTTAGTTAGAGGAGATGCTATAGAGGAAAATCCTTCCACAAACCGTAGGTAATAACCCACTAAGCCTAGGAAACTCCTGATTTCAGTAGGATAGGTAGGTCTGGGCCAATCCTTCACTGTTGCTATCTTATGAGGGTCTACTTGTATTCCTTCACCCGAGACCACATGACCTAAGAAAGTCATGGACTTTAACCAAAATTCGCTCTTGCTGAACTTCGCGAATAACTAGCGGTCCCTAAGTGTCTGTAATACTAATCTTAGGTGATTGACATGCTCTTCCTCATTTCTGGAGTATACTAGAATGTTGTCGATAAATACAATGAAAAACATGTCCAGATACTTCTTGAAGACTCTGTTCATTAAATCCATGAAGGCTACTGGGGCGTTTGTTAATCCGAAGGACATCACCACAAACTCGTAGTGACCATACTAAGTTCTGAAAGCTGTTTTCGATATGTCACACTCTCTGACTCTTATCTGATGGTACCCTGACCTGAGGTCGATCTTAGAGAAACAACTGGCTCCCTGATGTTGGTCAAACAAATTGTCAATTATGGATAGTGGATACTTGTTCTTGACTGTGACCTTGTTCAACTGACGGTAATCTATGCACATTCTAAGGGTATCGTCTTTCTTACGCACGAATAGCACTGGAGCACCCCAGGGAGAGATGTTGGGTCTGATAAAACCCTTGTCAAGAAGATCCTTTAACTGCTCCTTCAACTCCTTAAGCTCAGCTGGAACCATTATGTAAGGAGGGATGGAGATGGGCTGAGTATCTGGGAGCAGATATATTTCGAAGTCTATTTCCCATTCAGGGGGAACTTCGGGAAGATTCTCAGAAAAAATATTTGTGAACTCGCTGACCATGGGAATTGATTGAATGGTTGGGGTCTCAGAGTTGGAATCCTTGACCCGAACCAGATGATAAATACATCCCTTGGAAATGAGTTTCTGGGACTTAAGGCTGGAAATAAACCTACCCTTAGGTGCTGAACTGCTGTCCGTGCATTCGAACACTAGCTCATTTGGAAACTAGAACTTGAAAACTTTGGTTCTGCAATCAACTAAGGCATAGCAGGAGTGTAGCCAATCCATGCCAAGAATAAGGTCAAAGTCGACCATGTCTAACTCTACAAGATCAGATGGAATAAATTTATTCAGGAATGAGACTGGGCAGTTTCTATACACCCGGCTGGCTCTAACTAACTGGACAATTGGGGTGGAGACTGAGAATGGTTCTGAGAGGACCTCTGGACTGATGTTGAACTGGATTTCTATATAGTGAGTTACGAACGAAAGAGTGGCTCTTGAATCTAAGAGGGAATACACGTCTACATGGAAGAGATGTAACATACCAGTAACTATGTTAGGTGAGTTTTCATGATCCTGATGGGAAGATAAAGCATAGAAACGATTCTGGCGCTGACCGCCATCTGTACCTGATGTGTTGGCCTACTGAGTTGGTCGGCCTGTTGGGGCTGATGATGTGGTGGATTTTGATCTCCCTCGCCCTGCTGACAGGCACTCCCTAAGCCTGTGTCCAAGATGTCCACACCCAAAACAGCCCTCTTTTCCCTGAAAGCACTCCCCCGGGTGATTCTTGACGCACTTGGGAAAGATGGATACCTGTTTCCGACACTGAAACTTTAAGACTGAAAGCCAGATACTTCACCCTTCTGATCCTAACGGGACTGAAAGATAGGGGCGTTAGTTGAATTGGGTGCTGGGGCCCTCTGCTGATGCTACTACTGTTGTTGTGGGCCACTACCACCGCCAGACCTCTGATGGCCGTAATCTGACTGGCCAGTCCTTGCCCGTTTATTCTTTCGCTCCATACCTTCAGCTTTTCGGCCTCAATTTGTTGGGAAAATACAATCAGATTGGAGAGATCCATGTCTCTAATGAGCATTGTTGTTCTGCACTCCTTAAGAACCAGGTTTGACACTCCATTCACGAATTTCAACATGCAAGCCCTTGGCTCAGCTACCATCTCCGGAGCATACTTTGATAGCCTGGTAAACTCCAGATCATACTCCTCCACTGTTCTATTTCCTTGCCTCAAGTTCATAAACTCTGCTATCTTGGCCTCCCTATCTCTCGAGGGAAAAATTTGTCCAGAAAGGCTGTATTGAACTCCTCCCACTCCACCGGTCCTACTCCCGCTGGTCTCCCCTCCTTCCACTACTCATACCAGACGTGGGCTACCCTTTTAAGCTGGTAGGCAGCCAGGTCGGCACTCTCGGAGGAGCCGACACCCATAATACGGGTAATCTTCCTGATTTAATCCACGAACACTTGGAGGTCCTCCCCTACTTTGGATCCCTGAAATGATGGAGGGTTCATTCGGGTGAAATCCCGCACCCTCGCAGCTGCTGCAGACCCGTTAGTGTTCATCGGCACCACCTGCTGGTTTACCTGGTTATGACTGTTTGGGCTAGCAATTGGATGGCTACCCTGAATTCAGTGGTAGATATGGAATCATCTTGAGTAGCTACCAGGGCTGGTGGGGTAGGTGTGTTGGCGTTACTGGCCCTTCTTCCATTACCGCATCTAGGAGGCATGGTTCACTGAAACGAAATAGAGCATGAGTTAGAAGAGCGTTTCTGGAATTGAACTTTAATGCATGATAAAGACTATGAACAAAAAAGAGTTTTCCTAATAACATCTTGTACCCTTCTCGTCATAAGTGTGGCGCACTTTACACCCATGAAAAGGACTCTACTCAATGCGTCTTTCAGAATTTCCGAGGATACTCTAAACCTAGTGCTCTGATACCAAGTTTGTTACGCCCCCGAGTCTACACCCTGAACGGAAAATGGTACTTGGAGTCACAAGTAACCCCAAGTCAACCCTTGGTCTATCATACACTGGTATTCTAAGTAAAACATGCATAGCGGAAGCTTTGAATACATAATAATATTTATGAAAATTAAAAACTAAACATAGAGATTTAAAATATCTGAGAATCTAAAATCAAGTCTGTGTCTGAAAGCCATATAACTGAGGAGTTGCTAGGACAAGCCCCCAGCTAACTCTAAGTCTAACTGAAATGAATGAAATAACGCCCTCAGAATATGAGGACTCACACTACTGCTGCTAATAGAGAGTTCCGAACGAATCGGCTAACGGCGCTGGGTCTGAGAACCTGCAGCTGTATCATGAAACGATATAGCATAAAAGTATGCGTCGGTACTTTGAATGTACTGAGTAAGTGAGAGAAGCATAATGATGAATATATAGATGACTGAACTGAAAATACATGCAATGACCAACTGATAACTGAACTGAACAATTTGTTGTAAACTGATATGGTCAAGATGACCCTGTTTAGTGGTCAAAGACATGCCCTAACTCTGAAAGTTCTGAGTCTAAGATACTGTGCTAAACTGAGCTGAGCTGCTAGGGCTGAAACTAAACTGAGCTGCTTATTCTGAAACTAGATAGGACTGACTAGTGGGAGAGTCTATAACCGATATATAACCATGTGAGCTAGACGTGGAGTCCGTTGTATACACCCCACCAATAGGACCTAATATACCTTGTCAGGGTATAAAGGCATGAACTGGGTGATCACAAAAGTCTGGGGTCAATTAGGACAATAACATATAATTGTAACCTACGCTGGCAACGTAGTTCTGGGAACCTGGGTAAGCTGGAACCCCGGTCCGCTCGGTGCTAAGTCCTACTACCAATGGAAACCTATACTAAACTGCTAGGCTGATAGCTCGAAACTGGGGTCCAAGACTAGTCAGGTACATATAACTAAAAGTACCCTGAGAGTCTTATCGGACTAGATTCTTAAACTGGGTTTTAGACTGGTCAGAGCTGCTTATCTTGAAGTGTCGTAACAGTCTAAGAACAACCTGTAAACTGAACTGGGGTCCTAGGGCTGGTCAGAGCTATAAATGTATATAAATGAAATGTCATGACCACCTAATGGACCAATAAACTATAATCTGAGTCTGAATCTGATAACTGAGAGGCACCACTGACACCTCAAGAAATTCTTTAGTGAAACTGATCAGCTGACATTATTCTGGTTAACCCGGAGGTTTACTAAGATATGACTGAGGCTATACTGACAATTCTAAGTAATACAGAGTATATAGACTTTCTGACTGAATCTGACAAACATACATGTAACTGAATTTCTAACACCTACAATTATTATAGGAGCCCCTGACTCTGAAAGATGCAAGCAATAATTTATGACTTTCCAAGAGTTAGGGCTAAATTGCTAATTCACTGGAACAAGCATCATTTTAGTTACAAACTGGTGGAAGATAGCTACAAACTGGTGGAAGATAGCTACAATTAACATAGCATGGGATTCCACATGAATTAATCAAAGGACGATAACAATATCTTCAAATTTGCAAATTCAGGGCTAGGAATGAAAGTGAACAGAGAGAGAATTTTGGGGGACGCAAGAGGATAAAATCTCCTTGCTGAATTACCACATACCTGTAGAAGAAACCCTAATGAAAATCCCTAAGAAAAACTGAGAAGAATATCAAACCCATGCTCCTACTTTATGCTTTCAGAGAAGTTCTTACGTTCTGTTCTTGAGGGAATTGAGAGGAATGAATGGAAAGAGTATTTATACCCCTTTAATTCCCTTATATACGAACCCAAAATGATGTGGTTTTACGTTTAAAAATCTAGGAAAATACTAAAATACCCCTGGCAGAAATAAATAAAAATTGCCCGACCCTGAACAACGGATCTCAGGACGGGTCGTTGGTTCAAACAACGACCTGTTGAAAGTTGTCGTTGGTTCTGGTTTCTAAAGTTGAATTCCCTAAAAAGACCCAAAGGGGGATACAACGGTCCGTTGGAACAAAGAACGGGCCGTTGACACCTTTCGTTAGAACATGTGGAAAAACTGGGCATGGAGACAACAAGTCATCACAACGACTTATTGAAAGAACCAATGGGTCATTGTATCCACTCGTGGTCCACACTACTGGGGTCTAAAACTAGATGACAGGTGGTAACAACGGCTTATTGGTAGTAACCATGGGCCGTTGTTCCCTCTCGTTGTCTCAGGGAAAGGTCTGGTAATCCTCTAAACTCGGGATTCAACAGACGACAGTACGACTCGTTGTTTGAGGTCTGGTAATCCTCTAAACTTGGGATTCAACAGACAACAGGATGGCTCGTTGTTAGGTTCAACGGGTCATCCTATGTCCCATTGTTTCCCACTTTAAGAAACCTACTGCAACCCACGATTCTCTACAATGGTTCGTTGGTTCCACCAATAGTCTGTTATATGGTTCATCTGAGATGAAATATTTTTTGGTTTTTCTATGATTTTTCATGCAACGTCTGAATTTGGTCTAGGAAAGTTTCGAGGTGTTACAGTAGTTTGGGGCCCTATCCCAATCATTTGATTACTAATGTACTCCTAGAGGCTCATGGACATTGGTTGGGGTAGCAGTGTTGTGATAGACCAGGTGGGCCTTATTGTATATTTTTTTTACATTCTATGGCCTTGAAGGCCTATTGCATAACTTTTGGTTGGCTAGTAAACCAACTTCCACTATAGTCTATCATCTTACTCTAATTTGATAGTTTTTGTGTCGTTGAACCTCATTGGTTCTAGCATGTTGTGGTTAGGTTTTTGCAGCGTTCGCTCGGCCAAGTGTGGCAACAGGTGTTAATCACAGCTCTCCGATTTTGGGGTGTGACAAACTTGATATCAAAGCAGTTCGTATCCTAGGGAGTCTATGAGTTGTTTCGAGTAGAGTCTTGTCTATGTGTGCATTGAGCAGTGTACTTATAAATAGGAGGCTACGGGACATTGAGGATTGTTACCCTTCTCTCTAGATCAAAATCGTGTAAGAAGTCAGTTGCTATAGGAGTCGAGTCTGGACATGTTTGCTGGCTTGTGCAAGAAATGCTTGTAACCTGATTAATTATAGTCGGCCATTTTCTAGACATGGTGGCAGGTAAGATCATTTAATTTGTTTATCGTTATAGTTGTGTCGCACCTTGGTATGGTGCAAAGTTTTGTTATTTGAAGTTGTTTGTGGAAGGCTTTCCATGTGAGGATATGTCATGCTTTATCGATCCATTATTTGGAGTCATGCGTGTCATCTAACATTCAAGGAAAAATGTTTCTAAGGGTGAAAGGATGTACCATCCCGAATAATTTGAGCAATAAATCCGTACTTTTGAGGTAGAACTAAGAGTACTTAATAGGATAAGAAGGAAGTGTTATGAAGTATTTGAGTCACACTATGATTGTATTTAATATTAGATGTCGATCAAGTTGTAGAAAGAAATTCGGAAAAATTTATTACTAATTTCTTTCTTGAAAATTTCTAAAATTTAGGTCAAATGTCTCGATACTTTTCTCACAATATATAAGGAGTTAGGGGGCCTGTGACCTATCAAATCAAAGGTCTATGAGTTTAATTTTTAACACATTAAACCGTTCATCAATCCAATTTCTAAATAGAGTGACATTTGCATTTTTGCGAGACCGCACAAGTAGACACGTCAAAAATTAGCCAAGGTAGTGGAGGACTATTTAAGTCCCTTGGTCAGTGGCTTGGATCGTTATCCAAATTTTCAAAAGGATTTTCGTCCTAAACTCTCTACCAATATTCCCTCATATGTTCTTGATGGTTTTGGGCCTAGGAATTCATGGCTCAACATGATCTTGATGTCGGAAAGTTAGGAATCGTGTGTAACTTGTGTTTTGGTGTCTTTTTTGGGCTTTTGGTGGCTGTTTCATGGTGAAGCTATTGGTAAGACTTTTTCCTTTAGTTTTTCTTAGTTTTGAGGTTGGTTATATGTGTGTTAATGCCGGTAGGTTGTTATCTTTGAGTTTCTACCGTCGAATTCCTATGAATCTTATCAGTTAAACTCCATTTGTCTTGTTTCTTTGTTGAGTTTGTTGGCTGTATTATTGGAAGTATCTTGGAATGCCTATAGGCAGTAGGTTATTGGTGTTGAAGGATTGGGCTCGGCTAGGCTTGAAGCTAAGGTATTTTAGGCTTGTCCTTTCCTTCGTCGGCGTGAATTCTGTAGCCGTTGTTTTATGTGTCGACGTGTGTGCTGGCTGTTTTATGAAGCTTTGTGTTATATTATTATTTGCCTCTTGTTATGCTATTTATATGATGATAAATGTGTGTATGAGGTTCTGGTTTGGTTGGTTTCTCGGGCTTGAGTGCGGAGAATCATAGTCATGACAAATAATTAGGCTCGTGTCGAGAGGCTGTGTGTGAGGGTTGTAGTTCTTGTAGAAAGTTATGGGATGTTTGTGTGAATAATATTAAGAGATAATACTGACAAGTGAATGATGGTTTAGAGTGGTTAAGGTCGATGGTTGCGATGATCTTTTATTTTTGTGCAGGCAATCGTGTTAGTCGTATCGATGGCAAGTTGACGGCCGTGGTGAAGCTTAGGTTGTATTGGCTATGTCTCTTTTTGTTAATGGTGAATAGACTGGTTTGTGGGACGTTTTAAAATCTTTGGGATAGGCTGGTTAGGAATATGATCCTTAGCTCGATTAGTGGCTCATCGGTGGACAACTAGACGTGAAAGAATAGTACTATTTGTGATAGTCAGTTAGTGGGGTTTGAGAACTGGTTGTGGTCTGTTTGAACATATATTGTTATTGTTGTTGATTGTGAATGTTGCGATTTTGTGTGTGTGTGTTGAGGCCTTTGGGGTTCGTGGATACCCGATGCTAAAAGTAGGTCCGATCGAGGGGTTAAATCCAAGGGATAGAATAATTAGCCTATGGTTGAGTTGAATTTACCTCCCATTGGGATGCTCTGAGATATTCAAGACCTATTTGGGGGTACATGCCTCCATAGCGATGTGTATGTTTGTTCTGAGTGATCTTGGGCATATTTATATGCCCAAGTGATACTCAAATGCGTCGTTTCGTCTTGTTTATCTAACGATGTTTGTACATTCTCATGTAAATTGTAGNTGTTTGTACATTCTCATGTAAATTGTAGTAAAATGTGAATTTATACTAACCAACATGATTAGTGTTGTTTTGCAGGAAAAATGTAATTTTATGAAGCTAATATGCATGTTGGGAGGAATCGGAAATGGACTCGGAAGCGAGCAAGGAAATGGCCAACGAAAGCAATGAGTAAAGGAGCTCCGCGATGGAGCCGTGTCACGCTGCCATCACGGAGGCATTCTATCCGGAGGATTAAATTGGCAACAATTTCGGAGAAGGTCCGCGTTGCCTCCGTGGCACGTTGGACCTAATTACCTGGAACTTGAAATTTCAGTGAAGGTGCGCGTTCGTGCCGTGTCACGTTGGTTGAGCTCCACGTTGCATGTCGTGCCACGTTGGGATTAAATACCTGGACGACCAAATTCCAGAGAGCCTCCGCGTTTGTGCCGTGTCACGGAGACAGTGCTCCGCGATGCACTCCGTGACACGTTGCTTGTTATTCCGGGAAAAATTCCCACCAGTATAAATAGAACACTTAGGTTCATTTTTAATTATTCGACTTGGTGGAGCAGAACGTGGAGTTACGAGACGGTTGAGGACGAAAATCTTAGGGTTTCTCTATCTCTTTCTCCTTTCTTTCAATTGTTTATCGATTTACACTCATTTGATGATGTTTAATCCCTGAATGAGTGGCTAATTTCACTTCTTGTTGAGGTTAAGAACATTTGAATTGAAATGTGATTGTTGATCATTTGGTTTTTCATCTTTTCTTCCATGGATTTGTTGTTAAAATTCTTATTCTTTGCATTAATATTTGTAATGTAATACTAAATCTAAGGATCAGGTTTTATTTCAGAGGCACGAAATTGGAAAGTTGTAATTAATAGGATATGATCTTTTCTTAGTTTGGGAAAATTGAGAATTGATTTACCTTGAGGATAGAAATATACACAGTCGTATTAGTCAATTACGGAATCAGTTTTGTATGGCTAGAACATGAATTGCTTCTTATCACGGAAATGTAGGTGGAAGGTTCATGATTCTTAAGTTGGAGTTAAATGATCTTTTCTTAGTTTGGGAAAATTGAGAATTGATTTACCTTCAAGATAGAAATATACCTGAAAGTCGTATTAGTCAATTACGGAATCAGTTTTGTATAGCTAGAACATGAATTGCTTCTTATCACATAAATGTAGGAGGAAGGTTCATGATTCTTAAGTTGGGTTAAATACGAGATTTTAATCCATAGGCAATAATCCTGACTAGCAACCGGAGGAAAGATTAACCACTTGTATCGATAATTTATTTCTCTACATGTTCGTTTTAGCCTCAGCATGCTCACATTCATAGTTTAGACTNGTTAATTGACACTTGAGTAGATTTGCCCCGTAGTCCAGTCCCTGTGGGATCGATACTTGGCTTACTTGAGCCATTTACTACTTGTTCGACCACGTGCACTATCGTGTAGTCATCTAGACAACCGAACACTGAGCCTACCTGAGATCGCGAATTGCTCTCCCGAATGGATGGAGCTCTGTTAACTGTGCACAACTAAGAGAGGGTCTGGCAGTGCTTGTTTGAGTCGTTGATTGACTTGTGTTTAATTTTGATTTGCTTGGAATTATATTATGATTATTTCTTTTGTTATCTGTTCTTTGATAGTAGTGGATGCTAGATGTTGACATGTGTTAGCTGAGACCATTGAGAGGTGTAGAGGTGATGATAGGTGAGTTGTGTCAGCTAGGTGTTGTGCATTGTTATTTACTTGTTGGACTTACTGGCTTATAGGGGCCAGGTAGGTTCTGTTTGTAGACTTGCTTGTACTTTCCAGGCTTTTGGGGCCAAATAGGTTCTATGTGTTTACTTAAGTTGAGTTTCTCATCATGCAATATTTGGTATATCTGTCGATCTCTAATCTAAGTCTCGCAGTTGTTTCTATCTTACATAATCGGTACATCTTTGTACTCATGCCCTAGTCGGGCACTACATTCATGCCTGCAATTAATGGTGGGCTGGTAGATCAAGTTCTTAGTTGCTTAGTGGAGTTCCAGCTGTGTTGGTGTGCTCCAGTTCTTTCCGAGTTACAAGATGTTTGAGTTAAGGGTAGTTCGGTGCCCTATCCCGATCATTTGATTACTAATATATTTCCAGAAGCTCGTATACATCGATTGTGGTAGCAGTGTTTTGGTAGGCCAGGTGGGCCTTATTGTATAGTTTTTTTCCATTATGTGGTCTTCAAGGTCTATTGTATAACTTTTGGTTGGTCGGTAAACCAACTTCTACTATAGTCTATCATCTTACTATGATTTTATAATTGTTGTGTTGCTGAACCTCATCAATTTTCGCATGTTGTTGTTCGATTTTTACAGGGTTCGCTCGGTCAAGTGTGGCATCTGGTGCCAGTAACTGCTCCCTGGGTTTGGGTTGTGACAGTGTGAACATACTCCCGACCAGGGTTGCAGGTTGGGGCTCCATGATGCTTACTTGGAGCATGTTCGTTATTAGAATCTCCCACAAATATACATACATA
>JACEIK010000523.1:208836-227900 GCA_018107945.1 Datura stramonium | reverse complement strand
ATATATATATATTTCTTTACAGTAGTGATACATGGCCCATAGTTTTAGTATATAAACTTACTTTATGACTTACAGATATGCTTAGCTCTATATGTATGATTTACTTTTGGGTTATTGTGCGTCAACTTATGTTTTACCCAGACACGTTACTTACTAACTATGATTTTAGTTTTAGCATGATTTCCTATTTCATTCATGTTTTCTTATTTACATACTCAGTACATTCAAAGTACTGACCACATACTTCTTGTGCTATATTGTCCCATGATATAGGTTCAGGTGCTCAGACTCAGCCCATAGTTAGACACGCTCCGGTGCTTATTCGTCCCTTCTATTGGTGATTCCTCATCATCTGAGGATGATAGTTCAATTATGTCTTCTCTATTTTAGTTTTCAGTATTTAGCGCTAGTTGGGGACCTGTCCCTTCAGTTCATCAATTTAGAGACTTTCATACATAGATAGATATCCAGCTTGATTCTTTGCTATTTTGTTTTCAAATTCAAGCATTTACCCTTAAATTTAGATTTTATCCAGTTATGTGGTTGCATATTATTTTAGCTTTCGCTCAGTTATGTCTATTATTTAAGTATATTTTAGTTTCATGCTAGTACCACGGGTTAGCTTAGTGCTACTTGTTCTTCTAGGTCCCGATTCTCTTTCAGTGTCTAGATTCGGTTCATAACACCAGCACGGTACCCACTTCACACACAACTGCTCGTCCATAGGCTCATATCAGGTACGAGCCACTCATATCCTTACCGGTATGGTACCTGGACAATCACATAACCACTCATTCATAAGCTCACATCAAACTCGAGCCAATCATATCAGCACCATATTTCATACAAGCATGGTACCCATTCCACACATAATCGCTCATCCGTAAGCTTACATCGGACTCAAGCCACTCATTTCAGAATAATCAGGTGTTCCTCATGTATCCTCGACATATCTAAATATATTCCCCATTCAGTTATCACATAAGATAATGAAGACAAATACCCATTGATTATCACAAGTGTACACNAGGATATATATATATATATTAAACAAGTTTCGACAATTTAACAGTCATTCATACAAGCATGGTCATATAAGGACATAATAATTCGACACCATTACTCAACAAGCGTTCTTACAGTACAATTACCAATTTCAGTTTAAGAGTGAAACTCACTCACGCATACATATTTATCCCTTTCATAAGCATCATTTCACTAGCAATTTTATAAAACCATAAGGTAATTACTCTAACCAAGATACGACTCTTCAGTTGATAAATCTTTTAATACAGATCAAGTACTAGTACTTCACTACGTTCCCTCCCTATTTATACCACAAAGAAGTAATAGGTGTTACTAATCTCACCTCTCCTTTCAAACTTTAATTGCAATTAATTCAAATTTCTAGCCACATTAACACCTATGCCATTTACTCCTCCTACTTTAACCTTATTCGAATTACGATCATACATTGATAATAATATGTAACGCACTATTCATGCATGCTTTTGTACATTATTATAGGTGAAACCAACCGAACACCATGCACGAAGACCTATTCATGCCTTCTCACATCAATTTTATATGCATATATGTTTTACTAACCAAAGTCTAAGCTAAGAGTAAACCATAACCTACCTCGACCCCAAGCCACCGCCATGACGCTGGTGGGAGTTTGTTCCTTGCCTTCAATCCAGTTTCATGATAGAGGTTTGGCGAGGAAAATGGTGGAATCACATTCTTAGAGGGATACACCTCTCCGTTCCTGGGTAGAATACCTTGAAATTTATCATTTGGGCATTCTTAGGAGAAACCGTGAAATAACTTTAATACATAATTCTAATTCACGTCTCTCGCTGTAGCGGTCACCACCTTCACTGCAGCAAGCTCTCTATAGTGACCCACTAGCTGCTGCTGCAGGATTCTCCTGATGGAATCCACTTTATTTTGACTCTATCTTACTTGATATTTACTTACCATTTACACCTCTTATACCAAAAATAAAATTTTATACCAATAAAGTTCTAATTTTGTTATACCGGAAATAAAATTTCATGCCAATAAAGTTTTAACTTACGCTCGTATTGTCAAACATTCAAAAATAACTGGATGGATTATTACATCAGATACCAATTAAACAATCATTCATCCCTGAACGACCCTGGGTAACGTGGAAGCAAGAGTTCCTATCACGTTGAGCACCAAAATAGGTTACATATGAGGTTGCTTTATATGTCGTCTTATCTTGCTTACTTGACCACACTACCGGGTCGAAAAATCTTTTTGTCTATCTTTTCTATTGAGGCCCTTTGAAATGTTAAGGGTGCAAAATATAAGTATTATGCATGAATTTAAATTATTTCTCCCACAGTATCCCATTTTAGGAAGGATTTTCATTTACACGGATTTTCTTTTGATGATTTCTTACTAGAATTTCGGGGATTAACCTTGGGACTCTCATATTATTCCCATTTTGTAGGTCTTTATTTGCTTCATTACTCCCTTTAAGTAATTCACTGTACTAATGCCACCACTTATCGGATCCTCATTATTGAAGGGCTCGGGATAGTTTTACAATACTCGGGAGGAAGGATTTAAGCATCAAATCATGTTGGTGTAACGATAACACTGAATAAAAGATAGACCGCTATAGCGATGGGATTCTTGTTGCAGAGAAGTGTTAGCCGCTGCAATGAATAGCACCTAGAAGACCTTAAATTGAAAAAGGTGAGGTTAACATTTCATATTCCATAACTTATCATAACTCAACTCCCTTGCACCCGATTTTTCTCTCTACAACTCTCTTCCCTTCTTCGATTTATCATATAATTCTTACTTTTTATTGTTTTATTATATTGTTTAGAACTTCTTGAATTTTTCATTCCTATTACGCTTGGATTGAAAAGAATTTGACGTTTTTGAGAGTAAGGGCTTATTTACACTTTTGGGAGGATAGATCCATAGTATGCTAGTTTCATTTACGTTCTCAAGTTTCTCGCATAGTTCTCTATGTAAGATCCACTAACTTCATGAAGGTTTGAACTAGAAAATGTGGTGGAATGACTTTATAAGGGGTTTTGATGTTTATCGATACCTTAGGGCTTGATTTAGGTGCTAAATCGTAATAAAATGAAGTGTAGGTTTTATGCATGTCACTCTTGTACCTAAACTATGTTAAATCTTATGATAGTGAGGCCAAAAATTGAAATGTAATTGTTAGGGATCAGGGGCTATTGGGGAAGATGAGTTCCACTATAGCGGAAGCCTTCTTGCAGGAGAGAGCTTGTAGTAGCGGTCATCTCCGCCATAGCAACTAAGTCCGCTTCGGTGAACTTCTATTGCTTCAGCGACCTTGCTGCACCAAAAATGCACCCGCTATAGTAGAGAGTCCTGAGGAAGAATTGAATTCTAGGGGAGCGTCAATCTATGACTCAGTTTCTATGGCACTCTATCGTTTATGCTTACTCTTTTATCATCCTATCTTTGGAAACACTAGCTAACATAACTGCTTTTACAAGAACAATTATTATTATGGTGCAAAGTGGTGACACCCATGACTATACCAGGTTTGCAAGCGAACAGTGCAAATGGAGGTTTATGAAGTAGAGGATCAGGGGTCTTCTACATGAGCAGGGAATTATCATGGATGGCGTGGCAGAGAGGGCGCCAAAATTCTATTCCCGATTACAAGAAATGGGGTGGTTGTGTAACACACTGAATAAATTAAGTGCTAAATCTATATTTTTTGAAGTAGGACTAAGAGTGCTTAATAGTCTAAGAAGAAAGTGTTATAAGATATTTGTGTCATTCTATGATTGTATTGAAGATTGGACGTCAATCAAGTTGTAGAAACAAATTCTGCAAAAGTTATCGCAAAATTTTCTTCTTGAGATTCCCTAAAATTTAGGTCATATGTATAAAGCTTTTCTGCAAATATATAAGGATTTAGAGGGTGTACAACGTAATAAATTAAATTTCTATGAGCCTAGTTTCCATCGCGTTAGACCATTCGTCAATCCGACTTCGGAGAAGAGAGATATTCATGTTTTCACGAAACTGCAAGCAGGCACGTCACAAGAGGGTTGAGGCGGTGGAGGACTATTTAAGTCCCTTGGTCAGTGGATTGGTTCATTATCAAAATTTACAAAAGGCATCTCCTCTTAAACTCTCTCACAAGCTTCCCTTACATGTTTTTGATGGTTTTGGGGATGGAAGCCATGGTTCAACATGATTTTAATGTCGGAAAGTTGGGAATCATGCGTAACTTGCATTTTGGTGTCTTTTTCGAGATTTTGGTGGTTGTTTCATGGTGAAGCTGTTGGTAAGCCTTCTTCCTTTTATTTTACTTAGTTTTTGAGTTTGGTTATAGGTGTGTTAATGCCACTAGGTTTTTTTCTTAGAGTTTCTACCGTTGAATTCATATGAATCTTGTCGATTAAGCTTCATTTATCTTGTTTCGTTGTTGAGTAGTGTTGGCTGCATTTTGGCAGTAACTTGGGTTTCTCTTAGGTAGTAACTTGATGCTTATAAGGGTGGAGGTTCGTCTTAGCTCTGGTTCACTGAAAATTCAATCTAAAATAGGCTTGTCCCTCCCTTTGTCGGCGTGAATTCAGTAACTGTTATCGTCGGTATTGACGTGTGTGTTGGTTGTTTTGAAGATTTGTGTTATATTGTTATTTGATTCTTGGGATTCTATTTATATGATGATAAATAGGTGTATGAGGTGCTGGTTTGGTTGGTGTCTCGGGCTTGAGTGCGGAGAATCATAGTCATGATAAATTATTAGGCTCGTGTCGAGAGACCATGTGTGAGACATGTGGTTCTTTTAGAAAGTCATGGGTTGTTTGTGTGAATAAGATTAGGTGATGATATTTACCAGTGAAGGATAGTTTAGAGTGGTTAAGTTCGATGGTTGCGATGATTTTTTGTTATATTTGAATAAGTGGTCATGTCAGTCATGTCGATGGCACGTGATGGCCTTGGTGACACTTGGGCTGGTTTGGTCATGTCCCTTGATGTTAGTGGAGAGTATAGTGTCTTGTGGACTTCTTTGGTCATGTCCCTTGATGTTAGTGGAGAGTATAGTGTCTTATAGACTTCTTTTAAAGCTTGTGTATATACTGGTTAGGATGGTTATCCTTAGCTCGCCTAGTGGCTCATCGGTGGATGGCTAGATGTGAAAGAATAGTACTATATTGTGATAGTTGGTTGATGTTTGAAAGCCGGTTATGGACTGTTTGAACATGTCTTGCTATTGTAATTAAATGTGAATGTTGTGATTTTTGATTGTGTGTGTGTATGTATGTGTGCTGAGGCCCTTGGACTTCATGTATACCTAATGCTGAGAGGCGGCCGCGGGGTTAAGTCCAGGGGGTAGAACATTTGGCCTATGGTTGAGTTGAGTTTTCCTCCCATATGGATGTTCTAAGACATGCAAGATGTGTGGAGAAGTACATTCCTTCATAGCACTGTATATGTATGTTCTGAGCCTTCCTATAATCGTGATTGACTCTCCCAAATGGATGGAGCTCTACTAACTATTCGTAGCCGAGAGAGGGTCTAGCAGTGCTTGTTTGATGATGTTGATTGACTGGTGTTTACTTTTGATATGCTTGGTCTTAAATTGTGGTTATTGTTTGTGTTATCTGTTATCTGATAGCAGTGGATGCTAGATGTTTGTTGATGTTAGCTGAGGCCATTGAGAGGTATAGAGGTTGTGACAAGTGAGTTGTGTCGGCTAGGTGCCGCTTGTTTTTGTTTACTTCTGAACTTGTCGAGCTTGTGGGGGCCAGGTAGGTTCAGTTTGTATGTTTTCTTGTACTTTCCAGGCTTATGGGGCCCAGGTAGGTTCTATATTTTAAGTTGAGTTTCTCCTCCTGTGATATTCAGTATATCTGTTGATCTCTAATCTGAGTCTTGTAGTTATTTTTTCCTTTCATACTCAGTATATTATTGTACTGATGCCCTAGTCAGGGTGCTACGTTCATGCCTGCAGGTGATGGTGGGCTGGTAGATCGAGTTCTTGGTTGCTGAGTGGAGTTCCATCTAAGCCGGTGTGCTCCAGGTCTTTCAGAGTCTCTAGGTGTTTGGGTTTAGGGTAGTTCGAGGCCTTGTCTTGGACATTTGACTATTATTGTATTCATAGAGGCTCGTAGACGTCTGTTGTGGTCGTAGTAGACCAGGTGGGTCATGTTGTATAGGTGTTTTCCATTTTGTGGCCTTGATGACCTACTGTATTTGTTTCTGATTGGTCGGGTGAGCCAGCTTCTGCTATAGTTTATCATCCTACTCTGATTTTATAGTTCTTGTGTTACTGAACCTCGTCGGTTTTGGCTTGTTCTAGTCAGTTTTTTGGCATGATATTCTCGATCAGGTGTGGCACAAGGTGCTAGTAATGCCCCCTTGGGGTTTGGGGTGTGACAGGTTGGCCCGCTGGTGGAGGATCCTTGTGCGTGTAATAAGCTATGGGTGAGGGAGTTCTATGTCATGCTCTCTATTGTGAACTAGGCTAGCCCAACCCCGTCTATTTATGTCCAGGGTGAAATCTTCAGGATTGTGGCAGCGGAGGTTAATGAAGTCCCGGGGTTGCCTAACCTCTGGAGGTTGAGTTCAAAGACAAGGATCAAATGGAATGGGCCATGGTTGGTCAACACCTTGGTGCAGGAGGACAAAAGGGTCAAGATCACCTGAGTTAACAGTTGGACAGGGACCATTAGTACCCACATCACTGTGGAGGCAAGGTGGCTGAATCTGGTGGCTAAAAGGATTCACCCTTCTGCTAATTTTATCGACATGACTTATCATAAGGCATTGGTGGTGGCTGGCATTCAGACTGGTTTTCGGTCAACATGGGGGCGCAGGTGGTGGAGGAGTGAGGTACTTTGCAACAAAGAATGGGGTGAATCTTCCATTCTCCTCTCTCATTACTGCTTTATATGAGCGGTTGGGGTGCCCAAGAAGCGGAGGGAACGCATGACCGATTATGACGTACCTTTTGATCCACTGAGGGTGAAGGGTGCACAGGACCGTAGCAAGAAGAAGAGGAAGGCCAACTTGGACAGAGATGGTAGCAATGACTAGGGGTAGTTATCACGACCTAAGCATAGACCCCGGACGTAACACGGGACCTAGAACCACAAATGGCTCCAAGTTAAACATGGCACATGCATAACATAAGAATACACTAAGCAGAAATTAAAATATAATATAAGGCATAAGTGGAAGTCTAAGATATCATAAAGTGTCAAAATTGAGAAGACAACCCACACAACTGAATATCTATACAACTCTAAAAAGTATCTAAAACGTAAGATGAGCTGAAGGGAAAAAAAACCCCAACTAGCTCTACTAAGTATGAAAACTGAAATGACATGAAAAGACATGAATCAAAACTGACATCCTCGGATGATGAGGACTCACCAAGACTGAGCTGAATCTGGAGCAAGATCGAATCTAACGGCGGGGTTGAGACTAATAACATGAAGCTATATCATGAGATGATATAGCACAAAAATATGTGATCAGTAATTTGAATATACTGAGTATGTAGGATAAGTAAAAACATAAGAGTAAGGACAACATGTTGTAAATCATGATCGTGATAGTCATAAAACATGAGTTGTTCAGCATAAGCTGAAGTATAGTGACCCAAGGTTTTGTAAGTAAAATCATAAAGCGCGACATGTTAGAAATCATAAGTAAAAGCTCACAAACTGATCAATGGGTCAAAAATACTATAAAATATGATATCATAAATCCTGAACATGAACAACATGAAACATGAGGAACAATTGGAGCTTCTCATAACCGACATACTCCAAGTGAGCATCATTGAGCCCAATCTATACCCCTGGTCGGGAGGGTGTCCATACCTTGCCAAGGATAAGAACCATGAAGGTGTGATATCACTCATATACCTAGTAGTGTAAGGAAGATACTCTCAACTGGCGAGGACTCCTTAGGCTAGGGGCAAGGAAGACACTCTCAACTGGCGAGAATCCCTTATCCTATGGTGACATGTAATTCTAAGACCTGAGTATGCTAAACCCCGACCTACTCGGTGTTAAATACTACTCTCAAAATCATACATAGTGCTCATATCATAATCATAAAACATATGTCTTACATGAACTAGTTTAAAAACATGGTGAATACATAGATTCCTTGATATATGTGAACTGTCCATGAAAACAAATGTTGAAAATTACAGCCATGATACATAACTTGAAATTCTTGATATTCATGTATACTTGAGTAATTCATCATAACTTGAAAATAGAGATTCATAAGAGTTCTTCTATAGAAATCATGTCATGATAATCATAAATCATAGATAGGATCATGAGAGAATAAAATTCATAAGAGATTCATAGAGTTTTGCGTAAGAAAGTTCTAACCCTAGAATTTCATCAAAATTATAATTGAAGACTTGAAGGAATTGAATTCATAAAATTGAACGTGAGATTGGGAAAGAGGGTGGAAGAAATACCCCATTCATAACCCCACATAATTGAACTTTGACGACTTCTTGCTTAGACTTGAGACCCAAGAGATTTGAGAAGAAGAAGAATCCTAGGAACTTAAGAGCCTTGAGAGCTTTGATCTTCAACTTACAGTGTTTTGAGAGGGATAAGGGTTTATGCCAAGCAAAACCCTCTAATACACCCTTAAGAAAACCAAAAAGGACTAAGTTTAGGAGTTAAAAGCATAGAAAGTTACAAAAATACCCTTAAGAACTCATTTGAGAAAATCACCCCGACAGACCTAACGACCAACACAACGATACGTTAGTGACACTAACGGTTCGTTACTGCCTTTTGTCACACCTGAAGTAAAAATAAACTCTCTGATCCTCACTTAACGCCTCCTTTTAATGATTCATTACTTAACTTAACAGACCATTACCTCAACCGTCAAGACTTGGCAGAATTTGCAACATTTCAAGAATTTCCCTTGGCAACGGATCACTTAATGATCCGTTACATGTCCTATCGGGTCACTTAATGGTTCTTTCTATGTACTAGTACCACTTTCAAATATTTTCCTCCTTCATGTTTGAGATCTGATCTTAGAAACTTTTGGGGTATTACAGTAGTGAAGCTGGGGTTGACCCTTCTTCGGGCCCATTCGAGTACATAGAGGCGGACATGACCGCCATGAGAGAGCTTCTAAGGGGCCTTCCTAGGCCTCCCTTGAAGGGTGTACTCATTGAGTGACGTTTCAGGTAACACGAATGCCTTACAGAGCACTTTTGAGTCCCTGGCCCATGCCCATGTGGAGCTCCGAACAAGCTTGAAGGCAAAGAAGAGAAAGAGATACTTTCGGGACAAACTGTTGGTCCAGATGTGGAAGGTGATGAAGTTTCTCTTAAGGATCCTAGCTCCACGTTTGAACCTCCAATAGGTAACTACAAAGGATGCCCAATAGTTCTCTTTACTGATCGGGCTGGACAGCAAGGATTCGGTGGCTCAGGCACCAGAAGTGATGAAGGCAACCAGCTAGACGGCGGCACAGTGCATCTCTCTCTTCCCCCCTCCCCCTTTGTTCCCTTGTTTTCAGCTTATGGTGATTATCTGCCCTTGTAGGGCTTGTTTTTAGACTATTTTTATTTCTTTGCATGTTTTTGGATACTTTTGTTCCGACTGATGATTTTTCTTTTCTTGTTTTTGATGTATGAGTGTCTGTTGATAGCACTTGAAAAATTATAACCTTTTTTTGGCCGTAACTATCTATGTTATTCCTGTTTTTGTATAATTACGGGTCCTTACATCACATTGAGGAGGTTTTTGGAATCCCTAGAACTAGGTACTAGATTCTTATTCATGTCTATCCGTTGCAGTGGACGGTCTTTCCGCTACAGGAAGAACGCTATGGCGACCACGTGGTCTCTACGAGGTCATGTACACTTAGGGAGGTAAGTTGTGGAAAGGGTAACCTCGCTATAGCGGGCCCACTGTGGCTAGAAACCCTACGCTACAGTGATGCTTGCTGGGCAGATTAATACTACACAGGAACTTTTCATTTTATTAACAGGCACAAACCTTGTTCACTATTATTTCAACACACAAACATTCAGTCAGCACCCTAGCATAATTTATGTCATCAGATATCAATTGCACTCATCGAGATACCAATTAAAATCCTCCAGATACCAATTGGACACAACTTAAATGAACAATAAAATAAGACAGCACGATAGGAAAGAATAAAGGGAAGGATTTCAAGATGTCTCACAGCTTCCCGAGGATTTAATGTGGATGTTTACACACCAATCCTCAAGACTCTACTTGATATTGCTCGTATACTTGTAATAACGGTAACTTAGCACTCTCATACCAATGTATCACGATCTAAATTATCGGATCGTGCAGGCACCTACTTGACTCTAGTCCGATAAAAGAACCTCTTTCCCTCCATCCCATTTTAAAAAACATCTCTTAAGAAAACATATTCATAAATAGAAGTTATAAATTGAAATATCAAATCATCTTACACTTACAATTCCAAAATAGTATTTTTCCGAGGACCTAGTTTAGACATATACTAGAGCTTCTAATCAGAGTAAGGACAAAATAAAAGATATAGTTTCACAGATAAGGACAAAATAAAAGATATAGTTTTGCCTGTAAAGAGATGCAGAAGTTGATGATGAATACTCACTATTTCATCAGTGAAACTTCAATAACCTGTAACAACCTACATCCCGCAAAAGGTGTAGCAAGAATAGTATCAGTACACCACACGTAGTGGTAAGCATCATTACTCGACAAAGATTAGTTTGCGCAACACGATATAAAATCAACAACATCAACAAATAATTTCATTTAATAACTTTTATGCCACTTAGTCATATCCTATCATATTACCTCAATGAGTTCATAAAAGATTAACAATATCTTTACTATTTTAAAAAGAGTCTCGAATTAAAAGCCCTAGACATTCATTTTCACTTTCAATAATTACAAGGATCTCCAACACAATTACTAAGCACTTAGCACCATTGTAATTATACATGTCCATCCAGTTACCCATGTATAACTGACCCAATAAAAAAAGGTGCTATTTTATAACTTAATCTTAGTCATGTTTGTTAATTTAATTGATTGCATTATCATGTGATTTTGTATAATTTCGTGCATGAACTAACCAACATGATTAGCTTTTATTTTGTAGGTGTAATATGCTAAGGAGGGGCTAAAAATGATGTTCAAGGCACAAGTGAGAAGCATGGAAGTGATAGCACTTGAAGGAAAGATCACATACCAAGGAGAAGGTTGGCCGCTCTAGGCAGAATGCCACGCTATGTATGTGCCGCACCCAACGTCATACCATGCCCCAAGTTACGCGCGTGAGTGATACTGCCAGGCGATGCCCTGCGCAATGGCAATATGCCACGCAAGTGCCTCGCACAAGACATGCCGAGAAACCCCAAAATAGTGGGCATGCGCAATATCTCCGTGCCACGGAGTTGCTACTATGCGATAAGCAGCGTGGAACGGGGCTGTTCCATGTCCGGCAAATTTTGCATTTTCTCACTTAGTATAAAATGAACCCTTAGCTTCTAAAATCATTTATCACGTAAATATTTTGGGAAAGCAGAGAGGAGCAAAGGGATAAGAGAAAAACTTCACCTAGGGTTCAAAGTTTGCCCTTCTCTTTTAATCATTCTTGTAAGTACTTTACTTTAATTATGTTTTTGAGTAATTGTATGAACATGAGTTGCTAAAAACCTTCCTCTAGGGTTGAGGCCACATGATATGAATGTAAATGTTTGAATTCATCGTTGGTTTGAGTTTTAGTTGTTGCTTTGTCTTGCATTCTTAATTATTGTTATTTTTATGCTTGATTACCATGTAAACAAACTTGTTAAACTTAGGCAAAAGCTCGAAAGAGTAACCTTAGGTTAGAAAAAAAGAATTCAGGGAGTAAGTTCTTGTCTTTACGATAGGATTTGTGGCTAGGATAGAAACTATACCTAATTTGTCTTGTTTGGTTAATTAAACGGGATGATAGCTAGACACCGGCTTAGAATGGTCATATCACTGCTCATAGAAGTAGTTGTGAAGCTAAGTCAAGTTAAATGATTAGAGGTACGAAAGTCCATAATCAAGGGCATAAACCCTGTAAACCAAATCCACAGTGTTAAATTGCTCATGAATTAGGACGTCACATCCTCAATGATGTAGGTGTGAGACTCGTTTGTTGTGTTTAGAGGCTCGAAAGACCATGAACACTGCATTTTAACTCTGTGAGACAACAACTAAAGTTTTAATACTTGAACCATCGTGAATTGTAGCATTGCATGATTGACAAGCCTTAACTCTAAATGCTTCTTGTTATTGTTTCCTGACTATTTTGTGATCACCCCTATATTTAATTACAATTATCCAAAATCTCTTAAATCAACACTTGTGAGAGTTAACTTAACACTTGAACTTGATTATTCATTGAAATAGTCCAATCTTTGTGGGCTCGACATCCGGCTCTTAAAAGTGCCACTATATTACTCGTACGATCTTATACGCTTGCACATGCGCTGGGGTGAAACAAGTTTTTGGCGTCGTTTTCGGGGACTGGCAGCGTTTAGTGAATTTTTCAATTTTTGTGTGAATTTTAATTTTCCTAAATGTTTAAAATTTTGGTCTTAGTCTGCTCTATTATAGGTAACAGGTTGTCTTTGCAGACCTGACAAGGAATAAAGAGTTGGTGGAACCTCTGTTGGAGCCTGAAGGCTAATTACATTTGCTCCAAAGAGAAGCTCTAGAGTGGAAGCTAAAGTGGTTACAGGAGCAGTTACAACAGCATCCACCAGTTGGGCAGACAGAGTTCTTGCCTGAACCAATGGCAGCCCGACCAGTTCGCGAAGTGGCAATCCCACTAGTGACGAATGTGACCTCCGGTATCTGCAAACTAGAGCACGGAGGAAACTTTGAGCTGAAACAGAACATGGTGCAGCTGTTACATTCTAGTGGCCAGTTCACTGGAACGACACATGAGGACCCATAGTAGCACTTATAGAACTTTTTGGATATCAGTAACACTTTTGTCCCCACCGGAGTGTCAACTCACTATGTCCGACTCACCCTCTTCCCATTTTCACTATTGGGAGAGGCGAAAAGGTGGATGAAGGATGAGCCACCGAATTCCATTACTTCTTGGGATGACCTAGCAAGGAAGTTCCTCATTATATTCTTCCCTTCAGGCAAGACTGCCAAGCTCAGAAGAAAAATATTAAGTTTCAAGCAACGGCCGAAGGAGAATTTACATTTGGCTTGGAGATGTTCAAGTCGTTGCTGAGAGACTGCCCCCATCACCAACAGTCCAATGAGGTGTTAGCCCACACCTTTGTGGAGAGTCTATACCCACATACAAAGATCTTGTTAGACTCTACATCGGGTGGGCAAGCATTGGAGAAGACATATGATGAGATATACACTCTACTAAACCGAATTGCTCAAGAAAATCCAGAGTGGCATAGAGAATCATCAAGAGGGGCAGGAAAGAGAGTAGCAGGGCTAATAGAAGTGGATAGTGTCAATGCCTTGGAAGCACAGCAAACATCATTACAGCACCAGATGATGACTCAGTTCAGCAAACTGAGTATGAACTAGCCACAGGGACAGGTGAATGCAATTCAGCAGGCTCCTAGCTAGTGCAAAATTTGTGGTAATAATGGGAACAATGTAGACTCTTGGGGGCCAATCCTAAATCAGTCAACTTTGTAGGAAATGTTCAGAGAAACAAACAGAATTATGGGAACACCTATAATAAAAATTGGCAGAGTCACCCAAATTTCTCTTGGGGTGGCAATCAGAGTCAGAGCTACCAGCAGCCTCAGCAGCAGTAGAACATTCAGAACAATGGCCAGTCAAGCAATAGCAACATTGAGGAGATGTTGTACAAGATCATGGCCACTCAAATCCAACTGGCAGAGAATCAGGCAAGGATGACTTTAGATATGAAATATCAGCAGATGGACACCATAAATATAGAAAAGCATATGGGTCAGTTGGCAGTTGTACAACATACCAGACGTCAGGGAAGGTTACCCAGTGATACATATACAAACCCCCAACAGGTCAATGCCATTAGTTTGAGGAGTGGCAAGCAGTTAGCTAATGCACTTCCGAAAGAAAAGAGAAACGAGGTGCAATCGAAGCTAGTCAGACAGGGTCCATCCAGTGACAGAGACGATATTCAGAGTGCTGCAGAACACAATGAACAACCATCATTGTATCAAGCACATAGACCACCACCACCATTCCCACAAAGGCTCAAGAAGAGCAAGGAGGAAGAATGCTTTAAGTTCTTTGATATTTTCAAAGAACTTCACATCAATTTGCCTCTACTTGATGTCTTCCAGGGTATGCCAAAGTATGTCAAGTACTTGAAAGATGTGGTGGCCAACAAAGTGAGGTTGGTAGATGTCTAAACAGTGGCACTAACTAAGGAGTGCAACTACAGGGTGATGAGCAAAATGCCGAAAAATCTCTTTCACCCTCCCCGTACATATTGGTGAAGCTGAAATTATAAGGGCTTTGTGTGATTTAGGGGTAGAAATGAATTTAATGCCCCTATATCTGTTTAACACCCTGGGATTGGGAAAGCCGAGGCCCACAAGAGTAATGTTGCAGCTGGCAGACAAGTCCATAGTGGCACCTGAGGGAATAATTGAGGACCTTCTCATCAAAGTAGGTAAATTCATTATACCTACTGACTTCATCATTCTTGATTTTAAAGGCTGATGATAAGGTACCCATGATCTTGGGACGACCATTATTGGCAACTGGAGGAGCTATGATAAATGTGAGAGCATGTACTCTCAAAATGAGGGTTAATGATGAAGAAGAGCTCTTTAGAGTCTACCAGGAAATCAACCCACCCACACACTACAGAGATCTTTGTAAGATCTGTGTGTTGTCAGATGCTAAGTGTGGGGTGGTAGATTTCATGGGTCCACTGTTGTAGGACATGATGACATTTCATCCCGAGTCTGATGGAGGGAGAAAATTGAAGAAGAAGATGGAAGAAAATAGGGACAGAGTGGAGGTTGTTCCCTCTAAAAACAAAAAAAGGATGTTTTCTAAAAAGGAACACATGCTTGAGGATATCCTGAAAAGGACAGTCCACGTCGTGCCGCAACATAAAATAAGGTGCTGCTTGGGAGGCAACCCAAGAGTACACATTTTTTTTTCAGTTTGTTTTGTATTTTGTTATTTGTCACCTGTTGTTGTTGTTTTATTTGTTAAGCACAAATTCAAGGAAAGTCTGAGTACCCATGGAAGTGAGAGCTAAGGAGCATGATAAAAGATGAGTGTGGGGTCGAAGACTCACGTGTTCAAAATTGAAGAAAAACATGTTGTTAGCTAGGCCTAGAGGCTTTAGAAAATATTTCTCACCCTTGTGTTAATTTTATTTGATGCTTTGGGGACATAGCATAATTCAAGTGTGGGTGAGAGAAATTTTAAAATTTTGTGCTTAGTGAATTCGGGTGAAGTTGGTGCTTGATCTGAAATATGTGTGTTGATAAAGTTGAAGTTGAGCACAATTCATCCACCCTTTGGTTTTTCTTTTCGGTTCTTTTCCGGAGGGGGTACCTTGAACCGAGTAATAAAATCTTTCCTTTGTTTGTACATAACTATTTTAGTCATAGTTAGGGACTTTTCACGACGATGGATGGATGACGACCGTCTTGAGGGAAAATTAGTCAATAGGTGTTAAATTTGAATTCTTAGCTGATTGATAGCTTGATGTTCTTGATATGTGATGCACATGATTGTGAGATGCAAATTAAGTTAATTTTGAAGCATGTTTAGAAATTGTATAACTCTGTTTGAGACACATAGGCTCTTGAATGTGACTCTATGTGTTAAAAGTTTAATTGGGAATTCTTGTGATTAGCTGAGTAAGAGTCTACTGAATTTGTCTAGAATTGAGCATGTGTTGTGAGTGTGAGGATAATTGTATAATCCATGCTATTGTGTAGTGTCTAGAACTTGTCTGGTGTGTATGCAAAATGAAATAAAGATGTTAATTGTAGGAGATGATTTAGGTGTTTCTTCGAATGAGCCTAATTCTTATTCCTTTCTTTACTTACCTTGAATATCTAATCCTAGTTAGCCCCGTTGAGCCTTTAGCCTATCCTTTGCTAAACACAACATAATCTTAATCCTTTCGTTGAAACAACCTTGAATTTGATCCAAAACTCCTAAGCGCTTAAGTGAAAATGCAAAAGAGTTAAGGAGTGAGAATCTGGAAAAACAAGGAAAATAGTGGTTGTAGGAGTGAAGAAAAGATTAGAGGTGCACTCGTTTAAAAAATGCGTAAGTGTTTGTAGGGAGTAAATGAAGAAAAGAGCAAAAAAAGTGCTTAAAATGCTCCTTACTAAGAAGCTAAGTGTGCTTAAAGAAATGGGGAAACAAAATGAGAAATTGGAGTTGAAAAGAATGCAGGTGAAGTAAGAGGATAGATATCAGTAATGAAAGTGTGATGTATTAAAAGCGCTTAAGGAAGATAGTTACTATTACTGGCCAGAATAGTACCTACTCGTCCTTTAGCTTACATTACAACCCACTAAGTCCTACTTGATCTTACTTTCAAACATTCCTAAATTAGTGAAGTAAAACACTAAAGGCAAGCCTATGGGTCAATTCATGTTGCATGTGAATTCTTTGTGAGAGTGAGCTTATTTCTTATTCATATACCCATAGATGTTATAACTTGAAAACTTGTGGTGAAAGATGGGTATCTCTCTTGTTGTGAGGGCACATGTTTGATGAAGGATAAAATTCATGTCGAATGTCTTAATTGGTTGATTTGCATGAATTTGTTGAGTTTAAGAGTCGATTCTTGATGCTAGAAAGTTTTAATTAGTTATATGGGGTTTTAATGGTGAGATATTGTATACTCTATTTTAAACTTACTATTTAAAACAATCACTGTAGCCGTAGCTTGAATCGTCTTGCTACAATTAGTTATTGGTGAGTCCTTTGTGTGCATGGGATGTAATAGAGTTGTTCGAGGACGAACAAGACTTTAAGTGTGGGGTAGTGATCTTGGGCATATTTACGTGCCCAAGTGCTATTTTATAACTTAATCTTAGTCATGTTTGTTAATTTAATTGATTACATTCTCATGTAATTTTGTATAATTTCGTGCATGAACTAACCAACATGATTAGCTTTTGTTTTGTAGGTGTAATAAGCTAAGGAGGGGCTAAAAATGATGTTCAAGGCACAAGTGAGAAGCATGGAAGTGATAGAACTTGAAGGCAACATGACATGCCAAGGAGAAGGCTGGCCACGCCAGGCAGCATGCCGCGCCCAACACCGTGCCATGCCCCAAGTTGCGCGCGCGAGTGATGCTGCCAGGCGATGCCCTACGCGATGGCTATGTGCCACGGCAGGCGCAAAGCGCGACCAGTGGTGTGCCATGCCGGGCGACGCACAGGTGCCTCGCACAAGACATGTCGAGAAGCCCCAAAACAGTGGGCATGCGTGATACCTACGTTCCATGGAGTTGCTGTTGCGCGATAGGCAGAGTGGCACGGGGTTGTTCCATGTCCGGCCAAATTTTACATTTTCTCACTTAGTATAAATTGAACCCTTAGCTTGTAAAATTATTTATCACGTAAATATTTTGGAAAAGCAGAGCGGAGCGACGGGAGAAGCGAAGAACTTCACCTATGGTTCAAAGTTTGTCCTTCTCTTTTAATCATTCTTGTAAGTACTTTACTTTAATTATGTTTTAGAGTAACTGTATGAACATGAGTGGCTAAAACCCTTCCTCTAGGGTTGAGGCCACATGATATGAATGTAAATGCTTGAATTCATCGTTGGTTTGAGTTTTAGTTGTTGTTTTGTCTTGCATTCTTAATTATTGTTGTTTTTATGCTTGATCACCATGAAAACGAACTTGTTAAACTTAGGCAAAAGCTCGAAAGAGTAACCCTAGGTTAGAACGAAAGAATGCAGGGAGTAAGTTCTTGTCTTTACGATAGAATTCGCGGTCAGGATAGAAACTATACCTAATTTATCTTGCTTGGTTAATTAAACGGGATGATAGCTAGACACTAGCTTAGAATGGTCACATCATCGCTCATAGAAGTAGTTGTGAAGCTAAGTCAGGTTAAATGATTAGAGGTACGAGAGTCCATAATCAATAGCATAAACCCCGTAAACCACATCCACAGTGTTAAATTGCTCACGAATTAGGACGTCACATCCCATCTCAAAGATGTAGGTGTGAGACTCATTTATTGTGTTTAGAGGCTCGAAAGACCATTAACACTGTATTTTAACTCTGTGAGACAACAATCAAAGTTTTAATATTTGAACCATCGTGAATTGTAGCACTGCATGATTGTCAGACCTCAACTCTAGATGCTTCTTGTTATTGTTTGCCGACTATTTTGTGATCACCCCTAGATTTAATTACAATTATTCAAAATCTCTTAAATCAACACTTCTGAGAGTTAACTTAATACTTGAACTTGATTAGTCACTGAAATAGTCCATTCCCCGTGGATTCGACATCCGGCTCTTAAAAGAACGCGTGCGCTGGGGCTCAACATATCATCAGTCTTACTCTATATCAAATCAAGGCACACATTTGTCACTCATCTGTATACGCATGTTTTCGGGTCTTTAATCTTGCCTATCTAGTCATGACCTGCAGGGAACCCTGGGTGTCCATGTACCTTACCGGCGTGATACGCGCTCCACACACAATCGCTTGTCCGTAGGCTCACATTGGACATGAGCCACTCATATCCTTACCGATATGGTACCCGATCAATCACATAATCGCTCGTCTGTAAGCTCACATCAGACTTGAGTCATTCATATCAGCACTATATTTCATACTGGCGTGGTGCTCGTTCCATACAATCACTCGTCCGTAAGCTCACATCAGACTCGATCCACTCATTTCAAAATAATTAGGTGTTCCTCATTTATCATCAACATATCTCAGTATGTTCCTCGTTCAGTTGTCACACAAGATAATGAAGACAAGTACCCATTGATTATCACATGTGTACACCACAACCACAAGATATATAT
>JACEIK010000523.1:143697-168691 GCA_018107945.1 Datura stramonium | reverse complement strand
TCTTCCTCATTTATGGAGTACACCAGAATGTCGTCAATAAATACAATGATGAACATATCCAGGTACTGCTTGAAGACCCTATTCATCAAATCCATGAAGGCTGCTGGGGCATTCGTTAACCTAAAGGACATCACCACAAACTCATAGTGATCATACCGAGTTTTGAATGATATTTCGGTATGTCACTCTCTCTAACTCTTAATTGATGGTACTCTGACCTGAGATTGATTTTTGAGAAACAACTGGCTCCTTGAAGTTGGTCAAACAGATCGTAAATCCTGGGTAGAGGGTACTTGTTATTAACTGTGACCTTGTTCAACTGACGGTAATATATGCACATTCTGAGAGTACCGTCTTTCTTACGCACGAATAGCACTGGAGCACCCCAGGGAGAGATGATGGGTCTGATAAAACCCTTATCAAGAAGATCCTTTAACTTCTCTTTCAGCTCCTTAAGCTCAACTGGAGCCATTCTGTAAGGAGGGATGGATGGGCTGAGTGTCTGGGAGGAGATCTATTCCGAAGTCTATTTCTCGTTCAGGGGAAACTCTTGGAAGATCTTCAGGAAATATGTCTGGGCACTCACTGACAACTGGAACTGATTGAATAGTTGGGGTCTCAGAGTTGGGATTCTTGACCCGAACTAGATGATATAGACATCCTTCGAAAATGAGTTTCTAGGCTTTAACGTAGGAAATAAACCTAACCTTAGGTGCTGAACTGCTGCCCGTCCATTCTAATACTGGCTCATTTGGAAACTGAAACTTGAAAACTCTAGTTCTGCAATCAACTGAGGCATAGCTGGAGTGTAACCAATCCATGCGAGAATAAGGTCGAAGTCGACCATGTCTAGCTCTACGAGATCAACTGGAATTACTTTATTCAGGACTAAGACTGGGTAGTTTCTATACACCTGGCTGGCTCTAATTGACTCGCCAACTGGGGTGGAGACTAAGAATGATTTTGAAAGGATCTCTAGACTTATATTGAACTGAAATGCTATATATAGAGTCACAAATGAAAGAGTAGCTCTTGGATCTAAGAGGGAATATATGTCTAGATGGATGAGACGTAACATACCAGTAACTACGTTAGGGGAGCTCTCCTAATCCTGACGTGAAGACAAAGCATAAAAACGGTTTTGGCACTAGCTGCCATCTGTACTTGATGAGTTGGCCTACTGAGTTGCTTGGCCTGTTGGAGTTGCTGTGGTAGTGGATTGTTATCTTCCCTGTCCTGTTGACGGACATTCTTTAATTCGAGCCCAAGCTGTCCACAACCGAAACAACCTCCCTGCCCTGTATACACTCTCCAGGATGATTCTTGCCGCACTTGGGGAAAACTGGATACCTGCTCCCTGCACTGTAAGCCTGAACCTGAGTGCTAGATGACCCACCCCTCCGATCCTGGTAGGATCGAAAGGTTGTGGCGCTGGCTGAACTAGGTGTTGGGGCTCTCTATTGCTGCTGCTGTGAGCGGTTACCACCGCTAGATCTCTGATGGCCGAAATATGAATGGCCGTTCTTGCCCTCTTGTTCTTTCTCTCCATATCCTTTAGCTTTTCAGCCTTAATTTGCTGGACATAAGCAATTAGGCTAGAAAGGTCCATGTCCTTGATCAGCATCGCAGTCCTGCACTCCTTGAGGACTAGATTAGATACCCCATTAATGAACTTTAGCACGCTAGCCCTTGGCTCAGCTACCATCTCTGGAGCATACTTTGATAACCTGGTAAACTCAAGAGCATACTTTTCCACTGTCCTGTTGCCCTGTCGCAAGTTCATAAACTCTGCCATCTTAACCTCCCTCAATTTCTGAGGGAAAAACCTATCCAAAAAGGCTGTGTGGAACTCCTCCCACTCCACTAGTCCTCCTTCCACTGGCCACCCCTCCTTCCACTGCTCATACCAAACCTGAGCTACCCCTTTAAGTTGGTAGGTAGCCAGGTTGACACTTTCGGAGGAGCTGACACCTATAATACGGGTAATCTTCTTGACCTCATCTACAAACTCTTAGGGATCCTCCCACACTTTAGATCCCTGAAACGATGGAGGGTTCATACGGGTGAAGTCCTGCACCCTTGCAACTGCTGCAGACCCGTTCGTATTCACCAACACAACCTGCTGATTCACCTGATTGGTCACAGTTTGGGCCAGTAACTGAATGGATGCTCTAAATTCTATGGTAGAAATAGAATTATCTTGAGGAGTTGTTGGGGCTGGTGGGGCAGGTCTGTTGTCATTACTGGCCCTTCTTTCATTACCGCATCTGGGAAGCATGGTTCACTGAAACGAAATAGAGCACGAATTAGAAGGGCATTTTTGGAATTGAACTTTAACGCACGATAAAGAATATGATCAAAAGGGGATTTTCCTAATAACATCTTGTAGCCTTCTCGTCATAATTGTGGTGCGCTTCACACCCATGAAAAGGACTCTACTCGATGCGGCTTTCAGACTTTACGAAGATACTCTAAACATAGCGCTCTGCTACCAAGTTTGTCATGCCCCGAGCCTATACCCTGGATGTAACACGGAATTTGAAGCCACAAGTGGCCCCAAGTCAACCCCTGGTCTATCATTCACTAGCATTCTAAGTAAACATGCACAACGAAAATTTAAAATAATAACATCAAAGCATTTTCTTTGAAAATTTAAAGGCTGAAAATAGCGAGTTAAAATATCTGAAAACAGATCTGAAACCAAGTCTGGTCTGAAAGCCATCTAACTGAGCAGTTGCTGGGACAAACCCCCAACTAACTCTAAGTCTAACTGAAACTAATAAATGACTGAAATAAATAAATAATGCCCTCGTATGATAAAGACTTACACTTCAACTGCATAGGTGGAGAATCTGACTACGGAGGCTAGCAGTGCTGAGTCTGAGAACCTGCAGCTGTATCATGAAACGATACAACATAAAAGTATGCGTCAATACTTCAAATGTACTGAGTAAGTGAGAGAAACATGAAAAATATGATAGAACTAGTAACTGAATTGATATGACATGAAATGAACAACTGATATGCTGAAAATTGATACAACTGGTGTAAAACTAATATGGTCAAAAATGACCCTGGCTGATGGTCATAAACATGTCCTAAGTCTGAGATACTGAGTCTGAAATACTGCACTGAACTGATCTGGAATGAAGAACCTGAGAGTAGACTGTACTGATTAGTGGGGGAGTCTCTAACTGACATATAACCACGTGAGCTAGACGTCGAGTCTGATGTATACACCCCACCGGTACGACCCAATATACCTTGCCAAGGTATAAAGGCATGAACTGGGTGATCATAAAAGTCTAGGGCCAATCAGGCCAAGTAATACTGTAACTTACGCTGGCACGTAGTTCTGTGAACCTAGGTGCTGGAACCCCGGTCCACTCGGTGCTAAGTCCTACTCCTACTGGAAACCTATAATGAACTGTTAAGCTGATAGCTCGAAACTGCGGTCCAAGACTAGTCAGGGACATATAACTGCAAGTACCCTGAGGGTATTAGCGGACCGGATTCTGAATTCTAGACTGGTTAGAGCTGCTTATTTAGAAGCATCGCAACCGTCTAAGAACAAATTGAAATTTGAACTCGGATCTTGGGGCAAGTCAGAGTTATATATCTGAAATGTCATGACTGCCTAGTGGACCAATAACTGAATTCTAACTTTGATATCTAGGAGGTACTATTGGCATCTTGAGAAATTCTATAGTCAAACTATTTAGCTGATATTATTCTGGTCAACCCGGAGGTTGCTAAAATCTGACTGAGACTAGACTAACATTTCTGACTAACACTGAATATTCTAGTACTTTGATTGATGTTAAACTAACAATTCTGAGAAAATACAAAGTATATAGGCTTTCTGACTGAATCTAAATATCATACCAGTAAATGAGTTTTTTAAGACATACAAGCATTATAGAAGCCCCTAACTCTGAAACATGCAAACAATTCTTAAGAATTCAAAGCTTAAGCAGGATTCTAACTTTTGACTTTTTCAAAAGGTAGGGCTGAATTTCTAAATTGATGGAACAAGCATCATTTTGATCACAAGCTGGTGGAAATTAGCTACAACGAACATAAATTAGAGTTCCACATGAATTATTCAAGGTATGACAATGATATCTTCACTTTCGATAAACTTAGGGATAGAATTGATAGTGAATAGGGAAAGAGTTTTAGGGGACACAAGGGGAGAACAATCTCCTTGTTGAATTCCCACATACTTGTAGAAGAAACTCTGGTGATAATCTCTGAGTAAACTGAGAAGATTGACATTTTCACTAACTTCTGCTCTGAACTCCCTATCTATTTCTACTCTATGATATTTGAGAGGATGAGTGAAAGTGAAGGGGGAATGTCATTCTATCCCTTTTTCTCCCTCATAAGTGACTCTAAAATGACATGGTTTAAGGATTAAAAAGGTGGGAAATTACAAATGTAACCTTGGAACTGGAACTGAAATCTGGCTGACAGGAACCAACGGCCTCAAAACGGGTCATTGGTTGAAACGACGGCCCGTTGAATCTGGTCGTGGTTTCTGGGTTTAGAAACTAGGTTCACAAGGGTGACCCACGGTTAGTGTTACACCCAGTGAAAGCTATTGAATAGTTAGCGTACGTGTGAATTTGAAATAGATACAAAGAGTACGAAGCGTGTAAGGAAGCCTCGAAAGTCGGGTTAAGCGAGGCCAGGCCGCACAGGGCCAGCGCGATGCGCCAGCCGGCAGGACACCAGCCAGCGCGGCGCGCCAGGCCACTGGCTCTTTGAGAGGCGCGAGGTGCCATGCCATTGGCGCCTTGAAAGGCGCGAGGAGCCGGGCACCTTGGCCCTTTGAGAGGCGCGTGGCGCCCTCCCTGGCCACCGCCCAAAAGTATATATATATAGCTCCTTAGTTTAATTTCAATTCACTTGCAAATTTCCTCTCGGCCAGAACTAAAGGAGAACGCAATTTTCTATCTACTTTCATCCGTTTACGCTACGAAACGCTGCCCGAATTCAAATTAACTTCGGGTTTTGAAGTTTAAGGATGCAGGAGCATTGCTACAGAGTTATTTTCACAAAATTCACCCGGTGAATCGTCGTCCTGCCGAGCCAAAGTTGTCAGAATTGCGCCAAACTAATTTCTATACGATCACAGACTTCAAGTAAGCATTTCTCCCTTCTAGACTTTCGAGAAATAACGAGTTTTCGACGGTGTTCCGTTAAGTTGAAATATAGTTAATATTCATATATAAAGTTTTCCTTTTCGTCGAATTTAGTATTGAAACCTACCCTATTCTCCCAGTAACATGCTTTCAGTTGGGAAGAGCGGTCAAATACGAATTGGAACTTCCCAGCTAATCAGAATCGGTGATTGAGGTATGTTAAGGTAGTTTCCTTCAGTAAGTTAGTTCCTATAGCATTATCATTCAGTTTAAACCCTGGTAAGACAATTAGAAGTACGTTAATCACAAATGGTTTCTGTTATTAACTGAGACAAGTATTTTACATTAGTTGGGATTTTATTTGCCTACATAGCCCTCCATGACCAACCCCAGGGTTATTAGCTGTGTCAACGCCCGCCAGGGGTGAGATGATGTTGCTCTAAAAAGAGAGGCATGCCGTTCGCGAGGGCCGAAGATGGGGTCCCAGGTCTTCATACGGTCCATTCCATGGTTGTACCATTATATATATGCCGTATCGGCACCACACCCTCGACGAGCTTGGTGCTCGGGGTGCAGATATCAGGAGTCCACTAGACTTAGTCATAGCTACAATCAGGGGACAGCGGGCTCAGTTGCAGACCCAAGGGACTGGTAGGACAGCTATAGTTACTAGTTGACCCATTATGACCTTGTTCGGGGTATATAGATTTAAGTGTACTCACCAGGGCTTATGGGGGCCCAAGTGGGTTGTTCTGTGCTGGTTGTACCTTCCGGTCTATGGGGGACAGGTAAGGTTCTTGTTTGCTTTAGTTATTGATAGACTAGATAATAGAGAATCCATATACTCAGGCATGACTCCTATCCCTTTTTTAGTCATTTTCAGTCCTATCTTTTATATTCAATCATTTACAGTTATTGCCTTACATACTCGATACATGTTGTACTGACGCCCTTTTGGGGTGCTGCATTACTTTCCTGCAGGTACGGATAGACGAGGAGCAGATCCCTCTTAGCCTCCAGCCAGAATTAGCAAAAGGGTTGGCTCCTTTCTTCCGGAGGTTGTAGATAAAAGGTTGTTCTTTTGATTGTATAGTTTATGGGTAGGTTGAGGCCCTGGCCCGACTATCATATTACTCCTAGAGGCTTGCAGATTGGTTCTATTTCCCTGTGGTTAGCTATTGTTGGCCGTGTGGGGCCCATATGTGTTTTATCTCGTATGTTGGCCGTGTGGGGCCCTGTTTAGCTGATAGTAAGTGACCTGGCCGGCTATAGCTTAGTTTAGCACCGGATTTAAGTTTGAGTCATAACTAGACATCACGGTGGCCTTGTCGGCCCGCATAGGACCCCCTGTTGCTATGTGTTTCTGTTTAGCTGTTTTCTTGTGACGAGTGGCTATAAGGCCTTGTCGGCCGAGGACTGTGTTTACAACCGAGATACATCACATTATTTTCTTGATTTCAGAGTTAGTATTAGCCTTATACTAGGAGTGCTTAGGCTCAGTCAGATCCTAGTAGGGCACTAGGTGCCAGTCATGCCTCACAAGGTGGGGCATGTCAAATTTGGTATCAGAGTAGGTCGTATCCTAGGGAGTCTGCACGCCTTGATAAGTAGAGTCTTGTCTATAAATGTGTTGTGCACCACATACTACAGGCAGGAGGCTGCGAGGCATGTTAGGATAGTTACTCTTTTTCTTCTTATCCAGTCGTGCTATAGAGCTGTACGGTATAGGGTTGAGTCCCTAAGCTTACCATATTTTTTTATTTACTGAGAAATGGTAGTCTCGCGACACCCTACGACTGGCAGGAGATTAGATGTTGCAGCATGAGAGGGCACTAGCAGGGTGCCTCAGCTAGAGTTATCCTGATCTGAGGGCGACAGGGAGACTTCATCTCGATATGCCCAGCACTCTCCACCATGTTAAGAGTCGCTCGGAGCGGCAAATGTGACGGCACTGCCTCCAGTAGTCTCTATACCTCTACCATCAGATCAGGAGGTTAGGAGTGTTGTTGTTATGCTAGCTCAGTTTGATGGCTGCACAGTATCAGCCAGCGGCGCCGGTAGTTGCAGAATCCTCAAGAGGGCCTAGTAGCTCGAGGGTCCGAGAATTCCTTGCATTGAGTCACCCGCAATTCACAGGGACAGATTGGGATGAGGACCCTAAGGATTTCCTAGACCAGTTGCAGCGAATTTTCAGGGTAATGCATGCCACCTCTACGGAATCAGTGGAGTTAGCAGTGTTTCGGTTGTGGGACATTGCAGTACTATGGTACGAGAGTTGGGAAAGGTCCCGAGACAGAGATGTTCCCCCTTCGACTTGGCCTAGTTTCTCAGAGGCCTTCTTAGATCATTATTTGCCACGGGAGATCCGCCAGGCCAGGGTAGATCAATTTTTGCATTTGGAGCAGGGTTCAATGAATGTTCGAGAATATGCTATGAGATTTGATTCCTTGGCCCGATATGGATCGGCCTTTGTAGATACTATGCTAACCAGGGTGCACCAGTTTATCATGGGGATGAATCCAAAATATGTGGAGACCTGTATCACTGCTACCTTGTGAGGGGAGATGGATATTTCTCGTGTTCAGGCATTTTCCCAGAGTATCGAGGGGATCAGGTAGCGACAATGAGAGATGGAAAGGGCAAGTCAGGAGCAGCGCCGCAGGACTAGACCCAGTGATATGCAGACAGAGTCCCTGGGTGGACCCAGACTACGATTATCGGACAGGACACCCAGACCCCCACCTCCACAACAGTAGCAGGGAAGCAGGTTTGGTCGTCAGGGACATCCAGGGCCCGGCGAGAGCTCACGGTCAGCAAGATCACAATAGCAGAGGGGGTCGAAGAAGAGCAGATTTACTGTAGCACTTTTCCCTATTTGTAGCCGATGTCATTCTGGGGAATGAAGGTGGTATGATTCTACGACATATTATGCATGTGGACAAGAGGGTCATCGGATGAGGGACTGTCGGCTCAAGGTCAGTGCAATCGGGATTGACAGGATAGATCTTCAGTGGGGTCACGTGCCCCACCTTCTCCAGCAGGGCGCAGACCCTTAGCTCTAGCCGGAAGAGGCCGAGGCAGATTAGGGGCCTCCAGTTCAGGTACCGGTCCATATCGCACATATGCTTTATCGGGGCGACAGGAGTCAGAGTCATCGCCGGATGTTGTGAGAGGTATGCTGGACATTTTCTCTCATTCCGTGTATGCTTTGATAGACCCAGGCTCCACTTTATCGTATGTTACACCATTAGTGGCCTGAAAGTTTGGTATCACACCGGAATTATGTGGGCGACCCTTTTCAGTGTCTACCCCCGTCGATGATTCCATTATAGCTAAGAGGGTCTACCGAGGGTGCACGGTAGAGGTCGTTGGTCACTAGACTTTAGCATATTTGGTAGAATTAGAGATGATTGATTTTGATGCAATTATGGGTATGGATTGTCTAGCTCCATGTTATGCCAATGTAGAATGTTGGACCAAGACTGTCTGATTCCACTTTCCTGGGGAGGTAGTACGGAAGTGGAAAGGTAGTGCGGCTACGCCGAAAGGTAGGTTTATTTCCTATCTTCGGGAGAGAAAATTAATAGCAAAGGGATGTATTTATCATATTGTCAGGGTTCAGGATGTCCAAGAAGAATCTCCTACTCTTCAGTCTATTTCAGTGGTCAATGAATTTCCAGATGTGTTCCCAAATGAACTTCCTGGTATTCCCCCAGAACGGGAAATCGATTTTGTGATTGACTTATTACCGGGTACACAACCTATATCTATTCCTCCATACCATATGGATCCTGCTGAGCTAGAGAATTAAAGGAACAGTTGAAAGATTTGCTAGATAAGGGCTTTATCAGGCTGAGCACTTCATTGTGGGGTGCACCAGTTCTGTTTGTGAGAAATAAGGATGGCTCCCTCCGTATGTGTATAGATTATAGGCAGCTGAATAAAGTCACTACCAAGAATAAGTATCCATTTCCCAAAATAGATGATTTGTTTGACCAGTTACAAGGGGCGAAGTGTTTTTATAAGATTGACTTAAGATCGAGGTACCATCAGATTTGAGTTCGAGAGAGAGATTCCAAAAACCTCTTTTAGGACCAGATATGGCCACTTTGAATTTCTAGTCATGTCCTTCAGGTTGATGAATGCTACAACAGTTTTTATGGACTTGATGAACAATATTTTCAGGCCGTATTTGGACCTATTTTTGATAGTATTTATTGATGATATTCTGGTGTATTCCCGCTTAGAAGAAAAACATCGAGATCATTTACGAACAGTGCTCCAGATTCTCAGAGATCGTCAGTTATATGCAAAATTTTCCAAGTGTGAGTTTTGGCTAAATTCAGTGGCCTTTCTGGGTCATGTGGTGTCAGAAGCTGGTATCCAGGTAGGTTCCCAGAAGATTGAGGCGGTAAAAACATGGCCTAGGCCGACAACTCCAACCGAGGTACGCAGTTTCTTGGGATTAGCCAGTTACTACAGGAGGTTTGTAGAAGGGTTTTCTACTCTGTCAGCGCCTTTAACCAAGTTAACTTAGGAAGCAGCCAAATTTCACTGGACCGAAGCATGTGAACAGAGTTTCTAGGAGCTGAAAAATAGACTGACATCAGTACCCGTATTAGCTTTTCCAGATGGGTCAGAAGGGTATTCAAATGTATTGTGATGCTTCGAGTGTTGGGTTAGGATGTGTTCTGATGTATCATGGTAAGGTAATTGCTTACGCTTCGAGGCAGTTAAGGAAGCATGAAAATAACTACCCCGCCCATGACCTAGAATTAGCCGCGATCATCCATACCTTAAAAATATGGAGGCACTACCTGTACGACGTTCATGTAGATATTTTCACTAACCACAAGAGCCCCTAGNCTGGTTAGAATTATTGAAAGACTACGATGTAAATATTTTGTATCATCCAGGAAAAGCCAATGTTGTAGCAGATGCCCTCAGTCGCAAATCCATGGGAAGTCTGGTATATCTGAAACCCGAATAGAGGAAACTATCTTGAGAATTGCATTAGTTAGCCAATCTGACCGTTCGTATAGTAGATTCAGGAGACAGTGGGGCAGTGATCCAAAATACTGCAGTGTCATAATTGGTTGTAAAAGTGAAAGAGCGGCAGTATGAAGGTCCTAACCTAGTTCAACTCAGGAGTAAAGCTCAGCGAAGGGAAGTAGATAATTTTAGGGTAACTGGAGACGGAGTTTTGAGGTATAGAGGCCGCCTCTGTGTGCCAGATGCGGCAGGACTTCCCCAACAGATTATGAGCGAGGTACATTATTCCGATATTCTCTTCATCCAGGTTCAACGAAGATGTACCATGATATAAAAGAAATTTATTGGTGGATGGGGATGAAAAAGGAGGTAGCAGAATTTGTGGCACAATGTCCTAACTGCCAGCAGGTGAAGGCTGAACATCAAAAAGCCAGTGGATTGACACAAGAAATAGCAGTGCCTATGTGGAAATGGGAGGCGATTAATATGGACTTTGTGACAAGGTTACCCCGTACTAGGTGTAAATTTAATTCTATCTGGGTCATTATTGACAGGTTGACGAAGTCAGATCATGTTCTGCTGATGAAGGCTACCTTCTAAATCGAGGACTATGTTGAATTGTATATCAGAGAAATAGTACGATTGCATGGTGTTCCAGTATCAATTATTTCTAACAGAAGGGCACAGTTCACAGCTAAATTTTGGAAATCCTTCCAGAAAGGTCTGGGGACACAGGTAAATTTGAGTACCGCCTTCCATCCTTAAATAGATGGGCAAGCCGAACACACAATTCAGACACTCGAAGATATGCTACAAGTGTGCGTGTTAGACTTCGGAGGCAACTAGGATGAGCATTTTCCACTTATTGAATTTGTGTACAACAACAATTACCATTCAGCAATTCAGATGGCGCCTTATGAAGCTTTATATGTAAGGAAGTGCAGATCCCCAGTTGGTTGGTTCGAGGTAGGAGAATCGGGATTGATTGGGCCAAATATTATTCATCAGTCAGAAGAGAAGGTGAAACTTATCAGAGAACGCCAGAAGTCCTATGCTGATGTGAATCAGAGGAACTTAGAGTTTGATGTAGGTGACTGGGTATTCCTGAAGGTTTCGCCGATGAAGGGCGTGATGAGATTTGGTAAGAAGGGCAAGCTTAGCCCAAGGTTTATTGGACCGTATCGAATCCTCCGGAGAGTAGGCCAGGTGGCATATAAGCTAGATCTGCCTTCAGAATTAGAATCTGTTCACCTAGTGTTCCATGTATCGATGCTATGAAAGTGCATAGGAGATCCCTCCCGAATTATGCCAATTGAGGATGTCCAAATCACTGAAGAGTTAGCTTATAAAAGATTCCAGTAGCTATATTGGATCGATAGGTTCACAGGCTGAGGACTAAAGATGTCGCTTCTGTTAAGGTATTGTGGAGATAAATAGGGAAGAAATGACTTGGGAAGCTGATGATGATATGATATCTAGATACCCATATTTGTTCCAGGCCTAATCCGGATTACGCAGTTAAGGTGAGTTATCAACTCAGTTGCTTTTTCATGATTTGTGTTATATATATTGCTCAGTTCACTCTGGCCTTATTGTGAGATACTTGTTATAGTATTACGTGAGATGTCTGTGTTGGACTTTTCTGCATTTCAGAGTTTTCATATAGTCCATATTAAAGGGGAAACTTTGCCAAAAATTTTCCAGAATCATAGCCCTAAAGGAGATAAACCCCTGTAAACCAAGTTGACATTCGAGGACGAATGTTCCTAAGGGGAGAGGATGTTACACCCCGTGAAAGATAATGAATAGTGGGAATACACGTGAATTTGAAATAGATACAGAGAGTACAACATATGTAAAGAAGCCTCGAAATTCGGGTTGAGCAAGGCGAGGCTGCACAGGGCCAGTGCGACGCGCCAGCCGGCAGGACACCAGCAAGCGCGACGCACCAGGCCATTGGCGCTTTGAGAGGCGCAAGGCGCTAGGCTATTGGCACCTTGAGAGGCGCGAGGCACCGGGAACCTTGGTTCCTTGAGAAGCGCGGGGCACCCCCCTAGACACCGCCCAAAATTATATATATAGCTCCTTAGTTTAATGTCAATTCACTTGCAAATTTCCTCTCGACTAGAACTAAAGGAGAACGCAATTTTATATCAACTTTCATCCATTTACGTTATGAAATGCCGCCCGAATTCAAATTAACTTCGGGTATTTAAGTTTAAGGCTGCAGGGAGCATTGCTACAGAGTTATTTTCACGAAATTCGCCCGGCGAATCATTGTACCGCCGAGAAAAAGTTGTCAGAATTGTGCCAAACTAATTTCTATACGATCACAGGCTTCAAGTAAGCATTTATCCCTTCTAGACTTTCGAGAAATAACGAGTTTTCGACCGTGTTCCGTTAAGTTGAAATATAGTTAATATTTATATATAAAGTTTTCCTTTTTGCCGAATTTAGTATTAAGACCAACCCTATTCTCCCAGTAACACGCTTTCAGTTGGGAAGAGCAGTTAAATACGAATTGGAACTTGCCAGCAAATCAAAAATCGGCGATTGAGGTATGTTAAGGCAGTTTCCTTCGGCAAGTTAGTTCCTATAGCATTATAATTCAGTATAAACCCCGGTAAGACAATTAGAAGTATGTTAATCAAAAATGGTTTCTGTTATTAGCTGAGACCAGTATTCTACGTTAGTTGGGATTTGATTTGCCTACATAGCCCTCCATGACCAATCCCAGGGTTATTAGTTGTGTCGACGCCCGCCGGGGGCGGATGATATCGCTCTAGAAAGAGCGGCATGCCGTCCACGAGGGACAAAGATGGGGTCCCAAGTCCTCATACAGTCCATTCCATGGCTGGACCATTATATATATACCGTATCGGCACTACACCACCGACGAGCCTGATGCCCCGGGTGCAGATATCAGGAGTCCACTGGACTTAGAAACAGCTACAGTCAGGGTCGGGCGGGCTCAGTTGCAGACCCAGGGAACTAGTAGAACGACTATGGTTACTAGTTGACCCATTATGACCTTGTTAGGGGTATATAGATTGAAGTGTACTCACCAGGGCTTATTGGGGCCCCAGGTGGGTTGTTCTGTGCTGGTTGTACCTTTTGGCCTATGGGGGACAGGTAAGGTTCTTGTTTGCTTTAGTTATTGATAGACTAGATAATAGAGAATCCAGCTACTCAGGTATGACTCCTATCCCTTTTATTTTAGTCATTTTCAGTTCTATCTTTTATATTCAGTCATTTACAGTTATTGCCTTACATACTCGATACATGTTGTACTGACGCCCTTTTCGGGCACTGCATTACTTGCCTGCAGGTACGGATAGACGTGGAACAGATCCTTCTTAGCCTCTATCCAGAATTAGCAGAAGAGTCGGCTCCTTTCTTCTGGAGGTTGTAGATAAAAGGTTGTTCTTTTGATTGTACAGTTTCTAGGTAAGTTGAGGCCCTGTTCCGACCATCATATTACTCCTAAAGGCTTGCAGATTATTTCTATTTACCTGTGGTTAACTCTTGTTGGCTGTGTGGGCCCGTATGTGTTTTATCTCGTATGTTGGCCGCGTGGGGCCCTGTTTAGCCGATAGTTAGTGACCTGGCCGGCTATAGCTTAGTTTAGCACCAGATTTAAGTTTCAATCATAACTAGACATCATGGTGGCCTTGTGGACCCGCATAGGACACCCTGTTGCTATGTGTTTCTGGTTAGCTATTTTCTTGTGACGGGTGGCTATAAGGCCTTTGTCGGCCGGGGGCTATGTTTAAAGCCGAGATACAATCCGTTATTTTCTTGATTTCAGAGTTAGTATTAGTATTGCACCAGGAGTGCTTAGGCTTAGTCAGCTCAGTTAGATCCCAGTAGGGCACCAGGTGCCAGTCATGCCTCCCAAGGTGGGGTGTGATAGTTAGGTACAATGGTCCGTTGGAAGTTACAATGGGCCGTTGATACCTCCCCTTTGAACTGGTAAGAAAAAAAGTACAGGGACATTCTATATAAACACTTGACGANCAATGGTCCGTTGGAAGTTACAATGGGCCGTTGATACCTCCCCTTTGAACTGGTAAGAAAAAAAGTACAGGGACAATGAGTGATAACAACAACACGTTGATACCAACAACGGGCCATTGTATCCCCTCGTGGTTCACCCTGCTGGGTTCTGGAACTGAACGACGGGTGGTCATAACGGCTCATTGGAGGCTACCACAGGCCATTGTTCGCTCCCGTTGTTTCGAGGAAGGGTCCGATAGACCCCTGAGTTGGGATTCAACAGATGATAGGACGAACCGTTGTTAGAATCAACAGGTCGTCCTATGACTCGTTGTTCCCCTCAAAGAAAGGATGCTTCTAAACACGACCACTTACAACGTTCCGTTGGTTCCACCAACGGTCCGTTGTAGGGGTCGTCTGAGACAGAAATTTTTTTGGTTTCCTGTACTTTTTTTTGAAATGTCTGAATTTGGTCTAGAAAAGTTTTGGGGTGTTACAACTACTCCCAAAACATACATAGTGCACATAGGATAATATACATGAGATTCATAGGCTAGTTAAAATCATGATAATCATAAGCATGCTTGAAATACATGAACTAGCCATGAAAATAAGGCCCATGAGTCGGCCAAAATCATAAATTGATAAATCATGAAATTTATTCATACTTGTAAAATATGTATATACTTGATATTCATAAATTCATGATGAGTATTTGAAAGAAATCATATTATAAGTCATAAATCATAATGGGTAAATGAACATAAAAATTAAAGTGGAATCATAACTTGATTCATCATGAAACATACATAATTGGACATAGTTTTGTAGAAAATTTAAATCTAAATAGTTAAGAAATATGCCCATGATTCATAAAACATGAATTTATACATGAGAGGAATTAACCCACAGATAGATCATAAGGATTTCATAAGAATTGAGATAAAACCCCATAGGATTATCAATAGAATTTTATGAATTAGAGAGAAATTGGGCATGGGTGTGAACAATTTCACCCATTCATAACCCTACATACATGAGAGAATCTGATTCTGTAACTCCTCTGATTGCCCAAGGAAGAATTGAGAAGAACTTTGAAGAAATTGAGCTTGATCACCTCTCTAAACTTCTACATTTGCATTCATGAATAGGAATAGCTTATAATAAACTTACCCCTCTTAAAACTCACTATTCATAGCTTAAAACGACGTAGTTTAGGCCTTAGAATCATAGAAATTACGGATAAGCCCTTACTAAATTCGCAGAGGAAGAGAGACTGCCAGTCCTAACGAGGGACGGATGAGTCGTTACCTCTGACCATGAGTTGTCGCCACAGTCGTCGAGTGCACTGCCAAAGCTTTACCTGGAACTCAACAGGGGGAATATCACGAGTTGTTACTGGTGACCACAACTTGTGGTCACCACTTGTTCTCTACACTGCCAGAAAACCAACTAGGGTCACCATGGGCGACACCACAACTCGTGGTGCTACCCAACGAGTCGTGGTGAGGACCCGTTAAGTGCACTGCCCCATGCATCCTCTTCCTGCAGCCATCCCTGACCACGGGTGACCTAACAGCTCGTGGGGCTGACCATGACACGTGGTCACACCCATGGTCACCCCAACTTGAAAATTTTCAACAAGTCAAATCTCCTCAGCACGAGTCACTTAACGACTCATGGTCAACTTGATGGATCACATGACGATTCGTTCTATGATCTGGTACAGAAAATTCTGATTTCTCCGTTTCAACTCCCGCATCTAATCTTAGGGCTTCGGGGTATAACAATATCTCCCCCTTGAAAAAATTCATCCTCAAATGTTGAAAATTATACAGAAAAGCAGAGAAATGCAATCATCATACTAAAATACTGATCATATAAGTTGAAATTGATGGATTGACTACCTCCGAACTGAACTACATGGATGAATTAAATTCATGAATCATACATACATTCATATACATGAAAGAAACTGGGGCACATGAACTGAACATGAAAATGAATGGAGTTTTAGGGAAAAAACTGATACCTCAAGCTGGAACTAAGCTGGTAGAGAATAAATGTGGGTATCTAGCCATCATATCTGCTTTGGCTTCCCTCATAGCTCCCTCAACATGCTGATTCCTCTATATAACCTTGACTGAAGCTACTTCCTTATTTCTTAGACTCGAACCTGACAATCCGATATCTCCACCGGAACCTCCTCATAGCTAAGGCTGTACTTCAACCCTACACTGTCCACCGAAACAACTAGAGCCGGATCACCCAAACACTTCTTTAAGAGCGATACATGGAAAATTGGATGGACTGAAGCTAATTCTGAGGGTAACTCCAATTCATATGCTACCTTTCCAACCCGTTTAACAATTCGGTATGGGCCAACATAACGGGGACTGAGTTTTCCTTTCTTTCTGAATCTCATCACTCCCTTCATGGGAGACACCTTCAGAAACACCCAATCATCAACTTCGAACTCGAGTTATCTCCTTCTCACATCCGCATAAGACTTTTGGCGACTTTGAGCTGTTTTCAACCTGTCCCGTATGAGCTGAACCTTTTCCATGGCCTCATGGACTAGATCTAGTCCTATCATCGCAACTTCACCAACTTCAAACCAACCAATAGGCGCTCTACGCCTCTGCCCATAGAGAGCCTCAAATAGAGCCATTTGAATGAGATGGTAGCTGTTGTTATACGCGAACTCAATGAGAGGCAAATGATCATCCCAACTACCCTTGAAGTCAATCACACATGCTATCAACATGTCCTTGAGAGTTTGAATAGTCCGCTCCCTTGACCATCAATTTGCGGATGAAATGCTGTACTGAGCTTGACCTGAGTACCAAGTCCCTTTTGAAACTATCTCCAAAATTGAGAGGTAAACTGAGTACCTCTATCTGATATGATGGGCAAGGGAACTCCATGCAACCGAACAAGATCTCGAATGTACAGTTTGGCATAGTCCTTCACTGAATCAGTAGTTTTGACTGGCAGAAAATGAGTGGTTTTGGTCAACCTATCCACAACCACCCAAATGGAGTCATATTGCCGACGAGTGCAAGGTAACCCTATGACGAAGTCCATATTNAATCTATTCCCACTTCCAAGTGGGAATACTGATATCCTGAAGCACACCTCCCGATCTTGGATGCTCCAGTTTCACCTGTTGACAATTCGGACACTTTGCCACAAATTCTGCAATATCCTTCTTCATGCCATTGCACCAATAGACTTCTTGTAGGTCACGATACATCTTGGTGGTACGTGGATGTATGGAGTACCTGGAACCATGAGCCTCATGCAACATTCGATTTCTTAAATCATCAATGTTTGGGACACACAAGCGACCCTGATATCGAAACACACCATCTCCCCCTTTGGAAAAGACCTCTACCTTTTGATTTTGAACGACTTCCTTTAACTTTACCAAAATAGTGTCCTTTTCTTGTCTAGATTTTACATCGGTCACCAAGGACGATTCTGATCCGTTCCGAACAATAACTCCACCATCGGTCGGGTCAACCAAATGAACTCCCAACCTTGCAAGTCGATGCACATCCTTTACCAGCTCCTTCCTCCCCTCATCTATATGGAACACACTCTCCATAGAGAGTCTACTAAGTGTGTCTGCCACTACATTAGCCTTACCCGGATGATAAAGGACACGCATATCATAATCCTTGAGTAGCTCCAACCACCTCATTTGGCGTAGATTTAGGTCCTTCTGAGTAAACACATATTGTAGGATCTTGTAGTCTGTAACACATCTACATAGACCCCGTACAAATAGTGTCTCCAAATCTTCAAGTCAAATACCATCGCCGCCAATTCAAGATCATGGGTCAGGTAATTCTCATGAACCTTCAGCTGCCTGGAAGCATATGCTATAGCTTTACCATGTTGCATCAATACACAACCAAGACCGATTCTAGAAGCATCGCAATACACCATAAACCCATTTATACCCTCAGGTAGGGTTAACATCGAGACCGAGGTGAGTCGAGTCTTCAACTCCTGAAAGCTCCTCTCACAAGAATCCGACCATTGGAATTTCACTTTCTTCTAGGTCAACTTGGTCAATGGCACTGCAATAGATGAAAAACCCTCAACAAATCTCTGATAGTAACCAACTAAGCCCAAGAAACTCCTGATGTCCGAAGGATTCACCTGTCTAGGCCAATTCTTTACCGCCTCTATCTTTTGCGAGTCTACCTTTATACCCTCACTTGACACCACATGGCCTAAAAATGCCACTGAGTTCAACCAAAACTTGAACTTGCTGAATTTGGCATATAATTGGCGGTCCTTGAGAGTTTGTAGCACCACCCTCAAATGAGCAGCATGCTCTTCTCCGCTCCTAGAGTATATTAGGATGTCGTCAAGAAACACGATCACGAACATATCCAAGTATGACTTGAACACCGTGTTCATAAAATCCTTAAAAGTCGTAGGAGAATTCTTTAGTATAAAATACATAACTACAAACTCATAATGACCATACCACGTCCTAAAGGTTATCTTCGGGATATCACTCTCCCGAACCCTAAGATGATGGTATTCAGATATGAGATCTATCTTTGAAAAGCACTTGGCACCCTGAAACTGGTCAAACAAATCATCAATCTTGGGAAGAGGTACCTGTTCTTGATGGTGACCTTGTTCAATTATCGATAATCAATACATATATGAAGAGAACCATCTTTTTTGCAGACAAATAGAACTGGTGCACCCCATGGGGATTTGCTCAATATGATGAATCCTAACAGGTCTTTCAACTGCTCCTTCAACTCCTTTAACTCGGCTGGGGATATTCTATAAGGAGGAATAGATATAGGCTGCGAATCGGGAAGAAGGTCAATACCAAAATTTGTCTCCCGCTCGGGAGGGATTCCCGGTAGATCATCTAGGAAGACTTCTGGATACTCACATACTATTGGGACTGACTGGATAGTCAGGGTCTCGGACGTAGAATCCTTAACCTTAACTAGATGGTACACGCAACCCTTGGAGATCATCTTTCTGGCCTTAATGTAGGAAATGAAATGACCTACAGGCATAGCTGAACTACCCTTTCATTCTAAGACTGGCTCACCCAAAAATTGGAACTCTACTGCACGGGCTCTACAATTAACTGAGACATAACATGCAAATAACCAATCCATGCCGAGGATAACATCAAAGTCGGTCATGGATAACTCTACTAAATCCGTCGAAGTGACTTTCTGAAGGACTGTGGCCGGGCAGTCTCTATACACCTGTCTAGCTACAACTGAATCACCCACCGAAGTAGAGACTGATAAGGGTTCTGACAATATTTTGGGACTGACTCCGAAATTACTAGCCACATAAGGCGTCACAAAAGACAAGGTATCCCCTGGATATAACAAAGCATATACATCAAGGTGGAAAACTCAAAAAATACTAGTGACTACGTCTGGGGAGACCTCCTACTCCTGGTGGGATGCTAAGGCATAGAATCTATTTCGGCGTTGATTGCCACCTGTGCTAGTAGATGCACCTTGCTAGAAAGGGCGTGTCGCCGGAGCTGCTGAACTAGTGTCTGGGGCACGAGCTCCACCATCGCTTGATCTGGCTGAAGGGCAATCTCTGAGCCTGTGTCTGGGTTTGTCGCACCCGAAACAAGCGTCTGAACCAACTAAACACCTCCCTAGGTAGTTCTTACCATAATTCACACAGGCTGGAAAAGTGCGATCTCCTGGAATGCTCCCCTAGCTCCTCGAGCCTGACGCTCTACCCTTCTGATCACGTTTGGGTCGAGACTGGACACTAGTTGATGATGGTGCGGGGGATAAAGATCTCTGGTGGGACTGCTGACGATGCCCACTAGGCCTCAGCTGGGAGAATCCGATGCTTTCGGTCCTGGCCCTCCTGGCCTCCCTCTCCCGCTCACTCAGCAGTACCGCCTCTATTTTCTGGGCGTACAGGACTATCTGAGCAAAGTCAATATCCTGGAGAAGCATCGCGGTCCGGCAATCCCTGACCATGGAGTCTGCTACTCCGTGTACAAACCAACTCACATGGGTCCTCTAATCCGCCATAAACTTGGGTGCAATCCTGTACAAACGTGTGAACTCCAAGGCATAATCCTGAATCGTCATCTTTCCCTGCTTAAGATTCACGAACTCGGCCGCTTTCAGCTCCCTCATCTCCTGAGGGAAGAACCGATCAAGAAAAGCGACATAAAACTCATCCCAACTAGTCGGGTCTGCTCCAACCGCCCTACTATCTTTCCACTGTTTGAACCAAATGTGTGCGACCCCCTTTAACTGATATAAGGACAAATCATAAAACATCTCTCCAGTCACCCCCATAATCTAAGTGAAATTCAGAATCTCCTCAATGAAATCATGTGGATCCCCGTCCACCTTCGATCCAAGAAACTCGGGAGGGTTCATCCTCAGAAAGTCTGTAACCCTCACTGCTGCCGCATTCCCATTTTGCGGGACACGCACTATTGCCTGATAATTGAACTGGGCGGTCAAGGCCTGTGCTAGAATCTGAATGACTGCCCTGAATTCAGCGTGGGCAACCGACTCCGATGCATGGTGCTCGTGGGCTGGTGGGGCCTGTTGGTGCCCGTCTCCATTGCCATCATTGTGGAAATTTCTATTTCTATTTCCATTTCTCCTACAGTTAACTCTGCGGGGAGACATGATTCTGCAATCGCGAGTAGCACAAGTCAAAAGAATAAAGAGACATTTCACCGCAAGACATAGATCATGAAAGAAGGAAATATTTTCTAAACATCTCGTAGCCTCTTCGTCATGAGTGTGGCGTGCTTCACACCCATGAAAAAGACTCTACTTAATGTGGCTTTCAAACACCCTAGGACACTTCAAAATCTAATGCTCTGATACCAAGTTTGTCACGACCTGAACATAGGCCCGGATCGAAATACGGAACAAGGAGCCCCGAGATACTCCAAGTTGACCCATGGCATGAACATACATCTAACTCAATCAATAAAGGCGGAAGAATTAACATAATAAATATAGCGAAAGTCCAAACATACATAACATCAGAACCGAAATTCACATCATACATAAAAAGCTGATTACTACGTACAGTCTGAAAGCCTTTACATATATGATGGGTTGATGGGAAAACACACCTAACTAACCAGACAATTCTGAAACTGAAGAAGGACATAACAACCACGAATACTGAATATCCTCGGAGGATGAGGACTCACCAATGCTAGCTGGATAGGTCTGAGTGGAAAAATACAGGCTAAGGATACTGCTGAGCAAGATCCTTCGGACTTTTATCATGAGACAATACAACATAGAGTATGCGTTCAGTACGTGGAATGTATCGAGTATGAAAGGTAAGCAAAATGGCCAGTTAAAATACATAAAAGTTCATAAGAGTAGGACAACATGAACATAATGTAAATCTCATAATGCAAACATAAGGCTCAAGGTTTTCAAAACATTCATAAATCATTCATGATCATAATTATAAGAGAAGAGGTTTATTAAACATGACTTGAGACAAAGTATATAATCATAATTATACATAAATCATGAGGAACAGTGAGTATTCTTATAACCGACATATCCCATATGAGCACACATGGAGCCCGACTTTTAAACCCCTAGTTGGGAGGAAATTCATACCTTGCCAAGGATAGAACCATGAAAGAGGCGTGATATCACAATAGAGGGTCCATTTGGTCAAAGGGGATAGTATCATGGAGGTCCCATCATGGCTATGTTGGCGCGTAGTTCTGAGACTCGAGGTATGCTTGGACCCCGAGTCTACTCGGTATTAAGTACTACTCCCAAAAAATATATAGTGCTCATAGGATAATATACATGAGATTCATAGGCTAGTTAAAATCATGATAATCGTAAGCATGCTTGAAATACATGAACTAGCCATGAAAATAAGGCCCGTGAGTCGGCCAAAATCATAAATTGATAAATCATGAAATTTATGCATACTTGTAAAACATGTATATACTTAATATTTATAAATTCATGATGAGCATTTGAAAGAAATCGTATCATAGGTCATAAATCATAATGGGTTAATAAACATAAAATTCAAAGTGGAATCATAACTTGATTTATCATGAAACATACATAATTAGGCATAGTTTTGTAAAAAATTTAAATCTAGATAGTTATAAAATCTTTCCATGATTCGTCAAACATGAATTTATACATGAGATGAATTTAACCATAGATAGATCATAAGGATTTCATAAGAATTGAGATAAAACCCCATAGGATTATCAATCAAATTTTATGATTTAGAGAGAGATTGGACATGGATGTGAACAATTTCACCCATTCATAACCCTATATATCTAAGAGAATCTGAATCTATAACTCCTCTGATTGCCCAAGGAAGAATTGGAAGAAATTGAACTTGAGCACCTCTCTAAACTTGTACACTTGCATGCATGAACAGGAATAGCTTAGAATAAACTTACCTCTCTTAAAACTCACTATTCATATCTTAAAATGACGTAGTTTAGGCCTTAGAATCATAGAAATTACAGATAAACCCTTAATAAATTTGCAGAGGAAGAGAGACTGCCAGTCCCAACGAGGGACTGGATGAGTCGTCACCTCTGACCACGAGTCGTCGCCACAGTTGTCGAGTGCACTGCCAAAGTTTTACCTGGAACTCACCAGGAGGAATATCACGAGTCATTACCGGTGACCATGACTCGTGGTCACTACTCGTTCTCTACACTGTCATAAAACCAACTGGGGTCACCACGGGCGATACCACAACTCGTGGTGCTACCCAATGAGTCATGGTGAGGACCCGTTAAGTGTACTTCCCCATGCATCCTCTTCCTGCAGCCATCCTTGACCATGGGTGACCTAACGGCTCATGGGGCTGACCATGACTCGTGGTCACCCCAACTTGAAAATTTCCAACAAGTCAAAACTCCTCACCACGATTCACTTAACGACTCGTTCTGTGACCTGGTGCAGAAAATCATAATTTCTCCGTTTTAACTCTCGAGTATGATCTTAGGTCTTTCGGGGTATAAATTTTCTGTTACTAAAAAGATATAATGATGCTAACTGAATCTCTAATTCAATTGAGACAAAGTCAACAAGTGATTATATGTTTACCCAAAGTGGGGTTTCATACTATGAATTTAAAGTTAATTGAGGTGATGATACAAAGTGGTAAAGAGACCTCTTAATGAATATTTCAATTGGAATAAAACCAACATATTTTATTTCTATATATTGTGATTGCCAAGCAGAAATAAATATAGTGAAAAATAAGTTTTTCATTGGCAATTTGAGACATAATGTGATAATGCAACTGCTATGTGTGACAAAATTATTAATGTAAATTATGTGAAGTCTGAAGTGAATCTGATCAATTCATAGACTAAAATAAACATCAAGGGGAGTAAGAATTATTGTCAATTTTAGAAGATCAATAATGATGGTAGCCCAACCTATATGATTGTAGATCACATGAATTAGATTCATATGGGTAATAACAAGTCATTAGTCATGCACTATAAAATTAATTCCTCCTATGATGTGTGAATATAGTGTAATAATACTGCAATGCAAAAGTGAAGTTGAGTTAAACTCTTAATTCAATTCTTATCTTTTACAGGTGGTGTATTACTCTACAGAATACACTTGATGATTGGACCTATATGAGTGTGGAGTGGTACCGCTTCTATAAAATTGTGAAAAATTTCTAGAGCACTCATGAATATATCAGGACATGCGCATGGCCTTTTAGTGCAAAACTGCAATAAAGACAAAGATTATGCCAGTATAATGTGATAGAATAAGACGATGGACTTATAAAAGAATTTTTGTTTCATAGAAGTTCTAAACTTCACCAAATATTCTGTAAGTTTAATCTTATTTTATCTAGATCTTGTTCATAGTCCATGAGACACCCGATATGACATATTATATTCATATNTATTATATTCATATGTGAAAATCCAGCAAAACTTCTTACTTCATTTTATTCCTTGATATTCTTTTTAAGATATAAGGGAAACTGTTGGTAAAAATTTTTAGATATCTTTAAAAGACAAATTATATTCTAATATCTGATATTATTATTGTATCAGATAATTTGAATTCCTATTGTCATTATAACCTATTTATGACCATTATTTCTAAGTCAAATGAGTTTTATAACCGATTTTTAATTGGTCATTATTCTCAATTCATGAAGACTTTGAATTTGTAACTCCTCACTTTGAATAATATTGATTAGCCTTAAATAGCTTTTATGTGTGTCTGGAAGGTTACAATATCAATTGTAATATTAGCCCACTTCTTCTCTTATAAATTCTTATTTTTATTCACCTTGAGGAGATAGAAATAGAGAGAAAATAAAAAGTCCTTCTATATTTCCAAATTCTATTACCTTCAAAAATATTTGAAGATAGAGTCTTCTTCTCCTTTTCTTTTGCTGGATTTATATTATTTAATCTTTGTTATATTCTGGCTCCTAGTTAAATACTAGAAGAGCTAGTTGAATCTTTGGGGTTACACCCATACCGAGTGAAATATTGATAATGCTCAAACCACACCTCCTACTGAAGTATGAAGGGGACGTTGTTAATAAAGAACCCAACTAGAGGTTGGGGTTGAACCCACAGGGAATATGGGAGAACTAGATTACAGCCAGTAAGTGAACTTGTGAGGTAGTTACTTCAAAACTGGGGGGTTCTAGAGAAAATCAATAATGAAAAAAATTATCAAAATTATGGTTTTGAATCAATATTAAAGGATATCTAGGGTTTGTGTTCCCCATGGGTTTATAACTGCTTTGGTATACACTCGTGATTATCACCAATACTTACTTATAGAACTGATAAC
>JACEIK010000523.1:112511-124090 GCA_018107945.1 Datura stramonium | reverse complement strand
CTATACTTTAACTTATCGAAAGATGATCAAAAACTCATAATTTCTCGGGAATCTAGAAGGGAGAAATACTTACTTTAAGCACGTGATCATATTGACACTAGTTTGAAACAATTCCACCAACTTAGGCTCGGCGGGATGATGATTCACCGGGCGTATTTTACGAAAATAATTCTGCAGCGATGCTCTCTACAACCTTATACTTCACTACCCAGAGTTAATTTGGATTTGGTCGGCATTTAGCGGCGTAATCAGATGATTTTTAATAGTTTCCCTTCGTTCTTACCTCTGCCGGTCGAAGTTATAAAAGTATATAACATGAAATCTAAGGGTGAGGCCTATATATACTTGAGGCAGCAGTCAAGGCAACGTGGCACGTTGCCTAACACGATGATTCTTCTCCGTGCCACGTTGGCTAACGTGGAGGAGCAGCTTTGTTCCACTTTGCCCCTCTGGGCAGCTTGGTTCGGCCTCCTCTTGCGAAATCCCTACTTGGCACTCATTCGACCTTCCCTCAGGCCCTTTCCTCGTACGTATGACACTTTAAAACTCTCCAACAACATGCGAATAGACCGACTAAATGCTAAAAACTTACGGGGTGTAACAGTTTCTATTTGGTTATTTCTTCGATTTTTTAGTAAAACCAAAACCAAATAAAATATTATCTATTTTTAAAATTTAAAACCAAATCGGATGTTTTTTTTTAAACGGTCTGGATTGGTTTGCTGTTTGGTTTGGTTTTTCACCAAATCGTGAACACCCCTACTTCCACTGGACTTTTTCTGTCAGAATCTCCTTAGACCTCAGCTTCTGAACCTCTCTAGATAATATCACTATAGGCTCCTCCTCACATGACAGATTCTCATCCAACAACACAGAGTCCCACTCGATGATATACGTTTCATCCCCATGGTACTTTTTCAGCATAGACACATGAAATGTCAGATGCACTCCAGCCAATCCTGGCGGCAATGCCAGCTTATAAGCCACTTCCCCCACACATCGGAGTACTTCAAATGGCCTAATATACCTCGAGCTGAGCTTGCCCCAGTTTTTGAACCTCATCACCCCCTTCATGGGGGACACCTTGTGCAGCACTTGCTCCCTTCCATGAACCCCATGTCCCTGAATTTCTTATCTGCGTATTGCTTCTGCCTACTTTGAGCATCTACCAGACAGTCCTGAATTGTTCAAACTTTTTCCAAGGACTCCTTTAACAAATTTTTCTCCCAAGGCCTCACCTCAAACGTATCAAACCGCCCAATTGGAGACCTACACTTCCTCCCTTAGAAGGCTTCAAAAGGTGCCATACCAATGCTCGAGCGATAGCTATTGTTATAGGCAAAATCTGCCAAGGGTAAGAATTGTCCCAATGACCCCTAAAGTCTATCACACATGCCCCGAGAATGTCCTCCAACACTTGAATAGTCCATTTCGATTGTCCGTCTGTCTGAGGATGGAAGGTCATGCTCAAGTCCAACCTCATACCCAACTCGGCGCTCAAGGTCCTCCAAAAATGGGAAGTAAACTGAGTACCCTTGTATGATACAATTGAAACAGGCACCCCATGTAACCAAATAACCTCCTTCACATATAGATTGGCTAATTTCTCCGTGTTGTAAGTCACTTGGACCGGTAAGAAATAAGCAGACTTTGTCAACCTGTCCACTATGACCCAAATTGAGTCAAACATCCCCAAAGTCTTGGGAATACTAACTACAAAGTCCATAGCTTTTCTCTCCCATTTCTACTCGGGGATAGGCATTCGTTGAAGTACTCCTCCTGATCGTATTTCACCTGCTAATAATTTAAACACTGAGCCACATAGTCCAAAATGTCTCTCTTCATCCTACCCCACCAATAATGTTGTTTTAGATCGTAGTGCATCTTCATGACTCCGGGGTGAATAGAGTACCTCGAGTTGTGAGCTTCTTCCAAGGGAGTTTTAATTAGCTCAACAACTCGAGGAACACACACCCACCCCTTTATTCTAAGACCCCTTCATCATCTAACACTGCTTCATTTGCCTCTCCCTGAGGACTTTATCTCTGATATTACCCATCTTTTCATCTTCAAATTGTCTAGTTTTGATTTCCTCTAACAGCGAGGAATTAGCCTCTAGGTTGGATAACACTCAACTAGTTTTGGTCAGCGACAATTTCACTAAGCTGTTTGCCAAGGTATGGACTTCCCTGGCCATCGACTGTTGAGTAGCCTCCAAGCAATCTAAACTGCCGATGCTCACTGTCTTCCTACACAACGCGTCTGCCACCACATTGTCCTTTCCTGGGTGGTAAAAGATGTTGATGTTGTAATCCTTAAGCAACTTCATCCATCTCCTCTGCCTTAAGTTGAGATCTTTTTGGGAGAATACATACTGTAAGCTATGATGATCCGTGAACACCTCACATCGAGCTCTATATAGATAGTATCTTCAAATTTTTAGTGCAAACACCACCACTGCTAACTCCAGATCGTGCGCGGGGTAATTCTTTTCATGCACCTTTAGTTGTATTGAGGCATACGCAATAACCTGACCCTCATGCATCAACACAACACCCAACCCAAACTGTGAGGCATCACAATACACAACAAAATCTTTACCTTCCACAGGTAACACCAGAATAAGGGCTGTGTTTAGCAGTGTCTTGAGTTTCTTAAAGCTCACTTCACATTCCTATGACCACTGGAAGGGCATATCCTTTTGTGTCGACTTGGTTAATGTTGAAGTGATAGAGGAAAATCCCTTCACGAATCGACAGTAGTAACTGGCCAGCCCTACAAAACTCCAGATTTCTATCACATTATTTGGCCTTGCCCAGTTTCTAACTGCCTCCACCTTCTGTGGATCAACTTGAATTCCCTTTTGGAAACCACATGCCCCAAAAAGGACACTAATTCCAACCAAAACTTGCACTGGGTGAATTTGGCATAACACTGCTTCTCCTTCAGCAATCCCAACATAATCCTTAAATGATTTTCGTGCTCCTTCTTGGTCTTAGAATACACCAAGATATCATCAATAAACACAATAACAAGGGAATCCAGGTAAGGTTTGAAAATACTGTTCATCAGGCTCATGAACGTAACCGGAGCATTAATAAGTCCGAACGACATGACCAGAAACTCATAATGCCCATACCTGGTCCGAAAGGCTATTTTCAGAATATCTCCGGCCCATATTTTCAATTGGTGATAGCCGGACCTCAAACCAATTTTTAAAAATACAGTCGGTCCCTGTAACTAGTCAAATAGATCATCTATTCGAGAAAGAGGGTACTTATTCTGAATGGTTACCTTGTTCAACTGGCGGTAGTCGATGCAGATACGCATACTACCATTCTTCTTTACAAAAAAAAACCAGGGCACCCCATGGCGATACACTCGGTCTAATGAATCCTTTATTGAGAAACTCCTGTAACTTTTCCTCGAGTTCTCTCAACTCAGCAGGTGCCATTCAGTATGGAGGAATAGAAATGGGTTGGGTTCCTAGTTCCAAGTCTATACAAAAATCTATGTCTCGGTCTAGAGGCATGCAGGGAAAATATGTAGGGAACACCTCTAAGAACTCACAAACAATCGAGAAAGACTCTATGAAAGGGCCCCCTGAACTAGTGTCCCGAACATGCACCAGATTTGCTGAACAACCCTGCTCTATCAACTTACGGGCACGAATATAAGAAATAGGTTTCTTAGGACCAATTCCCTTTTAACTCTAACCTAGACGACTCTGGACCCGATATAGGACAGTCTTTGAATAGCAATCCAGAATGGCATGGTAAGGGGACAATCAGCTTATTCTCAAAATCACATCAAAATCAAGCATGTCTAAGATCACTAAGTCTACCAACATGTTAAATCCCATGAAATCAACAATGCAATTATGAACAACCCTATCCACTAACACAGAATCCCCAATAGGAGTAGACACACGGATAAGAGTATTAAGCACATCATACACAAGATTCAGACCCAAAGAAAAATAAGTAGACACATAAGAGAATATAGGACCCGGGTCAAACAATGCAATAGCCATTCTATCAGCCACAAAGATCGTACCTGTGATGATAGTGTCTGAAGCCTCTGACGCTGGTCTATCAGGAAAAACATAGAAATGAGCCTGGTTACCAACCTAAGAACCACCCCGGTTAGGCTGTGTCACCCCTCTACCTGCCTGGGTGCCACATTTACTTATCTGAGCACATCCCATATCTTGTTGAACACAACCTCTAACGGCTGGATGACCACCTCGTCCCAGTTGTGGATGATCTAGACTAAAAGCACTACCTCCTTTCCCAGTTGGGGCTGGAGCTCGAGGAGCTGGGTGAGGAACAATCTGCCGCCTTGTCTGAACCTGGGGCACAACCTGCGGATGTGGACATACTCACCATACTCATGGAAGACCTTCTCAATAACTGGTCTCTTAGCTGGAACAGAAGAAATAGGAAGAGCCCCAATATCATAACGAACCATCTTAGTACCCCTAACTACACCTGACGGTTGCGGAGCTATCCCTGGTAGACCTTCGGCTGACACCTGCATGGTAGATTGAATCGGGTGCCCATAGAAATGCTGTGGTTCTAGAGCCTTCACATAAGAACCACTGAAAGAACCAACTTTCTGAGCCTTATTCTCAACATTTCTTTCATAACCCTCCTGCCTCACCCCTTCAATCGACTTCATGTACTCTACCACCTCTTGAAAAGTATTACCTGAAGAGACCATCTACAGAGTTGGTACCTGGAGACCTACATTTAGGCCTTTAACAAACTGCTTGATTCTCTCCTCCCTGGTGGGCAGTAAGGTTAGAGCATATTTGGATAAGGAGTGAAATCGGGCCTCGTATGCAACAACTGATGAGTTCCCCTGCTCAATGGTGGTGAACTCATCCCATCTCCTATCCTTCAGAGTGCATGGAAAATAATTTCTCCAAGAATGTGCAGTAGAATTGGGTCCATGACAACAGTGGTGACCTTGCTGGTCTGCACTCCACGAAAGCCCTCCACTAGAGCTTTGCATCATCCATCAGCTGGAAGGTGACGAACTCAACACCATACTTCTCCACCGTTCCCATCTTATGGAGCCTCTCGTGACAATCAATGATGAATTCGTAGGCATCCTCCGCCTCTGTGCCGTAGAAGATGGGAGGCTTCATCTTGGTGAACCTACAAATAAGACGTGCTCTTCCCCTGTCATCACCGTCCTGCCACCGGCCTAGGAAACACCACAGCCTTTGATATGTCATCAATCCATAGGGCCACATCAGCTACATGCTGAATTCTTGATGGTTGTCCCGCTGGAGTTGTAGGCGCAGCCCTGGTGCCCACGAAGCCGCTCAAAAGGTTGAGGGCCTGAGCTAGGACCTCTGACGACGCTGGAGTGGCAGGAGCTTCTCTGTCATGCCCCGAACCTACACTCTAGACGTAACATGGTACTTGAAGCCACAAGTAACCACAAGTCAACCAATGGTCTATCAATCACTAGAATTTTGAGTAAAACAAGCACAACGTAAATTTAAAGTAATAACATTAAGGCATTTTTATGAAAATTTAAAATAAAAGTTAAAACATGGAAACTGAACATCTATGGGTCTGAAAGCCTTCTAAGTGATGAGTTACTGGGACAAGCCCCCAGCTAACTCTAAGTCTAAAGTAAAACTGCAACTAACTATAAAAGAATGAAAGTAAGGCCCTCGAATGACGAGGACTCACACTAAATCTGCGACTGGGGAGGAGCTAAATTATGCCGATTAACACTCCTGAAGGTGGGAACCTGCAGCTGTATCATGAAACGATACAACATAAAAGTATGCGTCAGTACTTTGAATGTACTGAGTAAGTGAGAGATGTAACTAATATGAAAGAGCTAGTAACTGAACTAAAGTGACATGAAATGACCAACTGAAAATACTGAAAACTGATACAACTAGAATATACTAATATGGTCAATAATGACCCTAGCTGATGGTCATAAATATGCCCTAAATCTGAAAGACTAAGTGTGAGATACTACACTGAACTAATCTGTACTGAGAAATCTAAGAGTGGACTAACTTACTAGTGGGAGAGTTTATAACCGACATATAACCACGTGAGTTAGACGTGGAGTCTGATGTATACACCCCACCTATAGGACCCAATATACCTTTCCAGGGTATAAAGGCATGAACTAGGTGATCATAGAAGTCTGGGGCCAATAAGGCCATGTAATACTGTAACCTACGCTGGCAACGTAGTTTTGGGAACCTGGGTGCGCTGGAATCTCGACCCGCTCGGTGCTAAGTCCTACTCCCACTGGAAACCTATACTAAACTGCTAAGCTGATAGCTCAAAACTTGGGTTCAAGACTAGTCAGGGACATATAACTGAAAGTACCCTGAGAGTCTTATCAGACCAGATTCTGAAACTGGGTTCTGGACTGGTCAGAGCTTCTTATCTAGAAGCATCGTACCCAACTAATAACAAACTGTAAACTGAACTGGGGTCCTGGGGCTGGTCAGAGCTATATATATAAAATGTCATGACCGCCTAATGGACTAAAAAATAGATTCTGAGTCTGATTCTAATAACTGGGAGGCAGCACTGACACCTCGGGAAAAGACTGGAGTCAAACTGATCAGTTGAAAATTTTTGAATAGTTCTAAAGAGGTTCTACGTTCTACTGAACTGAATTACTAAGCAGCTAATAGAGAACTCAACTCATTCCAACAACACAAAAATTTCATAATATAGCAAAATCTCAAGAATAAAAGAAATCTCATTCAACAAGGATAAAATCATTCTTATCAATGGAATAATTGCTCAAAACATATGTAATGAGAATTACTAGGAAATTCAATCCAAAACGTACTTCCCAAACAGGACGGAATTTAATACACAAATAGCCTTTACTCGAAAATTTAGGGCTTAAATTCCCTTTGGCAAGAACAACAACAATTTACTTATGAATTATGAAGATCATATAAATAATAAACATGGATAATAACCCAATTGAAATTAACATAAATCAACATGAAAATCTCTTCATATTCGAAAATCTCAGGGCTACACTGATAGGAAAATTATGGGAGGATATTGGGTGACACAATGGAAGGACAATTCTCTCATTGAATTCCCACATACCTGACTAAAATTCTCTCGGAGAAAGAAACTTGAACTGCTGCAAGAGATAAGAAGCCCTAGTCTTTCTTGGAGGGTTCTTGAGAGGAGAACGTTTGATTTTTTTCTGAGAGGAATGAATAGTTTTCCCCCACTAAAACATCTAAAATTAACACTAAAATGATGTATTTTAAATCTTGGGAGAGTAGGAAATTACTAAATAGCCCTTAGAAATTCGTTGGGAGAAACTGTCAGGTGCCCCTAACGGGTGACCTAACGGGTCGTGGTGACTGACCACGACTCGTGGTCACTCCCGTCAGGTACACTGCCTGGGATCCTCAGTAGGTCACCACGAGGGACCTAATGACCACGACTCGTGGTCACCAGTTGTGGACCACACTATCTCATTCTGGAGATTTAATGCTAAGTCCAATAACGAGTCACCTAATGAGCTGTTGACACAGATGACGACTTATTGCCGATACTCGTCAGGTACACTAGTCAACTAAATATATTCCCAACTCAGGCCTGGCCACGAGTGACTTAAAAGGTCGTGGTCAGTGACCACGACTCGTGATGTCACTCGTTGGGTACACTGTCTCCCCTCTCCAAAATCTCAAACCTCCTTCTCACGGCTCATCTAACGAGTCGTGGGGTCACTTAACGAGTCGTGGGGTCACTTAACGAGTCGTTAGGTGGGTCGTTCTGTAGCTTTTCTACAGCTTTTCCAGGTTTCCAGATTTAAGTCCTGAAATTAGATTTTGAGTTTCCGGGGCATTACAATATCTCCCCCTTGTAAACATTCATCCTCGAATGTTAGAAAACCCATAGGAAGCAGAAAATAGCAATCAAAATTTCCAAATACTTCTCTTTTAACTCCAAAATTGTTGGAATGACTACCTCCATTTCAAAATACATAACTGAACTGGAGTTACTTTTGATACACATATCCAAAGTCATAAAAGAAACTTATACAAATGTATTAACTTCAATAACTAGATCAGATCCTACGGAAAAACTAGAATTTCAAGCTATAATAGAGTCGGTAGAGAACAAGTGTGGGTATTTAGCCATAATATTTGCTTCAACCTCCTATGTAGCCCCTTCAACCTACTGATTTCTCTGTAGGACCTTGATTGAAGCTATTTCTTTATTCCTCAACTTATGAACCTGATGGTCAAGGATCTGGACTGGTACCTCCTCATATGTGAGACTATCCTTTATTCCCACGTTGTCCAATGACACAATTGAGGTTAGATCTCCGATGCACTTCTTTAGTAGTGACACATGGAAAACTGGATGTACAACTACTAGTTCTAAAGGTAACTCCAGCTCATAGGCAACGTTACCAATATGCCTCAAAATTCTATAAGGTCCCACATACCTCGGACTGAGTTTCCCCTTCTTTCCAAAACTCATCACCCCTTTAATGGGCGAAAGTTTCAGGTATACCCATTTATCAACTGCAAACTCCAATTCTCTTCTCCGTACATCGGCATAAGATTTCTGACGGCTCTGAGCTATTTTCAACATTTTTTGGATGAGCTGAACTTTTTGCATTGCCTCGTAAACCGAGTCTGGCGCTATAAAGATAGCTTCACCAACTTCAAACCACCCTATAGGAGGTCTACACCTTCTACCATACAATGCTTCAAATGGGGCCATCTGGATGATGGAATGGTAGCTGTTGTTGTACGCAAACTCGATAAGGCGAAAATGGTCATCGCAATTGCCCTTAAAACCGATCACACACGCTCTAGCATATCTTCTAGAGTCTGAATGGTCCACTCAGCTTGCCCATCGGTTTGCGGATGAAAAGTGGTGCTGAGTTTGACTTGAATGCCTTGTCCTTTCTAAAAGGACTTCCAGAAGTGTGAGGTGAACTGAGTTCCTCTGTCTGAAATGATAGATAAAGGCACCCCATTGTTACACCCCGTAAGATTCAAGACACATAAATGGCCTATTCGCGTGTTGGTTAAGCGTATTCGAAAGCCATACATGCTAGAAAAAGGCCCGGAAAAAGTCGGACGAGAAACCTGTCGAACCATCGCGGAAGGAGCCGGGGCAGAGCCACTCCGCGATGGCAGCATGTCACGGAGGTGAGGCCTCCGCGTTGGCTCCGTGACACATTGGGCCTTTCCAGGCCCAAGTATATAAAGCCCCACTTCGGTTTTAATTCATTTCATCATCTAATAAAATTCCAGAACCGTGAGAAAACAGAGGAAGCACACAAAGTAATTATAATTTTTGCTTGATTACGCTGTTAAACATAGTCCAAATCCAAATTAACCTCAGATACCGAGGTATTTAGCAGCAGGGAGCATTCCTACGGATTTGGTTTCGCGAAATTCGGCCGACGAACCGTCGAGCTACCGAGTTAAGGTAAGTAAAATTGCTCCAAATTAGTGTCAATGTGCTCCTAGCTTTAAAGTGAATACTTCTCCCTTCTGGACTTCTGAAAAATAGCAAGTTTTCGACCGTCTTTCGATAAGCCTAAGTTTAGGCTATAAATATATCGAAAGTGANTATGTAAGCAGCATATACGAGGCGTGGGGAGGTCAAAATTTGGTGTCAATAACTGCCCCTTCTTTGCTCGGGAATGAAGAATGAATTATTGAGCAAAGAACGTTGACCTAGTGGCCAATTTTGTCCGACCAAAAAGAAAAATTTTCGGTAGGGCCAGATGGAACGAGATGGGGTTGTGAAGATGTTGTGGCTAAAACTTTGGTATCAAGTCGCCTGCATATCTCGGGTCTCACGAGAATCAGGCTGCGTGTAGTTCTCGATTTAGGGACGAACGAAATCCCTAAAAATTGACAACACGAGGCTTGGATAAGGATGGGGTAACACGAATCGACAAGATTTATAATGCATTACAAAATGAACCAGGTGAGAATAAGGTTCAAAAATTAGGGATAGGTCAAGAAGATAGTAGGAAAAACATTATTATTTGCAGCTTGTTATTCTTCGACGTTCGCGTAAGCAAACAATTAAAGCATATGCATCAAATACTTCATAAAATAAACTGGTACAAAAAATTAAACATGTTGCAAGTTCCCTTTAGTCGATGAAAGTTTGCTTTGAGATAAAAGGATGATGTCTCTAAGCTATGATGTCTTGGGCTATGATATGCAAAATAAGTTTCTTAGGCCATGAAATGATGTCTGCAGGCCATGAAAATGATGCCTTTAGACTATGACGCCTTAGGAGCATGATAAGCAGAAAATAATTTTTTTAGGCCATGACATGATGTCTGCAGGCCATGAAAAATGACACATTTAGACTATGACACCTTAGGAGCATGATAAACGGGAAATAGATTCCCTAGGCCATGAAATGATGTCCGCAGGTCATGAAAAATGACGCCTTCGGATGAGTGGGAGAAATACTAATTCAAAGAAAGTAAACTATTCGAGAGCCTCAATAATTCAATCGAAAGCTCTGGTTTATTTGGGCTCAATGCAAATAAATCGCAGGGCTCAGAATGCAACAACGGGCTCAAAATGCATAAAATGGGCTTGAAATGCAAATAACGAGCTCGAAATGCATAAACGAGCTTGAAATGCAAATAATGGGCTCAACGGGCTCAAATACAGGTGCAGGCTCAACTGTATATCAAAATGCGTATATCACGTGCATCACGGGCTCAATATGCAAATACGGGCTCAGATGTATATCAAAATGAACACGGGCTCAGCGCATATATAAAAATGTATATCACGGGCTCAATATGCAAATACGGGCTCAAAATGCATATATTACATATATCAAGGGCTTGATATGCAGATTCGGGCTCAAATGTATATCAAAATGCAAACAAGGGCTCAAACACATATATAAAAAATGTATATCACGGGCTCAATATGCAAACACGGGCTCAAAATGCATATATTATGTATATAGAGGGCTTAAAATGCAATCGAGTGCTCAGATGTATATAAAAAAATTCATATTATATCACGGACTTAAAATGGGAATATGGGCTCAAATGCATATATTAATATGTATATCATAGGCTCAAAAATGCGAATACAGGCTTAAATGCATATATCAAAATGCATATCACGGGCTCAAATGCGAATACAGGCTCAAAATGCATATATTAAAATGCATATCACGGGTTCAAATACAAATAAGGGCTTAGATGTATATGCAAATACGGGCTTGAATGCATATACCATGTATATCACGGGCTCAAAAGACGCATATAAAGAGCTCAAAAATGTAGATACGGGCTCAAGTGTATATAAAAAATGCATATACCATGTATATCACGGGCTTGATATGCAATTGAGTGCTCAGATGATGGAATAGCAAGATATAAGTAAGGGCATAAGTAAGAATGACTCAGCTCTATGTCGCCTTGTGACAAGACGTTCTCCATCTCTATCCTGGGAAGCGGATACTTATTCTTGATAGTAACTTTATTCAGTTGTCGATAGTCTATACACATGCGAAGGGAACCATCCTTCTTTCTTACAAACA
>JACEIK010000523.1:63609-87912 GCA_018107945.1 Datura stramonium | reverse complement strand
TTATTAGATTAATATAATTATGTATTAAACCCCTCAGATACACATATAAAGTAAAAAAGAATCTTTAAGCCTTTTTCCCTTTTTATAAGAAAACTTGATAATGAAAAATACAGTTCAATGTAAATTCTGATTCTAACAAAGATGTTTATATGTCTGATTTTATTAATATATTATTACTTTTATGTGTATATCTGAAAATATCTCGACTAAATTTACAACAATAATATTTCAAAATTTGTTGAGTTTTTTTATACCGCTTGAAGAGCAAATAATTTTTACTAGTTTTATTTTAAAAATAAATTTCATTTTGACTTTCTTTTTAGTTACTCCAAGAAATCTATTTAAAACCTCATTGACTCATCGTCTCCACTAGTTGGAGGCTGCTGAAGCTGGTTGTTTGGTTCGTTTTTTTTTTGTTTCTTTCTTTATTCATCATTGTTACCTTTCATTTTTTTTCCTTTAATGATGCTTGTGTTTTTTAATTGAATTCCCTTGAGCGATTTTCTTTGCTCAACTAAAATCTTCCGTGAAAATTCAAAAATACATCTCAAATGTAGTGCTTAGATAATGATTTGAGGACAAACTACAAAGCAAAATTGTAAAGTTAAATATTATGTAGTTTGATTTTAAAATTTTTGGTGTAACCAATTATCAAAAAATTATTTACTTTATAAGTTTGAAATTCCTAGCTACGCCATTGGCCATGAAGATAACTTTTAGTTCCATAGTAGTGAGTAAAGAAGATATTGAAAATCAAATCCTACACATTGAAAAAAGATAATGAAACATATCAATCTAATTTCATATATCAATTTTCAAAATTCTGATATAGACTTTTCAAAAGACAATTTAGGATCTTGACAAAGTGAGTTTCAAGCAAACAGGGATGCCATGAGACACTACGACCAATCTTCATAAACACCTCTTAATAGAGTAGATCATACAAATATTTGAAACAAATATAGTCCACCAGATATTACTCTCATCAATATCCTAAAAGATGCCAAAATTACTAACAAACTTAGCTAGTATAAGAGAAAAATTGCAAATTCTGCATACCTCACCAATTGCAGCCAAAGTCTGCTGCTGATCTGGTCTTTGATTCAACAAGTTATCCAAGAAAAACTGAACAGATCTCCTCACCTAAGAAGAACAAAATTTTTAAAGGAGCGTCAATATAAGCCCTTAAATTCATTCATGACTTTCTTCCTTTTTCTTTGCTGGGGTTGGGGGTCAGGATATGTAACATACAGCTGACATGTCTCCTGTAGGCTGAAGTGCTCCAAGATCAATAAGCCCTTGCATAACCTGTATGGACATAATATTTGTCTTGTCAATATGCATAAAGAATTAGCTCTCTCTACTCAAAAATATTTGAATGCAATTTGCCAAAGAAAGGAAACAAGCAAATGTCCTTCAAAAGTTACTGAGGCAGGAGTCACAGGTGACTGGCGGTAAACGCAAGGGGAGCATGGGGAAAAAGGTTGATCTTGTAAGACCTGACTTGTTTACCAGGAGAGTCAAAAACTGAAAGTGACTAACTAGACTAAGTCAAAGAAATTTTGAAGTAGTAACTTTTAAAAAAATATATATCTAATCACTTCTATATCATCCTTCACTGTCCAAGTTCCGTAAATACAACAACTTTATGATTCACTATCATTGTAAGAACTTTAGAATTAAACGAGTTCGTGTAGCAGGCTCTCCCAAGATGGAAAGTATGCTCACGTTTATGAAAAGAGTGCTTTACTGTTACATCATTCCAGGATGCTGCTTATCTCTACGTTCTACCAATTCCTTTAACTAAACATATGAAGGTGAAATAAATCACCATATTTCAGAGAATCTTTTGGATAATTTGTTTCAGAGAATTACTGTATTGTCAAATGTTGATATGGAAGGAGAATTTTTTCTATTTGAGGACAAAAGAGAACAGTGAAAAGACCGATGCAATCACACAAAAGTATTTATTTTCGGTTTAGCTTAGAAAGAATTTTGACTTCGAATGTTTAGTTGATCACATAATAACATTTGTACCAGGCTAATGGCTATGTCAAGCCCGGAAAAATGAAGCACGTAAGCATACCTCTTGATGGAGACAGCAGAACAACAACACACTCACAAAAAACAAAAAATTTCAATAAATATGAAGAAACATAGAGTGCGTCGAGACCATAATGGTAGCAGGTATATTTGCATCAGCTTGTACTAACACTACTGGAGCATAAGAGTAGAACAATGCAATCGGTTCCTAATTGTGCTTACTATAAACTACAAAAAAGAAACACTAGCCTGACCTTTTTTGCGTCCTTTTCATATACGGCATAAAAAAGTCCCAGTAATCTCTCTCTTGTGAAACTCTTGATGTCTCCCATCATACCAAAGTCATAATAGATTAAAGCTTCGTCAACATCAATTGCAAGATTCCCGGGATGTGGATCAGCATGGAAAAAACCAGTCTTCAGTATCTGCACAAGGTAATGTCAGGAAAAGAGTATCAGACACAAAGGAATACCATCTAACCCAGCTGATTAGCATCTATCCAGAAGATTTTAGAATGAGAACAAAATTAACTAACACACCTGAATTAAATAGGCTTCTATGGCACGAGATGCAATTCGGGATCGGCTATAACCCCGTGAATCTATCAGATCCAACTGGTTGATCTTTATCCCTGTTCATTAAGGTAATGGAATCTTAAGCAGGATAAAATGAATGAAAGTATTTATTGAATAAAAAGGAGGACAAAGCACAGAGAGGAACCTGGAACATATTCCAGAGTTAAAACTTTTGTTGCTGTATAGTCCCAGTATACCAGCTACATTGGAAAAGGAAAATAAAGAAATAAGTTAAGAAAGAAGGTATATGAAATGACTTATTGACTTATCGTAACAGCCAGTGAAAGAAATATATTTCTTTTACAAGTTGTAAAAGAAATATGATTTACACCCCTGTTGCCAAACCTATTGAAATATTTTTACCAAAATGAGAAGTTAATCAACTATTATATGCACTAATTATTATCTATTTGAAACCTACTCCGTACAACTTTCTTTAATCTACATGTAGCCATTACTAGCATTTGCTACTTAAATAACCCCCCATCACACACACAAAAAAAAATGATTGATGAAATAAGGGCTAATTGATTAACTGCTAATGTAAAACAACAACATAAAGGAAAAATAGAATGAAGAAAAGGTATAAATTGTTTGAGATGGAACTTGGAAGGAAACATACAGGCACTCGGACCCACTTTATGTTCCGAAAGTCCCGACGAAATCTATCAGCATTCTTCCCTTCATTTATATAATCGATTTCCTCATACAATATCCTGAAATTTTCATGAAAACAAAGTTTAACAGATAGAAATATATTCTACTCCTTTCTTATTTATCAGAAGGTTGCGGGTTTGGTCATTGTTTAGCATTGAATAAAATTAAATCTTAACCAAATGGTGACTTATTAGAGACCGAATAAGCAATAATCTTATAAGAGGCAATACCGGAACTAAGCAGTGGATATACAAATACTCAGTAAAGCAGCTCTAACTAAGAATCAGTCTGCCAGATAACAGAATGCATTCTGAAGTTTGACCTTATCGGATCTGACGCCATATTGTCCCCTGCAATCTTCATCCTATAACTTCTTTTCAACCTTCTCAAAAGAATTCTTTTCTAAAACTTCCTCTGCTTTTACATAATGTGAAAAGCTGAAGCGAGAAAAGAACTAGGAAGTATGACAGACCATCAAGGGAGTCAAATTATGGAAAGAAATAGAGTCAGAAATGTCAATTTAATCTAAATATCGCGAATTCTGCATCATATACCTTTGCACAGTGGCGAACACAAGGCTCTCATCGTAGAGGTGAAAGCAAGAAAATATACTTTGTGTTTTCTAATCGATGAAATTTGTGATTCTAGTAGATATAGATGATCTTTATATGAAAAATATAATAATTTAGATGAATGAAAAAGAAGCAGATATACTGTATAGAAGAAAATCTACGAATCTAAGTAGTAAGTATGCCACAAGGCTTCTAGTTTATTGACCAAGTACATAAGTCACATAAATGCACAAGAAGAAAGAAGAAAAATGAAGTTCAAGTGAGCGCATACAATAACTATAGAGTCAATCTCTAGACATGAACAAGAAATTAAAGTATCATCCTCTGATTTTTTTTATTGGTATTAAGCTTATTATTTAACTGAGGATTGAATTGAGAATTAGCTAGTACTTTTTCCGCAGAGATACAATTGAAGTAGTAGATTGATATAAAAATTAAAAATTACTTCAAGAATGTTGAGAGATAATTAGTTGAAGTCAATGACAAAGTTGCTTGCACTGCAACTCTTCAACTGACTTGGTAACTTCTCAAATTATTGTGCTTATTTATCACTTCGTAACCACTAGAAACTCTCAGTTTCTATTTTCCATATGTTTAGGAATTGTTTTAATATTTTATGTGATTAAATCATACAGGCAACTTTTATACACTGATTTGAAATACAATAGTTCCAAAAAGGACAGATGATTTTGGAAGTATAAAGGCGCGTGCAACTTGTATACAATGATTTGAAATACAATAAAAATTCCAAAATCACAGATGAGATTGAAAAGTATAGGTCTTATGGATCATCAACACACCGGTTAAGAAGAAGTAGTAAGGGATATACCTCCCATTTCTCATATCTTAAGCACGACAGATTTGTTCCAATTTTGTGGAATGAGACACTTCACCAAGGAAGTAGTGCCTGACCTTTTTAAGGTTCTGATAGTAAGGTTTTAGTTCCAGTAGATGTTCTTTTGCCTCAATCTTCATTGAAGTTACTTAAATTTTTTACAAGCTTTTGACAGGTCTTATTTCAGTTCTTTCTCAGTTATGTTGTTTCAGTCGCTTTNCACCCAAAAAATAAAACATTTTCCTTTTCGGTTTGCACCTCCTTTTCCACCTTTACTTCCAGACTTTTTGTAAGGTTACAAAAAAAATGATATATCTCGAACCCTTTGGCCATTTTGTAATATCTTTCAATTGTATCCACTTTTCAACTCAACCAAATAGTGATATTCTGCACATCACAATACCAACGGAAGGATTCAAGAACTATATAATACCACTTCCTTCAGCACCAATTCGATGACTTCTTTACCTAGAATGAAAGGAAAGATTTGAATTGTGCATCTTATTCAAAAAGAGATAAGGTTCTTTATCTCTTTTGGGACTAGGGCAGGAGATAGTTTAAACAATAGTTAAGAACTGGAAGTTCATAGAAGAGAGATGAGTCCTTGTAAAAATGTCAGATCAGGCTAAAGAAATAATTGTATATCTGAGGTCAGCTAGTTTTGCAGAAGGAAAAATTTGTAATTTTGACAAAAGTTTCAATATATTCGGGTAGACTAGAAAGGAAAGTACGTTGAGTAAAATAGCACAAAGTGGACAAATAACTTGTTATAAGAATTGCCATTACGTCTAGCTTTTGTAAGAGCATGGATTAGAATATTTGGCTTACTTAGCACATTCTTCATATATTCCTATCCAGTCGCGAGTTGGACCACCAAGAGTTTCACTTTTCTGAAAGTACTCTGCGATCAACTTTAGATTTTCTGAATCAAAAGAGAATGTTGAACTTTCAGTAGGCAGTAAACACGATTGGCTAACATTGTTAGTGCATAATACTTACTCAGATCAATGTCAAATAGTTTCTTTAGGCCGGGTCTCTGAACTTTTACAACAACTTTCTCTCCATTATGTAAGATAGCCCGGTGCACCTAAGAGCATTTTACAAACAGAAAATCAGGACAAATTATATGCAGTACTATGGAAGACCAGGTTGCTAAAGTCTGGCTTCAATCTAAAAGGTAACCATTTTGTGCTTCATCTCATCAAAGTTGATGGGCTTTGTTTCATCAAAAGCTGATGGACTAGATAATATCTTTAAAGAAATCAGAGCTCAAAAAATACAGTTTACTTCAAAGATGTAAAAGAAAATATAAATAAACCAAACACCTGACCAAGACTAGCTGCTGCAATTGGTTGATCTTCAAACTCCTTATACAAAATATCAACTGGAACTCCCAGCTCCTTTTTAATCAACTCTTTTGCTTTCTTGGGGGAGAAGGCAGGTACTCTGTCCTGAATGATTACAAAGCAATACAAAATCAAAGTCATGCTGAGATAATTCATTTTCAAGTGTGAACTAATGCAAAGACAATTGTGCAAGTAATTAAGGAGCTCATGTTCACTTTCTCCGAGAGAAGGTAAGCTATACCTGCAACTTAGCAAGCTCATCAACAAATTCTCGAGGAAATAGATCAGATCTAGTAGAGGATAACTGCCCAAGTTTGATAAATGTAGGGCCAAGCTGAAGCACACATTCTCTTAACCATGAAGCAGTTCCACGTCTTCTGGTTTTCTGCAGGTACAAAGCTTATCACTCATAATGCTCATAAAATCACATAATCCGGGAAGACGAAGGAGGGATAAGAGAGTATCATTGCATGAACTTTTCTTCGTACTTGGTACCGCGTAACCCTCAAATATCAATTCAAATTAAATAAAGAAAAACTAACCTGTTTATCTTCAGTAAAGCCACCCACATATGTCCATTTTGCATTGTCCAAGAAAACACGCACCCGTAGCGAAAGGACAAAGGACCACACATCTACACTTCTTTGGATGGAGTTATAATTCTCATTAGCCCAGCTGAAACCTTCATCTGAAGGCAAAACCTTTAGATCTTCAGCAGGCAGAAGTTCTTTAGATTTTTGTTTCTTCACAGGGGCTGGAGTAGGAACCCGCTTAACTATATTTGCCCCATTGATTCTCTGTGTGGAACCATTAACAATCCCAGAACCATTTACAGATGGTGCTATTCTCTTTGTAACTTCACTTGAAGGTACCATTTTAACTGGACGGCCATTTATACCTACTTTTTCAGGGGACTCAGTCTGTTGCATTTGCACTTTAAGCTGGTGAATCTTTCTAGGTGGTTTACCAGATTGTCTATCAAATTTCGACAAAAATAGGATAGAGATTGAGCCTGAAAAACTGAGGTTGTTTACATTGCTTCCATGATTGATCAATTCTCCTCTGCGGCAATAACAGCTTTGAGAAGCCAACATTGCCGCCATATGTGGTATGAAACCTGAACATGAGCCAATAAAGAGATCAAAGAAGTTTGTTAGAGCCAGCAACAGACAAACTTCAACACTTTCACTAGTGGTAGTAAAGAAAGTGCTATTGCATCAAGAATCAAGTAAAGATAACCAATGTAATTATACAAAAAAGTTGTACGTGGTAGCCCTTAAAACATTTAACATTTTCCAAGCACTTTGAACAAGAAATACTAGTACTGCCCAACTATGTCAGTGATAAATTTGGTCATGTAGACCCAAAATCTACTTCATTAGCCATTCACTAGCCTCCTTTTTAACCATTATTCTTCTCCAACTATCTTCAATTTGATTACTTAAATTTGTTAAAACACAATGGTTCAGGATACCTACGGGATACAGCTAGATGGAAAAGTTCTTCCCTTTACCCTTATGATTCATCCACCCCCAACTCCAGGAACTAAATTATGGATCCCCTTGACACATTTTCGTTCAATCTGGATAGTAGTCAATCAACTAGTCCTCAATCCTGAATTAAATGGGTTCAGTTAATGATTCCCCTATATCCATTCCGCTCCATTTCATCCCAACTAAATACTTAGTCTTTTAAGACAAATTAGAATCAATTCGTAAATCTCACTTATCCTACATGGATACACAAACCTCTTGCCAGAATAAATAAATTCTTGATAAGCATAGGACAGTTGTATTTGGTCAAAAACAGAATACATAAATTCTTGATAAACAATAAGAACATAGGCATCAATAATTGAGAGTCAGTGAAACCAATGAACATATTATCCAAGAAGAAGTTATAATAGGTTCTGTTAACAACAAAAGTAGGAAAAAGTCAATCTTGGACTCGAACTCTCAAATTTCTCATACAAATCCCATCATAGAGATTGTGGAAAAAAGTCAAACTTTTCCCACCCCTCTTAACAAAATATGCATTAGAATTTATGATAGCAAGAGAGTAATAGCACTTACAATGACTGGAAGAGGAGTAGCAAGAAGAAGCACAACAACAAGAATCAGAATGAGAGCGTCTTAAAATTGCCAATCAATCTTCAACTAAATTCTTGTGGACCATAAACAAATTGTTGGGTCACTCGGTTTGGTCTGTTTGCTCTTCTAGTAAAGCTGGAAAAAGAGCAAACACTTAGCGTGCACTCTTGGCACCTCGCTTTGATATTTTTGTTTCTTTTCAGTTGATTCACATCATAAAGTTCCCATTTTTCTTCTTTCTTATGGAGTTTTTTAGTACCAAATTGAGGGTAGGAACTAACAGACAAAGAACAGAAAATGGAATATTGAATAGGCACCACCATTTTCATTGGTGAATTTTCTTGTAGCTGCGTTGTCCACCTAATTTCTTTTGCTGTGACGTGTTCAATTTACACTCTCTTACAACTCATATTGTCACAATTTCCACTTATAAAAATCAAGAAAGGGACAGGGAGAAATCATTAGAAAAAGAAAAAAAAATCCATGTTGCTTCAAGCTAATTAATTTCTCCCTTAAATCAAAAGTGAAGAACAAGAAACCATGCGTCCTTTCTTTTTTAAAATATTCTCTTTTTTTGACAGAAATTAATTGGAAAAGAAAGGAACAGAGAGAAAAAAATAATAATATCTTTCGACAATTATTTATGTGGCTGAATAAACACGTTGTTTGGTTTATGTTCTACAGTTTTAATACATAATAATACTAATATATAAGATGAAACTGGTGATTTGGAGGAGGAAAATTCAAAATCATCCAAAGATTGGATACCAAAGGAGGAATTTAGGGTGTTCTTATTAGTTTAAAAAGTAATTACTTTGCATTATAAGTTTAGAAATTTTAATGGACTTACGGCACGTTTGGCCAAACTTTTCAAATCAGCTTATTTTGAGATGTGTTTTTTTTAAAAGTGTTTATCAAAAAAGTACTTTTGGTGAGAAGCAGTTTGTGTTTGGCTAATAAATTTAAAAAGTACTTTTTAGTAGCAATTAGTGTTTGGCCAAGCTTTTGAAAACTGTTTCTAAGTGTATTTTTCATAAAAGTGTTTTTCAAATAAGTGTTTTTAGGGAGAAGTTACTTTTTTTAGGTTCTAAAAAACAGTTTTGCTACTCCCTAAAAGCACTTATTTTCTTCTAGAAGCTCGGCCAAACACCTCTTTTTTTTTTTTAAATAAGCACTTTTTTTAAATAAAAAAAAAACATTTTTGACCTCCTAGAAACTTGGCCAAACAGGCTATTAGACTATATTTTAAAGAATTGAATTTTCATAAATCTGTATATTTCTATCTTGTAATAATTATGAATACAATTAATAATATTATCCTAATTTTAAAATAAAAATCACTCAAATTTTATTTTTGCGTTTTTTCTCTATTAGCCTGCATTCTACTCATGAGTAGATAACTCAATTTCTTCAAAAGAGTAATAATTGACTTGTCTCTGGCATCAAGTATCATGCTATTAAACTTGTAGGGGTCACTCTTGCTTTTCCAAACTGAACAATTAAAAATGAATCTCTATTTTTAATATAGTGGACAAGGAAGTAACCTAGCAAAAAGAAACTATTTCTTTTTTTTTTTCCTTCTATTCTTTTATTTTAGGTTTTTTGGAAACATTGAAAATTATTCTTCTTCTTCTTTTTTGTTTTTGTTTCTTAACATAATATTTCAAAAAAAAATTAAATTACTGGCACAGAAAGTTGTTTAGTCGTTCTCAGTTTAAATATCGTACAATTTAATATTTAAGATAAAAATTAATAAGTGTGGCTTGCATCAATTATTCGATTTGGTTAATGAGGTTATAATCTCATGCAAATCATTTCTCACTTTCTCATAATTCTTGAAATTGTGATCTTTTAAAGTTTGAGAGAGTAGTTTGGAAAGCTACCAATGTTCAAATAGCAACCATGTAAACAATTTAGGGGAATGAGTGAACTCATGCAAAGTCCTTGTGTTGTATTTTTCTTTATGAAATTACACTAAATATATCGTTATTGTACACAATTTAGGGGTACCCTCTTAAACCTTGGTGTCACTTTTAGCAGTCAAATTTTTGCAAATAGATCTTTTGTTGGTGCAGGTGGCCTTCTAATGCACAGAAATTATGGTGGAGCCTTTGTGTTTTGCTCAAATGTACGTGTTGTGAATGGTGTATATACAATATCCAAATATTTAGTAGTGGAAGTGAAGAGGAACTTGGTGAGAGACAAATCCACATGAAGATTCACATGAGTTTGTCTTCTTTGTTATTGTCAAATTACTCATACATTAGGGTGGAGGTAGAGATTCCTTCAATAGCTTTAATTCAAAACTTGTACTTGAATAAGTAAATTGTGATTTTTAGAATTTAATAGACTCAAAATTCCAGCTCCGCCTCTACACAGACGCAATTTCTTGAAGAAAAACATTAGCCCCCAATGCTTCTCACTTCTCAGGACTTTGAACAAAGGATACCTTAAATAGGCCTTGACTTGAAAAATAAAACTTTTAGCAAACACCAATAATGTTTTTCTTAATATCATTTTGGCATCGGACATTGAACAACATTTATTCTTAGAATTCCATTAGCTTGAATTTTACTAAGGATTCGGATAACCATTATTAATAAGTAGAGAAAGAAAGAACATAAAGCATACGAAAATCTAGAGATTGAGAGTTTTTGGAGAACTATATTTGTAGAGAGAAAAAAGCAATGCCAGGAGCGAGCTCTGTCAATCCGTTATTCATTGATAGACGAAGCTCTTTCTTTCTTTATCATCTTGTATCAGATGCAACATTCAGTGTGCATATATGATGTATAGGTGAATGGTAAGTTGTATATCACCTTAATCTTAAGCAAGTACATGAAGTATCACATAGAATGGCCTTCAAAGTCTTTGACCAACACACAGAATTTTAGGCAGGCCTTGCAGTTTCTGAGATCCTCTGTTTGTTGATTGATTCTTGAAGACAAGTGACACAGATCCATTTTCTTCTAGTTTGGTTGCACTTGGGATTAAAAAGCGACTGTCCAATGCTTCTTTTAATCCTATAGGTAAAAAAGGACACTACAATGACTCAGCTTCCCGTTATAGTCTTTTTAATGTATCTGCTGCAAATTTTTTAATCCCAAATACGAGTCCTATTAGTTGTTATACTGCACAGTAAATTGAAGGAGTGCATCAATCTCTTTCCTAAAAGATATTGTCTTGGATGAAAAGAGTTTCCTCTACACTGGTGCAGCTGTTACATACTGCAGGTGCTAAATTACTAGTTCAGCAGCAAGATTCTAAAAGCAGCAGGGGATGGTGTAGGCAAACTGTCTACCACATGTAATGTTGCTCCCCAAAAATTTAAAATTATTCATGGTCGTAAAGACCTTGTTAAGTATACTCTTAAGTCTTACATACTCAAGAGATATAAACCAAGGTTCTGAAAGTCAAGAAAAGATACTGAACCTTTTTTTGCTAGCTAATTGTTTGTACCAACAATGAGGTTGTCTACTTGAAAATTTGTTATTAGTAATGATTTAGATGGTTATTGCTATAACTTTATTTATTTTCAAATTTTCATCCAAAGAAGGCAGAAGAGAAGAAGCAGTGACCACAACTTGCTCACACTTAGCTTTGTTGGGGCATTTTTTCAGCATTAGATCAACTACATGACATTACAGAGTTCTAATTCAGAGAGATGGATCTTAAAATGGGGGAAAATCTATCTGTATTTATTTGTTGGATGTATATTAACAAGAATATTAGATTTGTACTAGATCATGAACATGTTGTCCATTATGTTGTGAGACTTTGCAAATACCTCTCCAAATTCTTCATTTCTTCTAACCTTCTCCCTGCAAAAGAATAAGATATCATTCTTAACAATTTGATTTACATATCGGAATTGACTCTGCTAATAGTGTATCCTTAACCATGGTATGGGTACTCAAGGATCCTCTATAAGTTTACCAGACAGTAATGTTCAGTAGCTTTGTTGACAAGAAAGCAGTTCCCTTTGAAGTGCCAGTCTCTGTTTTATGGTGTTCTAAGTCTCACATTTTCTTTAGATTTTAGTACCTCCATTTCAAAAATTAGTCGTTTTGGCAAACTTTTAATATCTATCATCATTTTCTCCGGGTATCTTCCGAATGTCCAGGCTTTTTCAAGTCAACCTGCAGATAGATTATGAGAAAAGAGAGACTAACTTTTTCCTTCTTCTTCTCTAAACATGATGAAATAGGTGTCCATTGAAGTCTATTATCATTTTAGTGTATGCAATCTCATTCCAGTTGCAAGTGAAACAAGAGAGTGTATAGAGTTCATGGCCAGACTACTATTCACATTAGCATGAAAGTACGATGTATTGGAATCCCCTAGCTTTAACCACTGATATCTTGACTTCTGCATAACAATACTTTCTTCAATAGTGGCTCATTTGTCTGAGTGATGTCTGAGTTCTTTTTCAGTATCAAACATCTATACGACCATCTAGTATACGCCTTTATACAGCTAGCAGTTGTTGCCTGGCCTCAGTTACCTTTTTGTTCACTCCTTGAAAGTTTGATGTATTGAGTTGTTTGAGGTTCTGTTTAATAGCCTTGATAATGTGCCAAATATTTGTCATAATCCCATTGGTAGAGGTCCTTCATGCATCATTAACAGCTGGCAGAAAGTCTTTATGATCAACTAAGCAATTAAAGAAACTGAAGGGCTATGCTTGCATTCTAGGTTATCTCTCAAAAGTGATACATAATGGAGAGTGACCAGAGAACAGAGGTTCCGCAATAGTCACTTTCCAGTTTCCATTGAGGGACCATCATCAACCAGTCTCCATTAGCCAGTGCCTAATCAGTTTTACTCTTGCATGTTCCCATTAGATCATGTGTATCTTCCTCCAGTGGTTGGCATCTCAGTCATGCCAGTATCAAGAAAAAAGTCGTTGAAATCCCTAACTTCTTTTTCATGAACAAGAGCTCAATGTATTCTATCATCCGACTCCATAATAGTATTATCGTTTCGCATTGCCAACTAGGGTTCCTACATACTTTGTTCCATCTGTGTCATTTGAATCCGTAAAGCTTTCTTCTCCTCTATAGAGCGGAGACCATAAATAATTCTAAAACGAAAATCCATGTTCATATCAGTAATGTGCAACACATCATGGATATACTATGGGCAAATACTCATAACAGTGAAATCAATAAGGTTGGGGTTCAAAAGTAGCCAGATTCTGCCCTTCCCAGATGCATCATAATTGTGACACATTTGTCATCCTAGTCCCAACTTCTTTAGAACTCGAATAGTTTTTGTACAAGTCACTCACTCTATACTCAGTGATTGTTAAAATTTCTATATGATTTTTTTAGAAATACATTCAACTCTTGTCGTTTATACAATTTATTAAACCCCCTCACATTCCGTGTATACAACTTCAAAATGATATGGGATGTTGGAATAGGTTTTAATGATATTTGATAATGATTTAAAATATGCTTGAAATATTAAAATTGAAAGTTGGTTGAATAATACTTGTTATTTACCATTCGGCTATTAATTGATTAAATTGAAAGATGGTTGAATAACTTGTGTCATTTAATAATTAGCTACTAACTGGTTGTAGATTTCTAATGCCTTGATAAATTTGCAAGAAAAGGAACAAAGAGATAAAAGTCTACAAGGATTCTATAAGGAAAGAAATTCATCTTTCGAAGGAAAGAATCAAAGTGTGGGCTGAAAAGGAAAAGGAATATGTGGAATCCTAGAAGGAGTCAACAAGATCCCTCAAATAAGAAAAATGAGTTCAAAGTTTCCTTCTCCTAGTTGAAGACAAATTTGGGCATTCAGGTACTATAAATAAAGAGGCTACCACGTCCAGTTGGGGCATTCACTCAAGAAATACTCTTCAGCAAAATCCATCATTCTTAGGCATTCAATTGACATTCAAGCTGAAAAGAGTTGACCGGTGCTAGAGACTGTTCCCTAGTTCTGTCTCGTTGCAGTCTAGGTCTAGGTATCAACTTGTAGTGAATCAGTGAATTTGTTTTTATTTCAATTCTGTTTTCATTCGGTTGTAATTGTGTTAAGTTTTTCTTGTTAAACTAAGGGTAATTTATACAGATTAGGAACTTTGTAAGGGCTTAGGGTAGGTTCTTGGATTGTGGGGGTTGCAATCCGAATTTGGCTTGGTGTCTAGTGAAGTTAAGTTAAATCCTACTATGGAGTAGGTCATGGTTTTTACACTCATTCGAGCCTGGGTGTTTTTTCACGTAAAAATTCTCGTCTCTTGCTTTACTTTTCGCACTTTATTATTTTCTGCTTGAATTAGGATACTGCTCAAAGGAACATAGTTCAATTCTGTTCCCGTCACAAAAGATAATTCAAGAAAAATTTTAATTTGGCAAAATAAGTGTTAGACCCAATTCACCCCCTCCCTCTTAGGTCTAATTCTGAAGTCAATGCAATAACAATTGGTATCAAAGCAGGTTGTTCATCTATAGGTTAACACCTTAGAGTAAAATCCGTCAAAATGACTTTCGAAATATCTCTACCTGAGGGACAATCTAGCACTCGACCTCCTCTCTTTAATAGCCAATATTACAGTCTTTGAAAAAATTAAATGAAAATTTATATGAAAGCTGAGGACTATCAACTCTGGCTAATCACCCTGAAAGGACCACTTGTTCCTATCAAAGTAAAATCCGACGGAATAAAGGTGCCAAAGACTGAAGATGAATTTGATTCTGGTGATTTTAGAATGATGGAGAAAATGCTAAGGCTATAAAAATACTCTACTTTGGACTGGGTATTGATGAATATAACCGTATCTCTGGATGTTCCAGTGCAAAGGAGATTTGAGACTCTCTTGCTCTGGCTCGTGAAGGTACGAATCAGGTAAAACAATCCAGAATTGACATGCTTATAAGAAAGTATGAACTCTTTTCCATGGGAGAAAAGGAGTTAATCAAGGATATGTTTACCTGATTCATGAACATCACAAACAAGCTCAAGTATCTCGGGAAGAAATTCACAACTGAAAAAAATGTCAGAAAAATTCTAAGAATTATGCCTGATTCTTGGGAACCTAAAGTTACAGTCATCAAAGAAGCAAGAAAAATGAGCACAATGCAAATGGATGAGCTCATTGGAAATTTGCAAACTTATAAACTTAAGAAGGGTGACAAAGTGACATAGGAACCCAAGAAGGAATGCAGTCTCAACCTAAAAGCTGAATCAGAATCAGATGATGAAGAGATGACAATGTTTGTTAGAAGGTTCAAAAAGTTCTTCAGAAAGGAAAAATCAGAGAAGAGAGTCACGCAATAAAAACAAGTCATCTGAGAAGGGACAATTCCAAGGATGCTTCAAGTGTGGCAAGATGGATCACATGATAAAAGATTGTCCCCTCCTGAAAGAAGAACAAAGAAGAAACTCGAAGAAACATCAGGATTTGGCATCAAAGGCTTTCAAAAAGGCCATGAAAGCTACTTGGGGAGAATCTTCTGATGAGGAATCAGAAGGAGAAGATGGTGAAAATAACCTAGCCCTCATGGCTAAAAGTGAAACAGACTCAGACAGTGACTCCTCCGAGGTAAGTCTCTCTGACCTAAAAACTCAAGTTCACAATCTATCTAAAAGAAAAGTGACTAATTTGTTACTTTCCTTGATGGATAAATGTCAGCAAATGAGTGTTGAAAAGGTTGAAATATTAAAAAATTTCTCTAGTCTGAAATCTGAATACAAAGTTTTAAAAAGGGAGAAAATTGAATCAGAAAATGTTATCAAAACACTCAATGCTGAAATTAGCAATTTAGAAGAGACTGTCTCTGTTCAGAAAACGGAAAACAATAAGCTGAAGGAAACAATCTCATCTCTAAAAGCTGAATTAAATACCATCAAGGAAAGAAAAACATCAAGCAGTGAAATAAGTAACAATGATCAAGGTTTTCATGAAGCCGAAATTGCTTCCTTGAAAAAGGAATTGTGCAAAGAGAAAAAGAAAAGTTCTGAGCTTCAATTAACCTTGAATCAAGCTAATAATGACATTGCTCTGATGAAACAATGGAACAGGTCATCTGAAGCTTTAATCTGGCTAAATGAGCATTATAACAGAGCTTAAACTGGTCTTGACTACAAGAACAAACTTGTCAAATGGGATCGAAAAAGAAAATAAGTTGGTTTGGCAGAATATAAACTTTGTAGTCATTGTGGACATACCGGCCATGTTAGATATGAATGTTTAGCCAAGATAAAAGCTCTTGATAAAAATGGAAATATTATTCGATGGATTAGAAAAGATTTAATTTTTTAAGCTTTAAAAAGAAAGGGAACCAAACTAGTGTGGGTTCCCAAATTAAGGGAACCAAACTAGTGTGGGTTCCCAAATCTAACCTTTGATTGTGTATGCAGGCTGAAGTGAGAGGGAACAACAAAAAATGGTATCTTGACAGTGGTTATTCCAGGCACATGACAGGTAACAAAAAAAATTTCTCTCACTAACAGACTTCAATGATGGAACTGTGTCCTTTGGCGGAGGAAATAAAGGCACAGTAATGGGAATAGGTAAGATTGATAAGTCACTCTCTCACTCTATTGATAATGTATACTTAGTTGAAGGGCTGAAACCCAACTTGCTGAGCATATCTCAACTTTGTGATCGAGGGAACACTGTGTTCTTTTCTTCCCTTGACTACAAAGTTGTCAATAAAAAATCTGGAGAAATTATCTTGACTGGAAAGCGACATAGTAATGTTTATAGAGTATGTATCATGTCTCTTTCTGAAAATGAATTAACTTGTTTGAGTGTTCTAGATGATGATGTTCTTCTTGAACAAGCGATTGGGACATGTAAGTCTTTCATTACTCAATAAACTTATTTTTAAAAACCTTGTTCTTGGTCTCCCTGAAATAAAATTTAAAGATGACAAGGTGTGTGATGCTTGTGCTAAAGGAAAATAAACAGATCATCTTTCAAATCCAAAAAGGTAATAAGCACCTCCAAGCCACCAGAATTACTTCACATAGATCTCTGTGGTAAGAAATTTGTTTTGGTAATTGTTGATGATTTCTCTTGCTTTACATGGACATTATTTTTATCTTCTAAGAATGAAGCATTTGACATGTTTAAAGTGTTTGCAAAAAAGATCCAACGAACTCTTGGTTTGGATGTAATAAGTATTCGATCTGATCATGGCACGGATTTTGAGAATGCTAAATTCACTACCTTTTGCTTCTAATATGGAATTGATCATAATTTCTTAGCCCCAAGAACTCCCCAACAAAATGGGGTTGTTGAAAGGAAAAATATATCACTAGAAGATATGGCACGAACAATGCTAATTGCTAGTGGTCTTCCTAAGAGTGTTTGTGCTGAAGCAGTAAATATGGCTTGTTATATAATTAGCCGATGAATGATTAGGTCACTTCTTGATAAAACTCCTTATGAACTTCTTAAAGGCAGGAAACCGAGTATCAAACACTTGCGGGCCTTTGATAACAAATGTTTTGTGCACAATAATGGAAAAACTGCCTTAGGAAAGTTTGATGCAAGGAGTGATGAAGGAGTGTTCCTTGGATACTCTTCAAACAGCAAGGCTTATAAAGTATTTATTAAAAGAACAAAGTGTGTAAAAGAAAGCATTCATGTGATTTTTGATGAGTCTAACATTTTTGTTGAGACAAACTTGCAGGAAAACGAGGAGGAACTGGAAATTGGGTTAGTTCCATCCTCAACCTACCAGGTAAATGCTACAACTCAAAATGAAGGAACGCTCGTGGAAACAGATTTCTTGAACGTTCCCTCAGAACCAAGGCAGGAACTGAAAAATTCAGGGGGAACAAACCCTGAGACATTGGTAGGTCCAGAAGAAGGAACAGGGGAAGAAACATCACCTAACCCTATTCCTAAAACAGAAAATGACAATCCACAGGAATTGATTTTGAGGCCCTGGAAGCACCAAAGTTCGCATCCCCTTGATTAAATAATAACTGATCTGAATAAGAAAATTCTAACCAGGGCCTCAGTGAGAAACTTTTATGCTTATTCTACTTTCTTATCTTATATTGAGCCTAAAAATTATCGTGAAGCCTTGCAGGATCTAAATTTGGTAATGGCTATGCAAGAGGAACTCAACCAGTTCGAAAGGAACAAGGTATGACACCTGGAATCACCACCAATGGGACGCACTGTAATTTGAACAAAGTGGGTGTTTTAAAATAAACTTGATGAACAGGGAACAGTCATCAGGAACAAAGCCTGTCTGCTAGTCCAAGACTATAACCAAGAAAAAGGCATCGATTATGAAGAAACCTTTGCACCGGTTGCAAGAATGGAGTCAATAAGAATGCCGATTGCCTTTACTACTTACATGGAATTTACCCTCTACCAAATGAATGTCAAAAGTGCGTTTCTAAATGGGAAATGAAGGAAGAGGTATATGTCCGTCAACCTCTTGGCTTTGAAATTCTGAATTTCCTGATTATGCTTTTAAATTGGATAAGGCCTTATACGGATTGTAACAAGCTCCTAGAGTTTGGTATGAGCGCCTTTCAAAATTTTTGATGGAAAATAATTTTTCTAGGGGGAAAATTGACAACACTCTGTTTCTAAAAAGTAAAGAAAAGGGTTCATTGTTGGTTGTACAAGTGTATGTAGATGATATTATCTTTGGTGCAACAAAAGAATCCTTGTGTAATGAATTTGCCTTGTTGATGAGTAGTGAATTCGAAATGAGTATGATTGGTGAGCTTAATTCTTATTAGGCTTACAAATCAAATAATTTCCGAATGGAACAATGATCCATCAACAAAAATACATTAAGGAATTGCTTAAGAAATATGACATGGATTCTGCTAAACCAATTGATACACCTATTGCTACTGCCANAATGGAACAATGATCCATCAACAAAAATACATTAAGGAATTGCTTAAGAAATATGACATGGATTCTGCTAAACCAATTGATACACCTATTGCTACTGCCACTAAGCTAGATAATGATGAACATGGAAATCTAGTATGTGAAAAAAGTTATAGCGGTATGATTGATCTCTTTTGTATCTAACTGCTAGCAGGCCAGATATTGTGTTTAGTGTTGGATTATGTGCAAGGTTTCAATCTTCTCCTAGAGAATCTCACCTGACTGTAGTTAAGCGTATCCTAAGATACTTGAAGGGAATAGATAATATATGTCTTTGGTATCCCAAAGGAGGTAATCTTGATTTAGTAGGCTATGCAGATGCTGACTATGCAGGTTCCCTTACAGACAGGAAAAACACTTCAGGTATCACTTCCTTGATTCATGTTTAATTTCTTGGGGTACAAATAAATAAAATTTAATAGCCCTATGCCTCTTATTGTGCTCAGCTGTTGTGGATAAAACAACAATTTAGGGATTATGGGTTAGAGATGGGCACTGTGCCTATCTTCTGTGACAACACAAGTGCCATAAATATTGCAAAAAATCTCTATCATCATAAGAGGACCAAACACATAGATATTAGACATCACTTTCTGAGGGACAATGTTGAAAAAAGTCTTATATCTATGCAGTTTTGTAAAACTGAGAATCAAATTGCTGATATTTTCACTAAAGCTCTTGGCAGAGAACAATTTGTGTTCCTTCTTTTTGCATTAAAAAAATTAAAAAAAGGGCTTTTCCCGACGATGGATGGATGACGATCGTTTTGAGGGATATTTTTTGTCATTTTTTTGGCTTTAGTCTCTCACATCAGGGTACTCTTGATATTACTCATTGATTTTCAGGAATGGACTAGAACGAACCTGACCACTGCAACAAACACAGTCCGGTATGGCTCCAAAGCTGACCACTTATTACTAATACTATTCATGACATCACCCTTCATGTTACATCACAGTGTCAGCAATCACGTCACCCGAGAGTCATTTAATTTTTTCCCGATTTTCCTCTTCAATTTCAACTATGACTCTTTCGTTTCCTTGTGTCCTTTAATCTTCCACCGCCTTAACTCTCCAAAATTCTTTTTCTTTCTCTCCAAAAGGGCACAAGGCTCACATTGAAACCTGTCAAACTTCATCTTCTTCCTTTCACCATGAATATCACCATATCGTCACCTACACCTCCAACCACCACCGAATCCAAACCCAGTTCCCCTCACCCCATGGCATCACCGCACTCCGTCTCACCGGATACCTCCATGGTCACAACCCCAACTTCCCCATCTCCTCAGAGCCCGTCGACTGGTTCCCCTGAGTCGGCATCCTCTCATCAAATCGATCTTGAAACCTTTCTTGCCAATAATACGGGGCAGATACACTAGTTCTCCAAACCCTCCTCTGAATTCCTCTTTGGTTGATTCTCTTGATGGTGTATCTGAGAAAGAGGTTTCTAATGATGAGGTAACTGAAAAACCTCTGTCATTGTCAAATTTCGACAGTCTTGATGATTTGATTCCTCTTGCCTCTTTAAAGAAAGGTGGCCGAAAATGCACTCTGGTCAAGGCTTTTCCCTCAACTCCGACGACCAAGAAATTATGTACTATTGGTCCGTCTTCTCGCACCAGGGCCGGTCGTCAAAAGCAAGGAGTTGTTGATTTCTCTTTACCTTTACCATCAGATATTGTGTATAAGCCCAAGGTTAAATAATTTGATGAGCACAAGTTTCTCAAAGGTAAAATGGTGATTCCTTTTGAGAATGTGCATATGGTGACTCTTTGGTCAAAGATTCAAGCTCAGGGGTGGGGAGGACTATTTACTGATACCGAGGCAAGGTGTGCTCAGTCTGAAGTTGTTACATTTTTTTGCCATTTTACATTGTCTTATAATTGCATTACAAGTAAACTTGGGGATGTTATGGTGAATATTACTTCTCATACTCTGAGTAATGTGTTGAAAATTCCCTGTGAAGGTTTTTTCTCTTATCAAAAAAATTGTTGGTCGGATCTTCCTCCTTCTTTAAAACCCTTGGACATAGTTAGAAAATTTTCTAACAACCCTTCTGTGATGTCATATTCAAAAGTTTATAATCACTTCATGTCTAACTATCACAAATACTTGTTCTCCTTTGTTATCAAGAACTTGATTCCGCGCCAAGAGCGTCGTGATGCTGCTTCGTATCTTGATTTAACTCTTATGAAGCTTTTGGATAGGGAGTCGCCTATAAATTTTCCTGGGTTGATGATGTCCTATTTGGTTAAAGTTGCTGATGATGTTAAGCAAAATCATGCTCTGTTGTATGGGTTTCTCTTGACGAAGGTGTTTGATAAGCTTTGTGTTAAGTTTACTGCTCTTGAGTCCTACTCTATTTATGATGCTTTGGATTATTATGAGACTCGTGGTTCTCATCAAGGAGTTCATGTAGAAGATCTGGGTACTGCATCCCCAACTGCTCAGACTCAGGTGTCTATTGACAATGAGAGGTTGATGATTGAGAATGCTCAGCTTCGCCAGGAGAATGTTGACTTGAGGGCCCAATTGACTCGTAATAAGGAGATGGCTTCTACCTGTCATGCCGAACTATTAACTCTTATCAAAGCCCTATCTCCAATGCCTATTTCCTCTCCTGATGTTTCTACTACCTCCTTATCCCCTGACCCTACTCCTTAGCCTGTGTTGTCACTGTCATGAATGGTTTTGGTTGTATTTTGGTTTAGTTTTTGGGTTGACTGAATATTTTTTTATTTGGTTCGGCTATTTCTAGTGATGATTATTGATGGTTTAGTATCACTGATTGTCTGATGTGTTGATTGCTATTGCCTGTTTCTTTTATTTCTTTTTATTTCTGCCTTGGTTTGATCTGCTCCTTTTCACTGATACCAAAAGGGGGAAGGGTATGCTTGATTCTTAGTTTTTGCTTAATTGTTGATTAACTAAAAAAGCGAACTGTATTCAAACATATTTTTATTTTTCATCATTAAAAAGGATAAATTTGTTGGAATAGATTTTAATGATACTTGATGATGATTTAAAGTATGCTTGAAACATTGAAATTGGAAGTTGGTTGAATAATACTTGTTATTTACCATTCGGCTATTAATTGATTAAAATTGAAAGATGGTCGAATAACTTGTGTTATTTAATAATTAGCTACTAACTGGTTGTATATTTCTAGTGCCTTGATAAATTTGCAGGAAAAGGAACAAAGAGATAAAAGTCTACAAGGATTTTATAAGGAAAGAAATTCATCTTTCGAAGGAAAGAATCAAAGTGTGGGCTGAAAAGGAAAGGGAATATGTGGAATCCTAGAAGGAGTCAACAAGATCTCTCAAATAAGGAAAAGGAGTTCAAAGTTTCCTTCTCCTAGTTGAAGACAAATTTGGGCATTCGGGTACTATAAAAAAAGAAGCTACCACATCCAGTTAGGGCATTCACTCACGAAATACTCTTCAACAAAATCCATCATTCTTGGGCATTCAATTGACATTCAAGTTGAAGAGAGTTGACCAGTGCTAGAAACTGTCCCCTAGTTCTGTCTCGTTGCAGTCTAGGTCTAGGTATCAACTTGTAGTGAATCAGTGAACTTGTTTTTATTTCAATTATGTTTTCATTCGGTTGTAATTGTGTTAAGTTCTTCTTATTAAACTAAGGGTAGTTTATACAGGTTAGGAACTTTGTAAGGGCTTAGGGGTAGGTCCTTAGATTGTGGGGGTTGCAATCCGAATTTGGATCGGTGTCTAGTGAAGTTAAGTTTATATCCTACTAGGTAGTAGGTCGTGGTTTTTACACTCATTCGAGTCTGGATGGTTTTTCACGTAAAAATTCTCATCTCTTGCTTACTTTTCGCACTTTATTATTTTATGCTTGAATCAGGATATTTTCCAAAGGAACAGAGTTCAAGTCTGTTCCCATCACAATAGATAATTCAATAAAAGTTATAATTTGGCAAAATAAGTGTTAGACCCAATTTAGCCTCTCCCCTTAGGTCTAATTCTGAAGTCATTGCAATAACATGGGGGGATGGTGGGACTCAGCCAGTGCACCTCTAATGCTACATTGCTCAGTTTCAAAACTACTTTGGCCATGTTTACTAGGGACCTCTATATGATCATTAACCACCAGGGAGATGAAACCATTATCAGTGCCCAAATATAGGTCATAGGTTTTGGATTTTGTTCTTACCGCCTTATTTTCCTGCAATGTTTCTCTGAGGTTCATTACCCTTAATCTCCAAAGTAGTAGGCATGGTCATCACCCTTTCTTCAATGGCCTTGAGGTTCCCTGTCTTCTAAGGAGTTATAGGGGCAGATTGAATCTCTTTATTTTTTCATTCCTATTGGTGGTTTAACATTATGGGGTTGCACAGGGCCTTTAACTTCATAGTTATTCCCTACCATCAAATAGACACCACAATATTGTGGTTTCCCGTCATAGATAACCTCTTAGACATGACATTCCCCATGGTGATCCTGTATTGTGATTTCCATTGACAAGGTCCTTGAACATCCATTTCCACTAACGATCTTGCATAGAAAATCATGTCCACATGGGTAGTGCATTTATCAACAAACAATGGGTTACCAAGTGCACTTTCAATACGACTTAATGAGTCTATACTCCAACAACTCAATGGGAGATGTGGTAGCCTGACCTAAACTGGAATGGTCTTCAAGACCTCTTTGTCAATATCAAAGTCATAGAGGTCTATTCTTTGATGGTCACAAGTCTGTTATTGATTGTGTGAGGAGGTCAGTGAAAAGGACTTCATTCCCATCCTCAATGTTGTTGGTAAATATGACAACAAAATAGCCATCATTATGATAGAATATTTTTGGTTTAGTCATGAAATTCTAATGTCCTGCAAGAAATCTGTCTACGGCACCAATGGGCAGGGTCAGTGCCCACAACATACAAAATTATAACATTCTTCCATTTCTCACATTCAAGCACAATCTCCTTTTTCTGCAGTTCTACTATTCTATCCCCATCTTGAATCTTGGATGGGATAAAATTATGTTCCTAAGTATTTGTGATTTGAACTTAAAACCTAAAGGTAGATTTTAAACCCCCTAAACCGCTAAGTCAACCTCTTATATTTTCATGAAATTCAAAGTCTACATATCTACATTAAGAAAATAAATATATTACCTTATATGTATAATATATTTTTTTGCCGAATAAATTCAGGTGAACACCCTCCGCACCCTCTAGATCCATCCATGTGTACGGATGCTCCAGATATAGAGAGGAGATAACTAACATTATAAGAACTTCTAAAGAACAATAGTCATTATTAGTTATTAC
>JACEIK010000523.1:51198-62640 GCA_018107945.1 Datura stramonium | reverse complement strand
CTTGTGGAACTACATTAAATATATTATTCTTATTATTATAATACATAAATTTCCCTAATATTTATTTGGAATTTTCAAATGTAAACATAAATTTACAGAAGTCCTATGAATTTTGGGGTGGACATAAATTCGAAGAGTCGAAAAATTAAATTGAATAAATTTAATTCAATTCTTTAGTCTGATCCTAATTTTATTTACTAAAAAAAAATTCATATTCAATTCAGTTAACACTGAATCATCATATTTATCTATCCCTCTTTTTCAATTTTCTTGTTTACACTCCTTGTATCTCTTTCAAAAATCATTTTTGTGTAATCAAATTAAACGACTTTTCCCCGATATCTTCTCTGAATATGATTGTATCAATTTTATACCCATCTATTGATCATTTCTTATTATTTTTAATGATTTGAGTCAAGTAAGCTACAAAGAAGGGTAATTCTCTAAAAAAAATTAATCTCAAAGATCATGATGGATGCAACAATAGTGCCAGGATCAAACACTAATGTAGTGAAATATGTGTATCTCATAAATTATAGTGACATAGAAATGATTATTTGGTGATGGTTGGGGTGGTTTCAAGTGACGATACAAGTTTATCTCATAAAATATAAGTATATATTGTATGTATATCAAGTGTAGGTTGTATACACCTTTTGTTTTTATTTCGTATCCTTGTATACACATTTATATTTCTGTATTCCGCCTCAGTTCTATCATGTACATATTATTTTTTCAAGCATGGGATGTATTTTTATTATATGTACTCTTGTTTGACGGTATTTTTTTTGTGGCTATGTATCCCTAGATATGCCTTTGTATTTTTCTTATTTATCTCCTTATTTGACTGTATTTTAGAACTGTATCCGTGTTTGATTATATTTTTATAATTATGTATCCCTATATACATTCATGTATCAACGACGGACAAAGATTTTATCTGTTTAAAGGAACGTAATGAAGTATTTCAATTGAATCTTTCATAGAGTAAATATACGCCCTTGTATGAATGAAATTGAATCTGCCAATTATGGATAGTATATGAGTCGTGTTCTATTTTGATATAATTAGATTGAGCAAACAGATTTGCATTCAGCGAAATTGTGTATATTGATATAATTAGATTGAGTGAATAAATATAATTAAACCAAAATAGTAGCCATGAATCGTAATTGGATAAACTATAGCTACAAACGATAATTATTCTTCAAACTATAGTTATTTATAAAATTTTAATCCTATATATTTAGAATCCATTTGACCATAGATTTAGAAGCACTGTTTGAATATATTTTTTTGCCAAATATATGTTTGGCCGTAGAAATTATTTAGTTTTTGGGAGACTAATTTTCAAATTTCAAAATCTGCTTCAAACCAGTTTTTGGCCAAATTTGTTTCTTTTAAATTTTAAAACTTGCCCCAAGCTCTTATATTTTATTTTTTAAAAAATCATCTATCACTTCAGATTTATTTTGCTTCATTTATATGAATTTACTTTAACTTTGTTTTACTTGATTTGTATAAAAGAAGTTCAAATTTGTAAACTCTTGTCAATATGTGAGGTCAATCATATCCTCCATTAAATAATATTGCTTATTAGTATAATTTTTTATTTATATTTGTAAATTCTTGCCAATATATGAGATCTCTCCTCTCCTACCGTTGTTATCTTTTTTAATATACTGATAGATATTCATAACCAATTGTGATTTGACAAATTGTAGTAGCTAGTAATTGTATTATTAATAATTTTTATTAAAATATCGTGTTACGATTTTAGGATAATATATTATCTAGTTCATTATAAAAATGATAATTTTGTGCCAACCTTTTTTGAGGAATTGATATATATGTACAAGTCCTAAATATAATTGGCATTTTTATAACCTAATAAATTATTAGCAAAACTTTAACGTTTAACTATTGGCAAGTTATAGCCAAAAGACAATAAAAAGGCACTTCAATAGTAAAAAATCGTATTACAACTTTTTCTTAGGCGATAATTTAGAATTTAAGATTTCAATCCCTTATTTAAATTGTATACATAAGAATTTTAACCGTAATCTTTTTAACTCCTTGTAATAAGAAAGAATTGCATATAATACCACAAAAATAATTTCTCTATATTTTTATCTTTAACTGCAATTACAAAAAATCTTGCATCATGAATTAATACATATGTATACATGAAGAAAACTGCACACACACACACACACATATATATCAGATTAGAGAGAGTATGGGGAGTTCATTGAGTTTTCGTCTGATTACGCTACCAAACGCCACCCAAACTCAAATTAATTTCACGTAACAAGTTCTAAGCCTTCGGGAAGCACTTCTACGAAATTATTTTTCAGAAATTCACTGGGCGTATCGACATCCCGTCGAGTAAAAGTTGCCAAAATTGTTTCAAATTGATTCCTAAACGACCACAAGCATTAGGTAAGAACTTCTCCCTTCTGAACTCCTGAGAAATTTCAGATTTTTTCCCAGTTATTTAGAATTGAATTGCAATTGATAATATTATCGAAAGTTATAGTTTTTTCAAGTTTTAGTATTGAAATTAGCCCTATTCTTTCTATATAAGGGCTGCAGTTGTATAGAACCGTCGGTTACCAGTTGAAACTCACCCGGTAAACAGAAGGTCGACACTTGAGGTATGTAATGCTATCTTTTCGGCAAGTTATGTTCGTCATAAAGTTAGTACAGCTTGTGTATCTATAGTACTTCAAAATAAACCTATTACGGTCAGCTGTTATGAATTGAATTGAGATGATAGTGACAAAATAGTAACCCTCGTCGGAGTTAACCCTAGCTAGATTGGTTTTGCTTTCGACGTTAGGTTGTCAGATGTTGTTCCATATTGAGTTCTATTAGACTGAGACTGCAAGGGACATATTGATTTCCATTAGACTGAGGTTGCGATGGCCATATTGATTTCTATTAGACTGAGGCCACGAGGACTATATCGAGTTCTATTAGACTGAGGCTGCGAGGACCATATTGAGTTTCATCAGACTGGGGCCGTGAGAGCCACATCGAGTTCCATCGGATTGATTCCGTGAGGGCTATAGTAAGTTTTATCAGACCGAGGCTGTGAGGGCCGTCTTGAGTACAATATGCTTACAATCATTAGTAGTCAGGTAGCAAAGGTGGACATTGTTTATACTTGTCAGGGCTTATGGGGGCCCAGGTAGGTTATTTTGTGTTGTTTGTACCTTCCAGACTTATAGGAGCCCGGTTAGGTTCTTGTTTGTGTACATATAAACCTGTTAGTTAGATACTTCAGACGGTAAAGTTACTTAGGTTAAATTCTTACCCTCTTTCTTGATTACTTCAGTTTTACCAGCCTTTAGTCAGTTATTATCCTACTGCCTTACATATTCGATACATATTATACTGACGCCCATCCTTGTGACACTGCATTACTTGCCTGCAGGTGCGGATAGACACGATTCGGGACCCTCTTAGTCATCAACTGAAGTTAATAGTTTGTTCAGCTCCCTTCCTCTGGAGTTGGTAGTAAGAAGTTTGTTATTTTTTTGTACAGCTTATGGGTAGGTCGGGGCCCTGTCTCTACCATTATCCACTCTTAGAGGCTTACATGCTACAAATTTTCAGTAGTTAGTTTTTGTTGTTGGTCGTGTAGGGCCTATGTATGTTTTATTTCGTGTGATAGCCGCGTGGGGCCTTGTTTAGCTTTCAGTTAGCAGCCTTGTTGGCTATAGCATAGTTTAGCTGCCTAATTTCATTTCAGTTATAACTAGAAGCATGGTAGTCTTGTCGGCCCCCATTGGATCCCTATTATTATGTTGTTAATGGTTAGCTATCTTCTTTTACAGGTGGCCTTGTCGGCCAGAGGTAGTACTTACAACCGAGATATAGCTCGTCATTTCTTGAATTAAGTTACAGACAAGCACCAGTAGTGCACCAGGCCAGTTAGGTTAGTCCAGATCCCAATGTGACACTAGGTGCCAGTCATGCCTCCCTAGGTGAGGCGTGAAAAACTTGGTGTCAGAGCAGGTCGTATCTTAGGGAGTCTGCAAGTCGTGTCAAGTAGAGTCTTGCCTATGGGTGTGTTGTGCACCACATTCTATAGGTAGGAGGCTACAAGGCATAATAGTGTGGTTACTCTTTTTTCTCCTCAATCGTGCTATAGAGTTGTGTTGTATAGGGTGACTCCCTAAGCTTATGTTATTCTATTTTATTACAGAGAAGAATGTCAGATGGGCGACAGACTGCGACTGGTCGAGACCTAGATGTGGCAGCAGGAGAGGGCACTAGTAGGAGGCCCCATTTAGAGTCAACCTGATCTAAGGGTGACAGGGAGACATCACCTCGATCTCCCCAACACTCGCCACCGCACTCAGAGCTAGCTAGAGCAGCAGATATACCAGCACCACCCCCAACCATTACTGTACCATCAGATCAAGATCTCAGGGGTGCATTCTATATGTTGGTTTAGATGATGGCAGCCCAGCGACAGCCTCAGACCGTAGTACTAGTTTCCATTGAGCCCGTTAAGGGCCCCCGTAGTTTGAGAGTTCATGAATTCCTAACTTTGAGTCCCCTACAGTTTACTGGGATGGATCATAGAGAGGACCCCCAGAACTTCATAGACCAGCTGCAGAGAATATTCAGGGTCATGCATGCCTCGTCCACAGAATCAGTTGAGTTAGCAGTATTCAGATTGCGAGATGTAGCAGTTTTGTGGTACGAGAGTTGGGAGAGATCCCAAGGCAGGGATGCACCTCCACCTACATGGCCTAGCTTCTAAAAGGCTTTCATAGACCACTATTTGTCCCGAGAGGTCCAACAGGCCAGAGTAGAGCAGTTTTTACATATAGAGCAGGGAAGAATGAGTGTCAGAGAGTATGCATTGAGGTTTGTAGCCAGATATGCACCCTCGTTTGTCGACACTATGCCAGCTAGGGTGCACCAGTTTATTATGGGAATTGCGCCAGAATATGTTGAGTCTTGCATTATAGCCACCCTAAGAGAGGATATGGATATTTCATGAATCCAGGCTTTCGCTCAGAATATAGAGGAGCTCAGACAGCATTAGTACGCCATGGAAAGGTCAGGTCAGGATCAACATTGGAGGGCTAGGCCCGCAGATTTTTAGCCAGACTTTCAGGGCGGGACCAGGCCCTATTTTTTAGGTGGGCCACCTAGGCCCCCATTTCAGCAGCAGTAGGACAGCAGATCAGATCGTCAGAGGTAGTCAGGCCCCGACGAGAGTTCGCGAGCGCCAGGCTCGCAGCAGCAGAGGGGGCCAGACCAGACGGAGTTAGTAGTACCTCGATGTAGTACTTGCCATAGGAAGCATTTGGGAAGGTGCAAGTATGGTTCCACCGCCTGTTATACCTGCAGGCAGGAGGAACACATGATGAGAGATTACCCGACTAGATGCCAGAGTGACCAGGACCAACATAATAGATCTTCAGTAGGTTCGTATGCCCCAACACCTTCTGCAGGGCGTAGGCCCCCAACTCCAGCAGGCAGAGGCTGAGGTAGATCAGGGGCATCTAGTTCAATCCGCTGTTAGGACCGCACATACGCACTACCGGGATGACAGGAGTCAGAGTCGTCGCCAAATATTGTGTCAGGTATATTAGATGTTTGCTCTCATTCAGTCTATGCTTTAATAGACCCGGGCTCCACTTTGTCGTATGTTACTCCATTAGTGGCTCAAAGTTTGATATAGTGCCAGAATTGCTTCAGTAACCCTTTTTTAGTGTCTACACCAGTCGGTAACTCTATTATTGCAAAACGAATTTACCGGGGCTGTAAAGTAGAGTTCGTTGGTCGCCAAACCTTAGCAAATCTAGTAGAGTTAGAAATGATCGATTTTGATGTGATTATAGGTATGAATTGGTTGGCACCATGTTACGACACTGTAGAGTGTTGGACCAGAATTGTCCGATTTCACTTTCCAGAGAAAGTAGTACGTGAGTGGAGGGGTAATACAGCCACAACAAAAGGTAAGTTTATATCCTATCTCCGGGCAAAAAAGTTGATAGCAAAGGCTTGTATCTACCATATTGTTAGGGTTCGGGATATGCAAGCAGAATCCCGACTCTCCAGTATATTCCAGTGTTTAATGAGTTCCTAGATGTGTTTTCAAATAAACTTCCTGGTATTCCCCTAGAGAGGGAAATAGATTTCTCTATAGACTTGCTACCAGGTACTCAACCTATATCTATCCCTCCATACTGAATGGCTCCTGCTGAATTGAGAGAATTGAAAGAACAACTGAAAGATCTACTAGATAAGGGTTTTATCAGGCTGAGTACGTCACCGTGGGTTTCTCCAGTTCTATTTGTGAGAAACAAAGATGGCTCCCTCCGCATGTGTATAGATTATCGGCAGTTGAATAAAGTTACTATTAAGAATAAGTACCCACTTCCCAGGATAGACGACTTTTTTGATCAGCTGCAAGGAGCAAAATATTTTTCTAAAATTGACTTGAGATCCAAGTACCACTAGGTTCGGGTTCGGGAGAAAGACATCCCGAAGACAACTTCCAGGATCATGTATGGTCATTTTGAATTCCTAGTCATGTCCTTGGGCTTGACAAATGCCCCAACAGTGTTCATGGATCTGATGAACAGTATCTTCAGGCCATATCTAGATCTGTTTGTGATAGTATTCATTGATGATATTCTGGTATATTCCCGCTCAGAAGTGGAACACAAAGGTTACTTGTGAACAGTACTTCAGATCCTCAGAGACCGCTAGCTATATGCAAAGTTTCTAAATGTGAGTTCTGATTAAATTCTGTAGCTTTCCTAGGCCACATTATACCAGAGGCTGGTATTCAGGTTGATTCACAGAAAATTGAGGCAGTAAAGACATGGCCTAGGCCTACAACTCCAACGGAGGTTCGCAGTTTCCTGGGATTAGCCGGGTATTACAAAAGGTTTGTGGAAGGATTTTCTACCCTGTCAGTGCCCTTGACTAAATTGACTCAGAAAGCAGCCAAATTTCATTGAACTGTGTCCTATGAGCAAAGTTTCCAGGAATTGAAAAACAGATTGACATCAGCACCAGTGTTAGCTTTGCCGGAAGGTTCGGAGGGTTATGATGTATATTGCGATGCTTCAGACGTTGGGTTAGGGTGTGTTTTGATGCAACACTGAAAAGTAATTGCGTATGCTTCAAGGAAATTGAGAAAACATGAAAAGAACTATCCCACCCACAACTTGGAGTTAGCCGCAGTGATTCATGCCTTAAAAATATGAAGGCATTACTTGTATGGTGTACATGTGAATATTTTTACTGATCATAAAAGCCTCCGGTACATTTTCACGCAGAAAGAGCTGAATTTACGGCAGCGCCGTTGGCTAGAATTGTTGAAGATTATGACTTGAATATCTTATATCACCCAGGAAAGGCTAATATTGTAACAAATGCCCTTAGTCGCCAATCCATGGGCAGCTTGGCATATCTGAGGCCAAAACAGCAAGATATGGCCCAAGAATTACACCAGCTAGCCAGTCTAGCAGTTCAGATAGTGGATTCAGAGGATAATGGGGCTATAATTCAGAATACAGCAGTGTCCTCCCTGGTGGTAAAGGTAAAAGAGCGGCAGTACAAGGATTCTCATTTAGCATAACTAAGAGATAAGGCTCAACAAGGTGAACTATCAGCTTTTGAGGCAACCGGAGACGGGGTTTTGAGGTACAGAGGTCGCCTCTGCATTCCAAATGTAGCAGGGCTTTGCCAGCAGATCATGGTAGAGGTACACCATTCTCGTTACTCTCTTTATTCGGGTTCGACGAAGATGTACCATGACGTAAAAGTGATATACTGGTGGCTGGGAATGAAGAAAGATGTAGCCGCATTTGTAGCACAGTGTACTAATTGTCAGCAGGTAAAGACTGAGCATTAGAAGACTGGCGGACTAACTCAGGAAATGGTTATACCTATATGGAAAAGGGAGGCAAATAATATGGACTTTGTGGTAGGACTACCCCGTACCAGATGCAAATTCGACTCTATTTGGGTGATTGTTGATATATTAACGAAATCAACTCACTTCTTGCCAGTCTAGACTACATTCTCAACCGAAGATTACGCCGAGCTATGTATTAAAGAGATAGTCTGATTGCATGGAGTTACAACATCTATCATCTCAGACAGGGGGCACAGTTTACAGCTAGATTTTGACAATCATTTCAGAGAGTTTTGGGGACACAAGTTAATTTGAGTACAACTTTCTATCCCCAGACAGACGGCCAGGCGGAGCGCACCATTCAGATGCTCAAGGATATGTTACGGGCGTGTGTGTTAGATTTTGGAGGAAGATGGGATGAGCATTTACCCCTAATTGAATTTGCATATAATAACAGTTATCATTCTGTGATTCAGATGGCGCCTTATGAGGCATTATATGGGTGAAAATGCAGGTCCTCCATTAGATGGTTTGAGGTAAGAGAGATAGAGTTAGTCAAACCAGATATGGTTCACAAATCAGAAGAGAAAGTGAAACTCATTAGAGAGCGCTTGTTAATAGCCCAGAGTCACCAAAAGTCCTACTCTGATCTGCGGCGTAGAGATTTAGAATTTAATGTAGATGATTGGGTATTCCTTAAAGTGTCACCGATGAAGGGCGTGATGAGATTTGAAAAGAAAGGCAAGCTTAGCCCGAGGTTCATTGGGCTATATCGGATAATCCGAAGGATAGGCCGAGTGGCATATGAATTAGAGTTGCCTTCAGAATTAGAGTCTGTCACCCAGTCTTTCACTTGTCCATGTCGCGAAGATGTATAGGGGACCCGTCTCGAGTTGTGCCAGTTGAGGATATCCAAGTTACTGAAGGGTTAGCTTATGAAGAGGTGCTAGTTGCAATATTAGATAGATAGATTCGCAGACTGAGAACCAAAGATGTAGCCTCCATTAAGGTAATGTGAAGGAACAGAAATAAAGAAGAGATGACCTGGGAAGCTGAGGACGACATGAGATCTAGATATCCTCACTTATTCTAGGATTGACCCAGAATATGTAGTTGAGGTGAGATCATTGTTCAGATGTTACTTTATGGCTTATAATGCTAGTAATGTTCAGATATCTATTTCTATACTGTGAGCTAGTTGATTGTAGCGTCCTGTGAGACGCCCATGCTGGACTTTTTTTGAGTTTCAGATTTCCGGATAGTCCATATCACAAAGGAGATTCTGCCGAAATTTTTCTAAATGTTAGTCAAATGAGTTAACTCCTTTAAGGCCTGAAGTTGGCATTCGAGGACGAATGTTCCTAAGGGAGAGAGGATGTTACATCCGTTAGAATGCTATCGATTAGTAGGCGTACGCGTGGACTGTGACAAGAAAAGAAAGCTTGACGGGTGACAAACAAAACATCAGAAGTCGGGTCGAGCGAGGCCAGGACGCAAGGGCCAATGCGACGCACTAGCCCTGTTGGTTCTTTGAGGGGAACGGCGCGGCACAAAGTTGGCACTTTGGCCGGCGCGAGGCGCCCCTGTGCCACCGCCCATGTACCTATATATAGTCCCTTAGTTTAATTTCTTTTCATTTACAAGGGGAACCTACGATCAGATTAGAGAGAGTACAAGGAGTTCATTGAGTTTTCATCCGATTATGCTACCAAACGCCGCCCAAACTTAAATTAACTTCAGGTAACAAGTTCTAAGCCTACGAGAAGCACTTCTACGGAGTTATTTTCCGAAAATTCACCCAGCGTATCGACACCCCATCAAGTAAAAGTTGCCAGAATTATTTCAAATTGATTCCTAAACAACCACAGGCATTAGATAAGCACTTCTCCCTTCTAAACTCTCGAGAAATTTTGGATTTTCGTTGAGTTATTCAGAATTGAATTGCAATTGATAATATTATCGAAAGTTATAGTTTTTCCGAGTTTTAGTATTGAAATTAGCCCTATTCTTTCTATAAAGGGCTACAGTTGGATAGAACCGTCGGTTACCAGTTGAAACTCACCAGGTAAACAGAAGGTCGACACTTGAGGTATGTAAGGCTATCCTTTCAACAAGTTATGTTCGTCGTAAAGTTAGTACAACTTGTGTATCTATAGTACTTCAGAGTAAACATATTATGGTCAGCTATTATGAACTGAATTGAGACAATAGTGACAAAATAGTAGCCTTTGTCAGAGTTAACCCTAGTTAGATTGGTTTTGCTTTTGACATCAGGTTGTCAGATGTTGTTCCACATTGAGTTCTATTGGACTGAGGCCGCGAGGGCCATATTGAGTTTCATTAGACTGAGGCCGCGAGGGCCATATTGAGTTCTATTAGACTGAGGCCGTGAAGGCCATATCAAGTTCTATTAGACTAAGGCCGCGAGGGCTATATTGAGTTTCATCAAATTGAGGTCGCGAGGGGCACATCGAGTTCCATCGGATTGATGCCATGAGGGATATAGTAAGTTCTATCAGATCGAGGCCGTGAGGGTCGTCTTGAGTACAATATGCTTACAATCATTAGTATTCAGATAGCAAAGGTGGACATTACTTGTAGTTGTCGGGCCTTATGGGGGCCCAAGTAGGTTATTCTGTGTTGTTTGTACCTTCTAGGCTTATGGGCCCCAGTTAGGTTCTTGTTTGTATACATATAAACCTGTTAGTTAGATACTTCAGACGGTAAAGTTACTCAGGTTAAATTCTTACCCTCTTTCTTGATTACTTCAGTTTTACTAGCTTTCAGTTAGTTACTATCCTACTGCCTTACATATTCGGTACATATTGTACTAACGCCCATCCTTGGAGCACTGCATTACTTGCTTGCAGGTGAGGATAGACGTGATTCGGGATCCTCTTAGTCATCAGCTGAAGTTAACAGTTTGTTCAGCTCCCTTCCTCTGGAGTTGGTAATTAGAATAGGCTTGTTCTTTTGTTGTACAACTTATGGATAGGTGGGGATCCTATCTCGATCATTATTCCACTCTTAGAGGCTTGCAAACTACATATTTCCAGCAATTAATTTTTGTTGTTGGCCGTGTAGGGCCTACGTATGTTTTATTTCATGTGATGGCCGTGTGGGGCCTTGTTTAGCTGTTAGTTAGCAGCCTTGTTGGCTATAGCGTAGTTTAGCTGCCTGATTTCATTTCAGTTATAACTAGACAACATGGTAGTCTTGTCGGCCCCTATTGGATCCCTATTATTATGTTGTTGGTGGTTAGCTGTCTTCTTTTACAAGTGGCTTTGTCGGCCAGAGGCTGTACTTACATCCAGAGATATAGCTCGTCATTTTCTTGAATTAAGTTACAGACGTGCACCAGTAGTGCACTAGGCCAGTCAGGTTAGTCTAGATCCCAGTGTGGTACTAGGTGCCAGTCATGCCTCCCTAGGTAGGGCGTGACAATAATTTAATCCTAAATATACATTATTTGTGTTAGAGAATGTATATATACTGTGTGTTGTGTGTATATATAGTTTTAGTATACATAAAAATTATTGTGTATC
>JACEIK010000523.1:0-46733 GCA_018107945.1 Datura stramonium | reverse complement strand
ATATATATAACAACACCTCACAGAGGCAAACCCACATGTATGGGTGGGGGTGCACGTGCATCCGTTAACTTTGGAAAAAATTATGTACACACACACACGCATAAATACTTACAAAAGGATTACATATTATTTTGTGCACCCTTAAACACAAAAGCCAACTTGGTGCATTGGTTTGACATGTGTCTGTAATTTGTTTGCTGGAGTTCGGCCACCCGTGTTCGAATCCCCATGGCTACATGTTTCTTTTTTTTTTCCACAAAAAATTGTAGATAAAATACACATGAAGCGGGTTTTGAACCGGGAACCTCAAGGTGTAAATTGAGTTCCATGACCATCAAAACATACATTAAATTGTGTTATCTAAATTCGTTTAATTTATATTTATTAGTAGCACATTAGTTTTATATGTGTTTAACAATATTTTTCGATGAGGCAATGTCGGTGCCACATGACATTGTTTCAACTAACATGCATCCCCCTTTGATGGTGCCCCCATCATTTTCAAATCCTGGGTTCACCTCTGACACCTCATGATAGCAACCATAAAATTTTCAGACAAACATTGTCACTATAACGAGGTTTGATTGTATATGTAAAAAAATACCAAATTTTAAAAAATAAAATAATTTTGAACCTATAATTTCAAGAGTGTAATGAGTCCACCTCTTCGTAGTAGTGCACCCATCTTTGTGAAATCCTAAATCTGCCCCTTACAGTCTGTACCTTGCCGGACAAGCTTACATGCTCCCTTCGTGTTGTTTTATAGCTGCACTTGCCTTAATCTCGGACCATCTTCTCCTATTTTGTTGTTGTCCACATAATTGTAAAAGGTAATAAATGGTGCGTTACCTCTCTTGATCTGAAACGAGACATTATTTTTCAACTATGTTTAAGAGGAGCTTGCACACAAGAGTATGGCCTAGTGGTCAATAGAGTGGGTTTGAGAACCATGAGGTTTCAAGTTCAAATTCTACCCATGGCAAAAACACTTAGTGATTTCTTTTGATCTATCCAAGCTTTAGTAGGCAGAGTCACTCGATACTTGTGTTGGTGGGAGGTAGCAGCTACCACATTGGAATTAGTCGAGTTGCGCACAAGTGGGCCAAGACACCAATGTTATATATATATNATGTATGTATGTATGTATATATATAAGAGGAGTATCAAAATTTTGGAGAAAATTGTACTGCCTAAGAGTAGATTTGTGAATTGACCAACTATTATGTCTTCAAATGATCAAATCCTTATCAGTTGTGCTCTGAACATTAGGTGGTTCTTGCTTCTCTTCAATTTCTTTGATGATGTTGGTTCATTTTCATTACCCCTATTGGGAATTTGATTCGATTTTTAAATGAAGCTCGCAGGAGTCTGGCTAAGAAGAATTCCCTTTGGTCAATGAAAGTGAAGGATGAAAGCGAGTCTTGAATGATCTGTCAAGTTGTAGATCTTGCTTAACTCTGTTTTTTTTTTTTTTGGCTTGATTTGTCACTTAGCTCTATGAAGCCATCATATAGAAGGTTGCTTTGTACTCAACTTTAGCTATCTGTTACAAGTAGTACTAATTAGCTCCAGGGTGAGAATCAAATCAGTATTTGTCGAACATGAGAAGTACTTCCTGCATGTTGAGCTCAATCTGTTGAGATCTTTTCATATTTTCAGTTAACCTCCTTGATGATGCTTCTTTTGATATATCTTTATTTCCTCGAGCAGAAATGGTGATTCCTCCACCAGTTAGACCAGACAGAGTGATGAAGTATCTCAAACCTTATGTGCTGAGGATGCACTTCACAAACAAGTATGTAAATGCTCAAGTAGTTCACACACCAACAGCAACAGTGGCTGCGTCTGCAAGCACACAAGAGAAAGGCTTACGGCTAGCCATGGTAGAAGCAAAAGAAAATACTAGAGATGTTGCTGCGGCAGCAAAAATAGGTAAGTTGTTGGGAGAGCGGTTGCAGGCTAAAGGAGTTCCTGCCATATCTGTTTTCTTTAAGAGAGAACAAAGATACCATGGAAAGGTCAAAGCAGTTATTGATTCAGTGAGAGAAGCAGGAATAGAATTGGTTTGATTGGACCACTTCCTCTTTTCGTTTGTCAGCTGGATTTCCTCTCCAAAGCAAAGGATTTATATGTTTTATTGCCCTTGCATTTTCCATTTTAGTCAGTTAGCTCTACTTGGACAATCTGCTTGCCTCAGTTCTTGCACAATGGAGCAATGTATCACTTCTGACATTCCTTGTGTTTTGAAGCTTCGATCCCAAGAACAAGGTTCATAGCCTCTTCGTCTCCTCACGCAACGTATTTTCCATAAATACTTCTTAGTATCAAATAAATGATACATACCTTCAGAGCATATGTTTTTCATATTTGAACATGATTTATTCTTTATTCCTAAGTCCAAAAATTTATCAAACTAAAAAATTTAGGGAAAAGTATGCAAAATATACCGTAAAACTAAATTAATTACATCACAATGGACCCTCTCATACTAATTTCCTAATGGCCAATTGGCCCAAAGTAATTACAATTTGTGTCCCATTATGAGTTTGAAGGCTTTTTGTGCATAAGATACCATGACAATATATGAATATATTGTGATATCATTAATTATATCATGACAGTATATGGGTATGCGGTGATGGTATCATGCATGATTAAAGAGTGTATCCTGAAAGGACTATTCATTCCTTGGTGATACCATGACAATATATGATACTATGATGGTATCATGAAGGATTGAGGAGTCCTGTGCGCTCTACGATTGGATAATTTGTGAATCTCTCCTACTTATGTTAAAACTTTTCATGGTTTGCCTCCATGGGATTCAAGTTGAAAGAGATAAATTGAACAAATATAGTGTTTTTTTGAAGGACTGCTAATCCTCAATAATACCATGTTAGTATGTGGATATACTATGATGGTGTCATGAAGGATTGCGAGATGAAGTATTTTCTGTAATTAATTAGGTGGATATGAAAGTAAAAGAATAGCAAGCTATAAATAATTGGAACAACTATATAATTTTTCCAAATTTACTATCTCATGTTAGATGGAAGAAGTAATGTTTATATAAACATTTGTAGCCCAAGTACTAAGTACATTTACTACCCAAAAAAAGGACTTAAACTTGGATTTTTACTTATCAATTCTTGTGAATATGTTAGACCTTGAAATATCAATTCTTCCATAGGCTGGCTGGTCTCATGAATCCAAATTAGAAATTAAACTTGAACAAAGTATTGCTTAGATCACCACTCTAGTAGGAGTCTATAATAATTAATGCAACAAAAAAGTATTTTTGGAATATTCTTGAAAGATTATTCTTTAATCAAGTATGGTTATAATAAATTAAAATAAGAAAGGTGAACATAATATTTGAAATTATATGAAAAATGAGTATTATAATATTAAATTTGAAGAAAGCTCTCTAAAATTATTTTAAAAAATGAAATTGCAAAATAATAAAAAGAGCAGAGAAGAACGACGGGAGGAGTCGGGAGGTTGCTTTTCCTTTTTTTGGTTCAGAAATTGTTTTCTTCCAAACTTAATTTTTTTCTTTTTAAATTTATTTAGTTATAATTAATTAAGATGTTCAATAAGTATTAATTATAATTGAAGTGCCAAAATGAAAGATGAAAACATAAGTGCCAAATGAAAGATGAAACATACCTAATATTCACTTATGATAAAATAAAATTAATAAAAATAGCATTAGGAGATAAATATTTCACTTCGAATTAATCTATCATTCCGTTTGATGGTTGTCACATATTTTTTCATAATGAATCATATAGTATTATATTATGTTATATTTTATTTTATTTTATTATTTTAATGAATATATTATTTGAATAAATTGTATTAATTTCTATCGTATTATGTAATATAACATATTAATAATTTAAAATTTTAATTTAATTGGTTTATTAATTTTTTAATATAAGTATAAAATATTAGAATAAAGGATAAAATAAAATATTATTAAATATTTAAAATTAAGTTAAATTAACATTTTTAATTGTTATTTTAATATTGTTAATATTATTGTTTGATTTTGTATTTTTAATATTATAAATTTAAATGATTTAAACTTTATAATTAAAATAAATATTATATGTAAACTGATGTAACAACCATCCAAACAAGCTGTTAGGTTAATAGGATCACCACAGGTCAATTATGTAATTGAAAATTTGAAACAAGTCCAAGAGTATTTTTCCAAAAATGTATTTTGAAATTTGGCAGAACTAATTGCCCAATAAAAAAGAAATCAGTATTTTAATTTAAATATTTAAAAAAACAAAAAAAACATGTAATTTAATTGAAATTTTAAAAATATTGATATTCGATAAGATATTTTTTTAAATATTGAAATATCGAATAATATATTGAAATACATAGTTACATAATACAAATACATGATTACACACACAATACAAATATATCAACTTACCTAGTTTGTCAATTTATGACACTCTTTTTTAAATAAATTTAAAAAAATAATATTTTTTTTATATTTAGTAAAAATTCAACTTTAATTTTCCTTGTGTGCTATGTTGCGAGGCCCGAATGTTTCAACTCTGGCCCGCATAACATTATATTTTGTTTTTACTGCCCCACCTCGCATAACATTATATCTAGGGAGTAGAATCGAGATATGAATTTATGATATTGAGGTGGACAAGTGATGATAATCAGTTCATAAAATATAAATGATACATTAATATATTTATATAGAGCGTGATTATATCTCGTGATCGAGATATGAATTTATCGTGGATGATCGAGTGATTTTTCGATGATGATATATAAGTATATCTCACAAAATATAAGTGATATACTAATACAGTAATGCAGTGATATAGAGTGAATTAATGTATCGATGATACAAAGTGAATTGTTGTATCATTAATACAATGCAAATTCTAAAAATTGTATCAATACTATACAAATTTTAAAAACTACAATTAATACTTAAATTTAAAATCTTAAAAAATTTAAAAATTCAAAAACAAAAAAAAACTATATTATATATATTTGATAAATATATATTAAAGTACTGTTATTTATGAAAATACATCATTTTTAAATTAGCGAGAAGCAAATTCAAAGTTAAATACACAGGATGAACTTTAAGGAGAAATTTTTGCAACAGTGATGAACAAATCCTTTTAATAATTGCAAGCATATTATTTAATAAATAAAGCCAAAATATTATTCTTCTTCTTCTGACAAAAAATATAATTGAGCAGATAATTTCCGTTAGACAAACATAAAGGATTATATCAACTACTAAAGCATTTTAGTGAACTTCACAGTTTTAAAAAGGGAGAATTTGTGAAAAAATTTAAACAGTAACCTGAATTCGCGTAAAATTAATTATTTTTATTTTAACCTGTTCTGTCTCCGCATTCATGTGCGTCTGGACACGTCTTGCATCCGCATATATCTAAACTCGCCCTCTCCCGGTCATTCGACTTTGAAATTTATTCTTAATGAGATGATTTATAACCTCATAAATATCTAAATTTTATTTTGGACAACAAGTCTCAAAAGTCTTCCTTTTATTCTTAAACTTTTAAGTGACTCGTGGCATAGGTCGTGGTGGTACTGCTGATCAATTTTTTTGAACTCAGAGAGAACTCTCATTAAACACAACGTACAAAGGAAATTAAATGCTCATTAACTCACACAAATACAAATATTGTTATAATAAAATTAAATTATTTTGTTTTTGAACCATGACTCTCCAAGACCTAGTATAAACAAAGTATGAAGTGAGCTCTAATAGATTACTTATTAATATAAAATGCCGCAATCTGCTCAAGTGAGAAAAACATGGAAGCCGATGCCGAATACTTCAAGTCAATCATGAAAACTACAAACCGCCACAACCTATACCAAAAAGGTGTAGCAAGGTAGTATTCGTACACTACACATACCGGTAGACATCATCGGCCGACTAAAATTAGTTCACATAACAACATATAATTAATATGCAATCGCTAATAAATGTAAATAAACTATTCCGACTTATATAATAATTCATTAAGTTTACTAGCTATGTAATTGATTCTTATGACTTGTCCATGCTCATGCAATTATCCCACACTCTAACCATTGATTTAACTTTCAATCTCAGTCTCTCCTCGGGCCGTTAGCGAGTACCTCGACCGCTATAGAGGTCCCACTAAGGGCAATTCGCCCACTGCAGCGCTACCTAAGGTAGACAATAGCTCGATTTCGCTAATTAGCTTTTTATTCCTCCATATAAAACATTATAACATGTCTACGTCGTGCTACCTCATTTACCCTTCACTATCATTAATCAAGTCCGTTTATTATTTATTGGCCTATTCATTCACCTTATTGTGAGTACTCAATCCTTTTTAATTTAGTACGTTAACAAAGAGCCAAACCCTTGATTTTCTTGTAACTCACTATTATTGTTAAACCCATCGTATCTCTTTGATTAAAACATTCAATCATAATACAATTAAATAGCTCAAGTACACATAAAGAAAATATCAATCTAAGCCTATGGAGTTAAGTCCTCCTCAATTTAAGCACATGGCGTACCTCGTCTCCACAACATAATCATGTCATATAGTACCAACCCGTACCGAATCATCATGTATTGCCATCCTAACTATGTTCTCTCATATCATACCCGAATCATGCTCTGTGAGATATTTTATATCACACTTGTATACCTATACATCCTTGTTATTGTAGCCATATATGTATATCATGTCATACCCCAAAATCTCTCGTCTCGCAATCAGGCCCTTGATGATATGCCTAGCACACACCTCCGTCATATTATTGTACACATATGCCGTAGGGTCTTATGTTTTTCCTTCTAGTCATGATCTCAGAGACTCTAGAAATCCATTTACTATACACTAAACTCATACGGTAGACCTTCATCATACTATATGTGCACTCATGTCTATACACTCATCTATATGAATATTTATTCATACCGTTCATGTACTCACTCATACCACTCGGCCCGTATGCTCACCTCAGTATTAAGCCACTTATATCCGAGCTCATTCGCTTGATCACACAATTTTCTCATCCGTTCTCACTCCGCCCCTGTGCCTCTCATTCCCAATATATTGATGATTTACCTTCCCATATTATATGTCACTTCGTTCACTCACTTGCTTATCACATACTTCGCTCATCAATTCAAGAACAACATATCACAAGCTCAAATATCAACAAATCACACACACAAGAAATTACGCATCACCAAGTATAACACAATTCTAGTTCAAGCTATTTCATAACCAGCTACTTTGTACATCATCTATATCCGAATTTCCACGATAAGGTACAACCCGGCCCGTCACAGATTGGGCTTCGCTACAACCGGCATCATCGTCGCCACGACGGTCTCTTGGCCAATAGTTCCAAGGTCACGCAATGCAGATCGCTTGCCGCATTCACCCGCCTTTTCCTCCAAAATTTTTCATGAATCATTTCTTCGAAATTTCTTACCCATTATATAAGAACTATATTGATTCATCCTCATAATCACCTTACTCCCCCTCCCAATCAATAACAATCAAATTGACTCGAACCAAACAATCACAAGACACAACATAACGAGAGAACCTACTATCGCCTTAGCTTACTTTTTCACATAATTCCAACATTCAAACCTCTATCAATGAATATAGCCCACCCTCAACGCTCAACTTCCATTATATTTACAGATTCGAGACTAATCAATTCGGTGTTAAAAATTTGAAAAAAAAAGACTATATCCATCCATAAAGAAAGACCAATACAACTCAAGTATACCCGCTTCCATATACACTATTATTAAAGATCTATTTCCTTAAAACTATAACCTACCAAATTTTATAGCATAGGGATATCATCATCTCTTCCTATTCCTTCTCCCCTGTGCACTTACCGATTATAAATATTCACTAGCAATTAACTCAAGCTTCACCCCTACTCATCAATAACACATCAAGTATACGCACATAGTACATGTTCGCACCAAAGTCTACACAAAAGTATAATCCATAACCTACCCGGGGCGCCAAGCTATCGCCAATACATTCCCAAAGCCGCATGCATGCATCAAGTTCTGAGTTCTTACTGAGAATCATAGCTACTGAGGGTGAAGTCTTGCCTTCCTTAGCCTCATAGTTGCTCTCCTTATTCCAAAATCCTACTCCTTATTTTCTGGGCATTTTTATTCAAATTTCCTTTAGGAGAATAGATTTTTAAATCCTTATCGGGACAAGATTTGCGGTATTCTCGTTCGCGTTGCCTACTCAGAGCGAGGACACTATCGGGGCCGCAAATGGTTTCGCTATGGCGTACACGCCTAGTCGCGACGGCCTTATGTCCGGGCCCACCCGATTTTTGACTCAACCCTTTCGAAATTGTTCTCGTCTCATACTCTTTTATTTTGAGACTTCGTTCCAGTTTGCAAAAATTTAAATTTATCCGTGCTTAGATTTTCAGGTGCTAGTAACTGGCTGCCGGTTGTTATATCAACTTTGCGCCACTCAAACACCTTCACAAATTATAGTAATGGAGTATTAGACTTCATTTATTTGCACTTAGTGGAGCTATAAATCTGAATGCTTCACACCTTAGGCCATTAAATACATTTTATTTAATACACGAAGATTTAAATACTTATTTTGTCGAATTAAATCTTAATCATTAAGATCTTAAACAAAATCTTAATACTATTAAGAGATATTTTTGTGTGAATAATTTTCATCACCATTCTATCCATAACCACTAGCCACTACCATGGTTGCCTCTTCCATCACAACCACCATCACCATTGCCAACCATCACTATCAACCACCTCTCATATCATATCCATGTATCACTAGCAACTACCATTGTTATTATAACTATCACGCTACCACTACACTTCCATCATTATAATTACAAGAGTTATCAGAAAGTATAAACATGCCACTTTTTGAGGCATTCCATGGATGCAAAGGTTAAAATAAACACAAATAAAAGTGCATAACGTGGTAGCAACGAAGAATACTCAAGTTCAAATTTTTTTTTAATATTTAAACCAAGAGGAGACCTCAAATATAATTTAAATAGGTCTGGGAAGAAGCTAATTACCAAATGTGTGATATAAATATTGCAAGACAAAAATAAATCAACTACACAAGACACCAAATTTACGTGGAAAACCTCTTTTGATACGAAGAGTAAAAATCATGGGACCGAAACTCCACTATAATCAACAAGAGTTACAAGAATATTCTCCAAAATAGCCACAAATAAGTGTCAAACAACGAGCAATAATATAATAGATAACACCAAAATCCGAAAAGAAAGGGAGCAAATAACCTAAAACATACATATCGGCTCATGAGCAAAACTATGGAGCAATACATTTTTGTAATCTAGATTGCCGAGACACAGCCGCCTCCCCCGCAAAAATAACCAAATAGCTCCTCGAAGTAGATTTTTAAGTATCAACATCACTTGCCATATTCGAATCAGTTGTAACCACAAAGAATAGGTTTTTCGTCCCAAAACACAACTCAAACTAGAAGCACAAAGATATCTCATTATCCTACTTTAATCGTGATTCCAATGCTCTCTCTTCCCGAATTAGAAAGAAAACGGCCAACAATACCAATAACATAAGCAATATCTAGTCTAATACAAATCATTGCATATATCAAACTACCAACAAATAAAAAGGCACAAGGAAATTTCTTCATATCTTCCTTCTCGTCATCAATGGAAGGACACTACTTTGTGCTCACTCAAGTGCATAGATAAAGGTGGCAACACAACCTTAGCCTTATCCATGTTGAATCTGCTAAGTACTTCTCGAATATACTTCTTTATGATAACCACACAACTTGGCCTTCGTCACTGGGACAATCCGCATGCCAAGAATCTGTTTTGTCGATCCTAAGTCTTTCATAGGAAAAGACTTATTCAACTCTTGCTTCAACTTCTGAGTCCTACAAGCATTCTGACCAACAACAATCATGTCATCAACACAAAGCAATACAATGATGAAGTCATCGAGAATTTCTTTTGCACAAAACACATACCCTTTTTTTCTTGACTTCAAAACCTTCTAGCTAGTCCATATAAAATTTTTCATCAAATTCACCATGGAGAAAATAGTTTTAACATCAATTGCTTAACCTCTAAATCTAGACTTTCGCTAATCCTAGAACCACACAAATGGATGACATCTTTCACAATCAAGAGAATATCTCATCGTAATCAACTCCCTTTTTTGGTTAAATTCTTTTACAACTAATCTAGCCTTGTAACGTGAACAAAATTTCCATTTTTATGTTTTAATTCAAAAATCCCCTATTTTTCAAAGCTTTTCTATCTTTAGGTAGCTTAACCAAATCAAAGGTATGCTTATCATATAAGCATTTAATCTCATTTTCTATAGCATCAAACCACCTATTTTTTTCTTCACTATCCACTACGCCAAAACTCTCATGATCTCCCCCCTCAATCAAGAGTACATACTAATTATGAGAATAATAAGATGAAGGAATTTTCTCTCTATTCGATCTTCCGAGAGAACTCTAGAGCACGAAGAAAATGTACTATCGTCCAACTATATCATCTTGTACTGGAGTATCAACAATAGCATTCTGGTCATTCTAAGCATAATCACCATCTTCATTATCAACTTGATTTTGAAGATTTTCTTTAGGTACAATGATTGCGGGTGCAATGGTTGCATCTTCCCAAAAGGAATATGACAACTTAGCATCGGAAAACAAACATCTAACCCTCTCAACTAAAGTTCTCGTTCATTCTATCTCGCTAAACCATTTAATTGGAGGAGTCTTTGAGGAGTTTTTCGATATCGAATGCCCTGCTCTTTGCAATAGTTATCAAAAGGACCACATATTCACCACCATTGCCCGAGCGGGTGCATTTCCTGGGCTTTTTTTCACCGTTTGTCTCTCAACCAAGGTCCGAAATTCTTGAACACATCAAGTACTTGATCCTTGGATTTCAAAGGAAATAACCAAAGTTTTCGAGAATGATCACAATAAAAATCACAAAGTAAAGTGCACCACTATTAGACTTTACCCTAAAAGGACCACATAAATCGAATGTACCAATCCAGCAAATCAAATTTTCTTAAAGGAGGATGACTATAAAAAGAAACTTTTTGTTTGCCGACTCAAGCAATGAACGCACGTCTTCAAATTTGATTTTTCACTCCAAAAGAAAATTTTTATTTAGCCAAACTATCAATCCCCTTCACTCATATGACTCAGCCTTCTATGTCATAACTCTGATGAAGTATCATTCTCCACCAAATTACCGAGCCTCTAGAAATGGAGCCCCGAAATACGCATGCTAGAAAACTTGTTACCTCGAGCTACCATCATCAACTTTATTAATTTTCAATCGTCACCACTAAGGGTATTATAATAACCCTCATCATCAAAATTTCCTATAGAAATTAAATTTAGGCGAACATCTGAAAATGCTTCACATTGTTAAGAACTAATTCGAATCCATTTACTTTCCGAACAAACGTGCCAATGCCAAGTACCTCAACCTCATCATTGTTTTCCATTTTCAACATTCCAAAATTATCTGAAGTATAAGAAGAAAATAATTTCTTGTTTTGAGTGACATAAGAAGTAGCACCAGAATCCACAAACTAACTAGACTCACCACAAATAAGACTAATGACACTTTCACCACATGAAATAAGAAAATCATCTTTTTAGCAAAGAATAGCAACACAATTATCATTATCGCCATTTTTCTTTTGTTGTCTCATATCTCTCTTGTGCTTGTAACAATATTTCTTTATATGAACTGTCTTGTTGCAATAGTCATATATAAAATTCTTGTACTTAGACTTCGACTTGCTTCTACTTTCATCTCACTTGTCCCGAGCTCGAACTCGTTTTCTCCCTATTCCCGCAAATCAAAAACATTGGCATGTGTAAATTGAAGAGTGAGATCTTCTTTTCATCTCTTCATTTAAGACACTAATTTTAGCATATTCCAGAAGCAACACCCACTGGAGTTAAAGATTAGTAAAAACTCGAAGGGTTTTTCAAGAGTCTGGCAAAGTATTAAGAAGCCAACGTCCCTATATTTCTTCATTGAACTTTACATATATTCCTGGACAAGCTGGTCAAGAACACCCCTAAAATCATTTATATGATCTAAATAGGACTACCCTCTTATATATGGATATTCATCAATTGTTTCGCAGGGAACAACTTGTTATTGCCTATTTTGAAGCATAAAGTGTCTCAAGTTTATTCCACAAACTTCTAGCATGTATCTCATTCACAATGTGGTTTCTAACATTATCTTCAACCTATTGTCTAATATAACCACAAACTTTTAGGTGCTCAAATTCTCAATCCCATCGGCCATATATTTGGGTTTGTTAGAAGCAAAACAAAGTAAATGCATTTTCTTGACAAATAGAAGATCTTTCATCGTGCCTTTTCAAATATGGTAATTACTATCATTCGCTAATACCATTTTTTACTCATATTTTACTCCATCATTCAAATAGACAATCAACAATAAGTACACTTCTTCGATACCACTTTGTCAAAAAATAAAGCACAAATAAAAGTGCACGATAGGGTAGCAATAAGAATACCCAAATCTAAATTTTTTCAATCTATTTGAACCAAGAGAAGACCTCAAATATAATTAAAATAAGTTTGAGAAGCAACTAATTTCTACCAAATGTGATATAAATATTGCAAAACAAAATAAATCAACCACACAAGATACCAAATTTACGCGGAAAACCTCTTCGGTGTTAGAGAAAATCAAAGGGATCAAAAATCCACTTATAATCAACAAGAGTTACAAGAATGTTCTGCAAAATGGCCACCAAATAAGTGTCAAACAGCAAGCAACAATAAATAAGAGATAGCACCAAAGCTAGATAAAAAGGAGCAAAAATCACCCAAAATGCAACTACCGTTCACGAAGAAATATGGAGCTACAAGAATCCAAATTCACTTCTGACAGTTCTTAATCAAAGATTAAGATGATAGGAATAACATATCAAAAAATTAACTCAATCGGACAAGAAACGAAGCGAGAATCTCAACTTAAAGCGGGATGATAGGGCTGGAATTTTCTGCGCGAAAATTTGCCCTTTTTTCTATTTTGCTGCTGTAATTTTTTCTCTTATATATCTGAAATAAGACCTAAATAAGCCTTACATATGCACCATGAGAGTGGACTTAAAGGGTGTTTGGTTTCACCAAAAGCGCGTTAAAAAAGCTTGAAAGTCAGCTTTTAAAAGTCGAGCCAAAAGTTGGCAGATACCAACTTTTTATTTTACTATGCTCATTTTGGCTGATCAAATTATTTACCCTTTATCCTCATAATATTTTTCTAATTTCAATAATACCTTCACCAAATAAAAATCCTAGAACTCTTTCTCTTCTTTTCATTCTTTTCTAGCCAGCCGTTGTTTTCTTTTATTGTTCCACTTCTTTATCTTTTTCATCATTTTTTCTTCCGTTTTGCTAGAGATGTTGCACTTTAAATTGCAAAATATTACAAAGCTTCATCTTTGTTAATTTTTTTAGTGATGATGTTGCACTTTAAAATGCAAACCTTGCTAGTCAATAAATTTAAAAAAATTATTTATTTTAATGAGGCTAAGTACTAAGCAAAGAAAAGACACTAAAATCTTTGACAAAATTTTATTTTTTTGTGCATATCGAAAAATAATTAAAAATTTGAAAATTAATTTTATTTGTTTTTATCTTTATTTATTTAATATTTTATTATATTCTACAAATAAAAATAGAACTATACTCCAAATAAAAAGTAAAGTGGAGATTTACGTAATTTTATTCAAATTATATATTTTAAAATTAAAAATATTTTTAATTTTTTTATCTTTTTTGATTTTTTTAATATTTTTAATTTATTAATTTAATTTTAATTATTTTAGAAATAAAATATCATAGTAATTAATTTTTTATACGCTTAACAACTTTAAGGGCATTTCCATCATTTGATCCAAAATAAATGTTGTTAAGCAAACACATCGATAACTTTCTTTCGCTCAACACTTTTATTCAAATACAATCGCTAATTTATAAAATAAGTTTTAACACTTAAAAAATATTTTAAGCACTTATATTTAAACCACTTTTTCAATTAAAACAAATGAGCTCTTATGTGAAAAAATGGGCTGATCCAAATTTAATCCAATCCAAATTTTGATATGCAAAATTACTAAACTAATCTTTATATATTTTTATTTATAACAACTAAATAATGATATATATATATATAACCTCACTATAATAATTATGATGACATATCTTTAGAGAAGTCCTCAAAAGTTGGAGTCACACACACACACTGGTAGTACAATCTGATCTAAATATAATTGTTATATGGTAACTAATTTAAAATAAGGACTTTAATAGAATTGGTAACTTTATAATTAGAATCTCCAAATAAAAATAATTAATTTTCATACCTAATCAATTTTAAGTAAGCTTTATGCTCTTACACTATAAATACTTGATGATGTTGAAAACTCCATATACTACATTAATAATTGCATTTTAACTCTGTCCCGATGTAAGTATAAAGAATTTTGATTTCTCCAGACTCTCTCTCCCTATATATTTCTTTGGAGAGGAATTTTTTTTTACTCATAAGGATGTTTACATCGAAACTTTCATAAACTTTTTATCACTTGTCAATTTAATTTGTGATTAAATTGTTAGATTTAATTATGTAAATATTAAAAAGGAAAAGTTATAATACATTTCTTTTTTTCCTCCTCATAAGATAGTAGATTATATAGTAATTGTGGATTTGTAAATGCAGATCTTGCAATGGACATCATGAAAAGTGAAAATCTAGTTCTAGTGATAGTATTATTTACCGCTTTTTTCAACAGGTTTTATCTTTTTCATTTATTTTTCAATTAAATGTGCGCTTAGTATAGAGAAAAAATCATTTTTTAATGTTTTCATATTAGATTGATCAAATATTTTTCAGCACCCTCAATCCTCCTCCCAAAGCAAGAAAACCTCTTAATTTCTTCAAAATATTTTTCGTGGTAAATAATTTCAGTCATATCAAACACCCTAAATCGTAGTAATTTTCTTTAACAAAATGACATATATTAATTTACTAATTTTATTGTTATATATTTGTCGTGTTTTGAAGTTTACGAAGGACAGACTTACAGTTATACAGCCGAGGCATAGCTCCTGATTTTTTTTGCTCTTATATTCATTTGATTATCTAAATTACTGATTTTACTTAACTTTTACTCTTGTTGATCATCTAATTAATTACTGATTTGTGATGATTTTTTTTTTCTCAGTGTTTGAAAAATCCTCTTAAACCTCAATATAATGGAGGCATAGTGGTAAATCCAGAATTTAATAATGGATTAAATGGATGGACCCTTTTGGGAGATGCCAAAATCGAGAATAATGTTTCAAGTGATGGAAATAAATTCATCGTTGCCTCAAAGAGGAAAGGACCATATCATGGTTTTTCACAAGAATTTCAATTGACAAAGACAAGTTCTTAATGTAGTTTCTGTAATACCCTCAATTTGTATACACTGATTATAACATGAATTATATATATATGTATTATTACGGTTTCTAATTATTTTTTAATTTTAAGCATCAAGTAAACTTCGGTTTAAGTTACCTTCTTATATGTATTATATATTTAATTTTGTAGGATGGGTACAAGTGAACCATGGTGATGATGCCAATGTAGCAGTCATATTCAAGACACAAAGTGGTTTCCAACATGCTGCTTGGGCCATTGCTAAATCTGGCTGTTGGTCCATGTTTAAGGGTGGTTTAGTTGTCAATGCTTCTGGTCCTGCCCAACTCTATTTTGAGGTGATCAAATTAATCCAAATATATTTGACTATAGTTTATTATATAGAGATTTACATGTAATAATTTATAAGTAATCTGAGTATGTAAATCTTTTTTCGATCCTCCTTTTCCCAGATCAATAATACAGCGATTGACATATGGGCGGACAATATTTCGCTACAAACTATTCAGCCAAGAAGAGTGGACGTCCCATCTGAATCAGAGCATTGAAAAGGTAGAAATAAAATTTACCAAGTTCTTAAAAAATTGTTAACACTTTTGTCTATATATGTTCAATATTCAATTTCATTTCATAGGTACGCAAAAGCAAAGTGGCAATCCAAGTGGTTGACTCACAAGGGAAGTCTTTACCTAATGCAACAATCTCCTTGGTACAAGGAAGAGCCAATTTCCCATTTGGTGTTGCAATCAACAAAAACATCCTCAACAACAAGGGTTACCAAAATTGGTTCTTCTCAAGATTCAAGTACACAGTATTTGGAAATGAAATGAAATGGTACAGTACCGAAACATCTCAAGGCAAAATAAACTACTCAACTTCCGATGCAATGGTCAATTTATGCAAGAGCAAAGGTGTCAGTATCCGCGGCCATAATATATTTTGGGATGACCCGAAGTTTCAGCCTTATTGGGTCCTTTCACTCTCCCCACAACAACTCTCTGCTGCTGCTACAAAAAGGGTTGGGTCAGTCGTCGCCAAATATAAAGGCCAAGTTATTCATTGGGATGTTGTGAATGAAAACTCACTTCAATTTTTCGAGAGTAAACTTGGTGCAAATGCCTCTGCTACCTTTTATCGTTCGGCTGCACATATTGACAATAGGACGCCTATGTTCTTGAATGATTATAACACTATAGAAGATCAACGCGATGGAGCATCATCACCAGTCAGTTATCTGAACAAGATTAAACAATTAAGAACACAAGGGTATGCGGGTCTTCTTGGAATTGGATTGGAATCACATTTTAATACTCCGAGCCAGCCTTATATTAGGTCCGCACTCGATATTCTTGCTTCCGCGAAATTGCCTATTTGGATCACCGAATTGGATGTTCAAACAGGTCCAAATCAGGTACTTAATTAATTCACTCATCTAAATTAAAGATTTTAAGTCGTATATTTACCATAATTATTCTCTTTTTGTTTTTTTTTTGGGGGTAAAGGCACAATTCTTGGATCAAATTATAAAAGAAGTAGTTGGACACCGAGCTGTTCAAGGGTTAATAATTTGGTCAGCATGGGAACCAAGCGGATGTTATCGAATGTGTTTGACTGATAACAATTTCAAAAATTTGCCGACTGGAGATGTTAAATGACAAAGCTCGTGCCACATTATCGCACGAGGGATTTTATGGGACTACAAACGCCAAGGGTTATTTCGAGACTTCACTTTTCCACGGAGATTACCAAGCTGTTGTTACTCATCCTTCCATGGCAGATTCTTCCTTTCACCACAATTTGACAGTGATACCTACTTACTACATCTGAAATATTATTAAGTTACAAATTCACAATTGCATGAGCTAGACATAAGTATATGTGGACACACAGTCTATAGATTATAATATATGTGTAGTAATCTATTTTCTTTCTTGGGTTGCATTTCAGTATTTACTATAACTGTTTTGAAAACAAAAAGTTGAATGAAAGATTATTGACTCACTTTCTGTCACTATAAACATCTTAACGCCCAAAGTTACGAAACTCATTATGCCGACTCTTGAAGATTGGAACTTCTTGGTTCCTTTGCAGTGACGGTGAAGCTAGAAATTTGTTAAAACTATTCAAGATTTAATATATACATATAAAAAATAATTTTTTTGTACTTTTCAATTATATATTTATAATTTTCCCGACGGGTTAACGTTGACTTGCCACTTTATATTACAAGTATGAATGCATCAATTCTCTTTATATGGGAAATATGCAATATTTAGAGTATTTTTAAAATTATATTACCTTTAAATATGAAATTATAATATAAATTTAATGTGTACTTTAATAATTAAATGGTTTAATGCACTTAATAATTCGTTACTTTGTGAAGTTCCACAGTTTGAGGATTAATAGTACAGAAACCAACAGTAAAATTTCTCGAAGTGCTAATATCCCTTTAAAATAAGTAGAGCACTCTTTTATTGACTCTTTTAATTGAGGTATATGAATCCATTCATATCAATTACTGAGTCTATTCTATTTAACGTGGCATATATATTTTACCTTTAGTTTGTTTGAATATTATGATGCATTTCCATACTGTGAAATAATTTAATTTTAAATTTTTAATTAATTTTATATACAAATTCAGATTTCCAGTTTTGATTTACTAGTATTTGGTTTTGATTTGGTTTATAAATTTTAAAATAAAATTATTTTCTAAACGTCTTTTCTAATCAAACACATAGGACTAAATTTGCACTTGAATATAAATTTCAAAGTTTCCACCATATGACTCTAAATCTTTCCTAAGACCAAACAATTTTCTTTTCACTAATTTTTTTTTTTTTAAACTCAAAAGAGTGCCACATAAAGTGAGACAAAAAAAATAGGCTGGAAGAGTAGACCGAATGCGATGGTATATTTCTATTATACAAGCGTTTAGAAAGGTGTCTCACTTGTCATGCCTGCTTTCTACCGAAAGACTTAAGTCTTTTTTGCTTATTTTTTATGTTCTAAAATACTATTACACACTACTAGAAATCGAGATTTTTTCACCACAAATTAATAGAAAATTTGTATTATAAAAATATAATTTTTTCACCTATGTTTCACTGAACTGTCATTAAAAACGCATGGTGGAATAGATTCTCATCAAGTAGTGAGAAGTTCATATATTTTCAAGTGAAAACACTATTACTTTTTTCTTTTTCTCGCCGCTTCAATCAAAAATATCTGAAAATAACTACTTAACAGTTTTCGTTGGAAAATTCATAGAAAATTGTAACTTTTTAGTAATGGCATAGGGGTTTGTACCGCTACTACATGCCCTAAGTTTTATTGAGCCTAGTTATCGATAAGAATTTCGACTATATAGAAGCGCTTAGGAGCATGTCGCGGTCGTGATGCCTGCTGCTGCAAACACTTCTCATTGTTTTCATCAAATTTCTCAGCTCTTCTGTCTCTTTCCCCGTATATACTTCTCTATTTCTCTTTCATTTTTTGAATTTCTCTTCTTGGATTCTCCTTCTATCAATAACAGTATTTTTTCTGTATTCTTAGTGTTTCTTGAAAATATGTGCTGTAAACTATTGTGGAAACTATTTTTTTAGTTCACAGATAAAGCAATGAAAGCTATTTATTTTGGTTGTCAAATAGTTGGAATGTAAGGACTACGATATAATTTTCTCTTCGATTTTATTAGACTTATTCTAAAAGGGTTTGACAACTTATTTTTTCTAAGCGGTGTGATTCATCACAAATATATATTATTTCATAACAGATTGCTTCAATAAATTAAATTAGCAATAACTGAATTAAGTATCACAATGATTACAAGAACATGTTTTATTTAGTAGATTGGCTCTTGCAGTTAGGCTACTGCCAATTAAGGTAAATTCGTTGGCATCCCCATTTATGGCTATTGACAAGTAAGCAATCATCCTCAGTTTTCTTTTGTTATTATCTTTTAGCTGAAGGCACAAATATAGTGTTTAAATTGTTGATAATTGCACGCCTATGCCTGGATTTTTCAGCAATTCACCTAACAATGAAATTAAATATGACAACCACAGGGTGCTCTCTTTCATCCTTCAATATTGTGTTAAGCAACCCGACAATATTTGTGCTCATCACATTTTACCTGTTGCTTGAAAACATACCCTGATTCACTTGTTAAATCAAATTTCAAGCTCAAGACATCTAGCTACTTGTAATACCCCAAAAGTCCCTAAAATCGCACTCCAAGGGTTGAAACTCACAGCAGAAAATTCACATCGGGTCACTGCAGCACTGTCAGGTAACCCGTTAAGTCACTTGACGGATCATCTAGTGACCTGCTATGTGTGCTGGGTTAGAAGAATGAGATTTTGCTCCGGACTAACGGTGGGGAGTGTGGCAAGGCCGAATTGGTAGTAAGCAGTAAGGATGAAGGGATGAGTCATCGTGCACCTAACGACTCGTCAAGTGGCCCGTGGGGAAAAGAAGTTCAATAAATGAAGATTTTCCAATAAAAGAACGAGTGCACTACCAGTCGCTAGTGGTCCTAACAACTCGTTAGGCCCTCGTGGTAACCGACGCATCAATTTTTCTGCGAAATTAGTAAGGGTGTCTTCGTAAATCCTAAGCTCCTAAGCCTTAAACTACGTTATTTTAAGCTCTGAAAGAGGTTTATTAAGAGGGTTTAATCCTATTCTAACCATTCCCCTCCCATGCATGCAAATCTAGACCTCTCCATCGAAGATCAAGCCTAGAACCCTCCAAATTCTTCCCAAATCTCTTAGGCTTTCTGTGAGCAAGTGTAGATTCGCTCTTAGGTATGTAGGGCTATGAATGAGAGTTCCTTTCACTCTCATGCCAAATTTCTCCTCAAGTTCATGAATTCAAGTGTTAATTCAAGTGTATGATTTTATGGGGTTTTAGCCCAATTTTATAAAATTCTCTATGATTTGGTTACGGGTTAATTCTCTTCATATTTCAAAGCATGTTTTAAGATTCATGGGCAGACTAATTGATTATAAATTAATGATTTCAAGTTTTAGAAAATTATGCCCAATTATGCAAGTTTATGAAAAGTCAAGTTTATGATCCATGATTTCAAGTATGATGAGATATCCCCACATGATTGAAAGTTTATAAATTACTCATGTATGAATCTAAGGATTTTGACTTATGAAGTCTATTTCAAGTATATATGCATGATTCTAAGATTTAGGCAAGCCCAATCACAAGTTAAGTATATTTTCATAATTTAGCCAAGACTAATAAGACGTTCTTTATGATATGTTTCTGGAGTCAAGACTCCCCCATGTTCGGGATTTTTTAGACTATGTATGTAATTACATTATCGCCTTCTTTAAAATGATGGAGAGCACTTTGTATGTTTTTGGGAGCAGTTGTCTTCCCCCACCGAGTGCAGGCATGGGGCATGGTTCCCCAATCTCGTAACTATGCACCAACATAGTTTATATGTATATTTAGCCTCTCAAGAGAGTTCGCCGCCCGCGAGGGCCTTCACTTTTGATATCATATTATGGTAGCGGCCTTAGCCTAGGCTTTGGACGGCTCTGTACACTTGAGTATAAAAGTTGAGATAACGTATGCTCTATCATGATGATGTCGGTTATAACATGAGTCTCCTATTATTCCCAATGATTTCAAGCATGCTTGTTGATGATTTACGCATATCAGGAGCTTACAATGTGTTTGAAACCAATGATCAATTTATAAGCTTTTACTAATACAGTTTCAAGTATGGAAAGCCATATGGTTTTATTTTAAGCTTTGGTTCATTCGATTCGTAATATGCAGGTTTAGTTTATGACTATGCATATTTTCGATATCGCCTGCGCTCTTACTCTCATGATATTATGATTTATGTTATGTGCATGATTTCAGCTACAATTATTCAACTGCTTTTAATTACCTCGCATACTTGCATATTCCAAGTAATCGACCACATACTCTATGCTTATCGTTTCATGATACAAGATCGACGTTCAGACTCACCCGCCGTTAGCTAGTTCCATTTAACTAGCCTCATGGTGATTCCTCATCCTTCTAGGACTTTCGCATTGTTGAGCTTTATTTCCTTTTCGCTTTAGACTTTTAGCTAGCTAGTTGGGGATGTTGTCTTAACATCTCACAATTATATTGTGAGGCTTTTCAAATAATGTATGGAATCTCACTTGTTAGTATTGGATTTTGTATGGTCAGATTAGTACTGTGCTTCGCTTATTTCAGATTCAAGTATCAATTTTGCTTAATGTTGATCTTTAGTTATCATGTCCATGCCATGAATCGACTTGGAGCCATTCATGATTCTAGATTCCGTGTCTTGGTCCGGACCTATATTTGAGTTGTGACAAACTTGGTATTAGAGCAAAGATTTAGAGTATCCTACTTGTCCGAAAGCCATATCAATTAAAGTCTTTTCCATGGGCGTGAAATCGCACCACACTTATGGGGGAGGGGGAGGCTACAAGGCATTTTAGAAAATTTTCCTTCTTCATGATCTATACACGCGATGAAGTATCTCCCTATCCTTCCTAACTGTGTTATATGCATTTGAAAAGTCATGCCTTTATGCCGAGTAAATCATAGAATAAAAGGGAATAGAAATGGCCAGCGAAGACGGAAACGAGACGGGCGCAACAAGCCCCCCAACACCAACAGGTCCTTTGCCCAACCAGATCTCTCATGCCAAGTTTAGGGCAGCTTTTCAAATATTGTCTTAGGCTTTGACTGCTTCAGGTCAACTAGAAGGTGGTGACCCATGTCCTAGAATGGGAGCGCGAAGAACGACTCGAGTTCGTGGATTTCCTCAAGATGAACCCCCTTGAGTTCCTTGGGCAAAAGTGGAGGAGTACCCACATGAGTTTCTAAAAGAGATATAGAAGATCACCTAGATTATAGGGGTGACAGGAGAAGAGAGCGCCGACTTAGCCTCCTATCAACCGAAGGGTTTTCTATATTTGGTACCGTCAAAGGAAAGGACTTTATAGAGAAGTGGGAGCAAGCTCCATGAGCCGGGATGAGTTCATGACAAACTTCTTAGACAAATTGTTACACCTCGTAAAATTTTCGACATGATGGCCTATTCGCATGTTGGTTAAGAGTTTTTGAAAGCCATACATGCTAGAAAAAGGCCCGGAAAGACCGGATAAGAAACCCGTCGAACCATCGCAAGAAGTCGGCGTATCCTCACATGGCAACGTGTCACTGAGGTGGCTTCCGCGTTGGCTCCGTGGACACGCGTCCTGGTCTGTGCTCTAGTATATAACTCTAACTTCGGTTTATTTGATTAACACTTTATAATTTTAAAACCGCGAGAGAAAACAACAGGGAGGAAGATATTGATAATTTTCGTTCGATTACGCCACAAATACTCTGGCCCAAATTCAAATTAACCTCGCATACCGAGGTATTTAGCAATAGGGAGCATTCCTACGGATTTAGTTTCGCGAAATTTGGCCGGCAAATCGTCGTGCTACCGGGCTAAGGTAAATGGAATTTCTCAAAATTATTGTCAATATACTCCTAGCCTTAAAGTGAATATTTCTCCCTTCGACTTTCGAGAAATAAGTCAAAGTTTGGGCTATAAAAATATCGAAAGTGATGTTTTCTTCCGCATTATTGGTGTATTTGGGCTCGATTGACATATATGTGAATGCGTTGGGAGAAATAGACGAGCATCGACCGATTGGTCCGTTAGCCTGATAATCCTAAGCAAAGGTATGTAAAGCCATTTCCTTCGGCAAGTTACTAACTCTAGCCTAGCATAATTCAGTGAACTCCGTAATAGAATTCCCCGAAGTCTAATATTGAGTTTTGTGCGACCAAAGAAACCTGTCTACGTTGTTATATCATATCTACCCAAAGTTAGTAAAAGCAACACGAATGGCGAGATATCATTTCGGACTCGCATAGCTCTCGCATGCGTTTAGCAAGCATGTTTTATAATAATATGACACATATTCGTAATAAAAGTTAGTAAAGAACTGTATAGACAGATAGTATCTTGCTACGTGATAGCCATACAGCCGATGATATCTAGGCTAGCGCTTAGCCATACAAGCCAGATAGTATCTTGGCTACGTATAGCCGTATTACCGATAAAGATCCCGCATTCGCATAAAGCAAGATGAGAATCGCATAACACAGAAGACTGTAGTAAGAAATTAGAGTACAGATAGTATTTTTCATTTAAAAACATGCTTGCTATATATATATATATGTGATTATTGACGGCTGAGACTTGATTGTGTCGTGAGGGCACCTGAGCGCCCGTCGCCCGGTTGGTAAATCGTGTCGCCCACCGAGCGGGTGTGGGTATACGTCACCCAAGGAGTGGCATGCCGACCGCAAGAGGACGAAGATGGGATGAAGCTTTCCCCCATATTAGGCCGATCAAAGATAGCAAGACAATTTACCCCGCAGCATGCGCCTGTGGAACAGAGCATACGAAGCATAGCTAGCGTATACGCACAGAGTCCTCCCGACTCTCGCATTACGTTTATTTATATCGAGGCCATAGCTCCGAGCCGGAGACCCAGGGCCGGTAGGAGGTGCTCGTAGTTAGCGTGATGAGTGGAGTGACTTATTTTGGATGGTTTTGACTCTAGCAGGGTGTATAGATTGTTTGATCGGGTTGGCACCTTCCTAGCTTTCTATGGGGTCAGTATTGGTTCTTGCTTGTTATATATGTACTTATATGTTATATAGTAGCTAATAGACACCAGGTCGTCGCGTCTACATGTACGCCCCTTCTATCACAAAGATTTAAAAGTCTGATCTACTCTTTATATGTTCTTACAGATTCGCTTATTTCCGCATTCGAGCTGCTAGTTATGGGCCGTTTATATTCGTATGTGTTCGCCTTTGCATACTCCTGGTGACTAAGGGTACTCGACGCCCGTTGGGGCGCTGTATTACTTACTTGCAGGTATTAATAGACGAGGAGGCGATCCTCGCATTCCAAATACTATAGAGTCATCAGCCCCCGTCATCCGAGCTTGATATTCAAAGAGGTGTGGTTCATTTTCTTTTGTTATACAAGATGGGTAGGTCTGGCCCCGCCCGACTCATTTTATCGCACTCATAGAGGCTTGCAAATTGTATATATACATCTCCCCGTGGTTAGTTGTGCCTATTGTGCGAGGTCAAGGCGTTTTGTTTGGGCTTGTTTAGCATTTCGATTGTGTTGGTCGTGTGGGGCCATAACTGATAGCAGTGGTGACCTTGGGCTTCTGGCCACGTAGTTATACGCATTCTTTATGTCGAGTTACGTATAACTAAACAAAGCATGGTGGCCTTGTCGGCCCGCATAGGTTCCCCTTATAAGTATGTTTCTCGGTGCCACCAAATTATATACAGTGGGGCTATAGGCCCACACGGAGGTCAGATGATGTCCGTTATATAGCCCGTTGTTTCCGAAATATGAGATAGAGCTAGTCGGGCACTAGATGTGCTTGTGCTCACCAGCTAGTGAGTCTGTCTCTACTAAACAGCTAATGGTGCCTCGCAGAAGTGGCATGACATGCATTCTTCCCTAGGGAGTTGAGGGAGGCAAAGGCGGTAGAGTTTGTCAATTTGAGGCAAAATGATATGAATGTCCAGGAGTACGCCTTGGAGTTTACCCGCTATCCAAGTATGCACCGTAGATGGCTATGCACTGTAGAGCCCGTATGAACAAATTTGTGTTTTAGTGTCCGACTCGCCAAGGAGTGTAGGATCGCAATGCGGAATGCTGACCTAGACTTCTTTGGTTGGTCATATATGCCCAGCGATGGGGGTGGATCGTATGAGGGACAAGCAGAGAGAGGCCAAGAGGGCCGTGACGATCGCCGTGGGATCCAAGAGGTTCAAGCGGGGCGTAGCCTGCCACCGCCTCACCAGAGTCCACGCCCTCCAACGCCGTTGCCGCCTAGTGTGCCATCTAGATCTCGGCCATGATCAAAAGGGGAGGACATCGCTCTCGAGGTCAAGGGAGTAGGTCAAGAGGGGAACAACATTCCAGCTTGTGGTAGGTGTCATAGGAGGCACACCGAACAGCTCTTAGTGTGTTCAAGTGGCATGTTTTTGGAAGTAGTTTCCGACACATGCTCGAGATTGTCCAACCCTGGGCCACACAGGCCATGGTAGAGAAGTGACTCACTAATAATTCACTAGCCTTCCACTAAAGACGCTTTCCGCCAACAGATGTGCATCCAATGGCGGTAGTGTGGTTAGCACGAATGTGTTTTATGACCTCTCATCACGCTGCATGTGAGGCTTCCCCGAATATGGTCACCGGTATGTTGTAAGTATTCATCTTATATATGCATTATTAGATCTAGAGACTACTTTATCTTTTTGTGATGCCCTATGTTGCTATTAGTCAGAGTTAGTCCCAAATTCACTTAATCCTTCTCGGCTCTCTACTCCAATATGACTCGCTGATAGCTCTCAACGGTATATATAAATTGTCCTTGTCATTGTACCTCGTAAAATCACCAGCCAATCTAGTAGAGTTAGACATGATCGATTTTGATGTTATCTTTTGGTATGGATTTGTTGCATGCAAGGTGCCTTAGTGAATTGTGGAAAACTAGTGATGGTAGAGTTTCAATTTTTGGGAAGTATCGCCCTGTGAATGGAAGTGGTAGTTTAGCAAGGCTCGTAGGTCGCTTCATTTCCTACCGAAGGCCGTAAAGATGATTTTCAAAGGTGTGTACCATCTAGTTCAGGTTAAGGTTGTAACGTTCGAAACCCCGACTTCCAATCAGCCCTCACAAGGTGTGAGTATCCTGGAGATGTTCTGCATGACGACTGAGTCCCTCCCGTGAGGGAGATCGACTTTGGTATCACCTTTCTCACACGCGGCCGTATCTATTCCTCCTTATGGAATGGCTCCACCTGAGCTAAAGGAGATGAAGGAGCAATTGAAAGATCTTCTTAGACAAGGGATTCATCGACCTAGCAAGTCACCGTGGGCACCAGCCTTCCGTTTCAAGAAGTGACGGGTCTCTTCGTATTGCAGCATTTACTATCGACAACTGAACAAGGTCATAATCAAGAATAGGTATTACCTCCCTAAGATTGATTACTATTTGACCAACTTCAGGGTGTCAAGTGCTTCTCAAAGATAGAACTCGCATCCGGCTACCACCACCGAGTTAGGAGAGTGACATTCAAGGCAGCCTTTCAAGACTCCTAAGATAGTCACTCTGTGAGTTTGTAGTTCTCGCTGCTTGGACTAACAAATGCTCCTACGACTTTCATGGATCCGGGCGAACAAAGGGTGTTCAAGCCATATTTGTACATGTTCGTGATCGTCTTTATCAATGACATTCCCATATACTCGAAGTGAGGAGGGAGTATGGCGCTATTTCCAGATTATGCTATAGACTCTCAAGGATCATCAACTGCTTACAAATTCAACAAAAGGTGTGTTTTGCTGTACTCAGTAGCATGTTTGGGCCATATGGTGTCAAGAGAGGGTGTGTAGGTGGACTCTACAAGATAGAGGCGGTGAAGAATTGGCCGAGACCGCTAGTCCTTCAAATTAGGAGTTTCTTGGGGTTAGCTGTCAGGAGGCTTGTTGAAGGATTCTCATCCATTGCAAAGACCATTGACTAAATTAACTCAGAAAAATCAAATTCCGGGGCAGTGGATGCCTCGGTGGGAGAAGAGTTGTCAGGAGTTAAAGACTCGACTCTCTTTTAGCTCCGATTTTGACCTTATAAGAGGGTACCGATGGCTTTCATTGTGTATTTGGATGCCTCTAGACGGTCTTGACGGGTGTTAATGTAGTATGGTAAAGTCATTGCATATGCTTCTAGAAAGCTTAAGACTCATGAGAAGAATAACTCGACGCATGACCTAGAATTGGAAGCGCTGATATCTACATTGAAGATTTGAGGCACTACTTGTATAGGGTCCATTTGGATGTATTTACGGGATCACAAGAGCCTGTAGTATGTGTTCACTGTATGACCTCGAGTCCGTGACAGCGAGGTGGCTAAACTTCTTAAGGACTATGAAAAGAGTGTCCTTTATCATCCTGCAAGGCTTGACAGGTGGCGGACACCCTAGTAGGTTGTCCATGGAGGTTGCTTCTCATATGGAAGATGGAAGGAAAGAATTCGTGAAGGATGTGCATCGACTTGCATTGTTACAATCTCATAAAATTCCCGACACATAGATGGCCTATTCGTATGTTGGTTAAGAGTTTTTGAGCGCCACACATGCTAGAAAAAGGCCCGGAAGAGACCGGATAAGAAATTCATCAAACCATCGCGGAAGGAGCCTATGTAGAGCTCCTCTGGGCTGATGGCAACGTGTCACTGAGGGAGGACCTCCCCGTTGGCTCCGTGACACGTTGGTCTGTCCAGCTCAAGTATATAAAGCCTCCAACTTTGTTTATTTCATTAAATTCACATAATTTCTCAAAAGTCTGCAAAACAGAGGAAGACGTGAGATATTGATACTCTCTTTTCAATACTTGCCAACGCGGTCCAACTCAAATAACTCGTATACCGAGGTATTGGAGTAAATAGTGGAGATTCCATGATTTAGTTTCAAATTTGGCCTAAAATCACAAAGCTACCGCCAAGGTAAGTGGAATTTCAAATGTTTAGTGTCAATGTACTCCTAGCCTTAAAGTTAGTATTTCTCCCTTCTCGACTTTTGAGAAATAGCAAGTTTTCGACCGTCTTTCGATGTTTCAAAGTTCGCTATAAATATATCGAACGATGTTTCCTTCCGTAAAATTAGTGTATTTAGTTCTAATTGATATATACATGTGAATGCAATTGTGAGAAATTAGCCGAGTATCGACTCGAGCTTCATCCTAGCCTGATAATCAAGCAAAGGTATGTAAAGCGTCTTTCATAGTTAGTAACTTTAGCCTAGTATAAAGGACAAGAGAACTCGTAATAGAATTCCTGAGTCGAATATTGAGTTTTGTGCAAAGTCGAGAAACTGCCTTGCGTTGTTATATCATATTCAGTCCGAAAAGCTAGCAAAGCAAAGGCCAAATGGCGAGATATCATTTCAGATACTCGCATAGCTTAAAAGTTTAGCAAGCATGTTTTATAATAATATAACTTATATTCGGAATAAGAGTTAGTAAAGTAAATCGCATTGCATATATAATATCCTTGTATACAAGATAAATGATAGTATCTTGGCTACAAAAGATAGCCAAAACAAGCCGATAGTATCTTGGCTACGTATAGCCATACGTACGTATAAGATCCCATTCAAAAGATAAAGAAGTATGAGAACCGCATAACACAGAAGAGTTCAATGCACCGTGAACACAGATATATTTTCAGCTTAAACATGCTTGCTATATATGTGATTATTGATTGTTGAGACTTGATTGTGTCGTGAGGGCACCCTCAGCCCTCGCCGCCCCGGGTTGGTAAATCGCAGGCCGCCCACTCCAGCGGTGGTGCACGTCACCTGCTGAGCCGGCATGCCGTCCGGCTAGAGGACGAAGATGGGATGAAGCTTCCCCATATCAGCCGGACAAGATAGCAAGGGGCGCACCCCGTGGTGCGCTTGTGCCCGGAACAAGATTTGCATACGTATACGCTACGCTTACAAATACAAGCATGTGATTCCTCCCATTACTGCATACGCTAATTATATTAGAGGCCATAGCTCCGAGCCGGAGACCTGTGGGCTCAGAGGTGCTCGTAGTTAGTAGATGAGTGGAGTGACTTATTTTTGGATGGTTTTGACCTTAGGGGTATATTAGATTGTTTGATTGGTTGGCACCTTCCGTCTTAAGGGGCCGGTATTGGTTCTTGCTGCTATATATATATATGTATTTATATGTTATACATATGAGCTAAGAGACAACATGTCTCCACGTCACGTGTACGCTCCCGCTCATTCGGGCGTACAAAAGTTCGGATGAATTTCATCGCTCTACAGACCCGCATATCTCCCGGCTATTCCGTAGTAGCTAGTTATGTTATTTATATTCGTATGTGTTCACTTGTTGGCTACTCGGGCACGCTGGTATTGACACCCGTTGGGGCGTCGCATTATTTGCCTCGTAGTACTAATAGACGAGGAGGCGATCCGTGATTCCAAAATGCTGGCCATAGAGTCATCGCCCTATCATCCTGAGCTTGATATTCATAGGTGTAGTTCATTTTCTTTGTACAAGATGTAGGTTCAGTCCTATCCCCACCATCTTACGCATTCATAGAGGCTTGCACATTGTATATATATATCTCCCCGTGGTTAGTTGTGCCTTGGCCGTGGGGCCGTGCGTTGTTTAGTTGTTTAGTATTGTTGATTGTGTTGGTCAAAAGGGGCCATATTCTCGATAAGAGCGGTGACCTTGCTTGGCCACGTAGATATACAACATTTTTTATGTTGAGTTACAGTAACTAGACAGGATGGTGGCCTTGTCGGCCCGCATAGGTTTTCCCCATAAGAGTAGGATTCTGGGTTAGTCGATGATACAAAGATTGTGTGGCTATAGGCCCAAGCCACTTGGGAGGCCGTATTACAGCCGTTATATAGCCCGTCGATTCCAGAATCTGAGATAGAGCCAGGAAGGCACTAGATGTGCTTAGGCTCACTAGTTAGCAGACTAAGTCCTACTAGGGCACTAGGGGCCGCTCATAAAATTCTGCGCTGGGCGTGACAAACTTGGTATCGCAGTAGGTCGTGTCCTGTGGGCAGTCTGCAAGCCGTGCTAAGTGTAGTCTTGGACGTGAGCAGCACCACATACTATAGGCAAGGAGGCTACAAGGCATGATAGGATGGTTACTCTTTCTCTGTTCGCCGTGCTATATAGAGCTGCGTACAATATAGGGTTGAGTCCCTAAAACTTACCATATTCTTTTTGAATACGATACAAGTCAGACAACATATCCTCGTTCCGTGCGTAAGATTAGATATAGCAACAGAGAAGGCACCACCATTACAAGGTAATTACAAAGAATAGGAGGAGGTATCGTGATCTCCCACCGTGATACCTTTTATTTGCACTCATTCCCGTATATTTCAATAACTTTAGAGTAGGAAGTTAGAGCATAACGTACATACAATTTGATTTATTTGTTGATATATAAGATCTCATTAAGATAATAGACAATTCGCATTATCGGATAAGTGGGAGAAAGAGAGGACAATGCAGAATTCCCACCTCCATCTTTTCGTATATGGCACAATCTCCATGTTTCTTAGCTTTTGTTGCGTAAGAAAAGGCTATTGCTACCTCTTAGTTTTGATTCCAAGAAGTAAAGGGCATAAGAATTGAGGCGAGGTTGCCCAAAGTAAGCAAGAATCGAAGAGGGATTGGTTGATTCCATAAAGTGTTAGAAAGCGTAAAGAGCCCCTATGATTATGTAAGTTGTGCGCATCACTAATAAGTCAAATGAGAAAGTAAGACTACTAGCTTACTCGAAGGTGTGTAAAAGACCGTCGTTGATGAACGCCCAGTAATAGTTAAGTTCGAGTCCGAAAAGGTTAAGTTCGCCATAAAAACGTTTACAACGGATATACCGCAAGATAATAGTTATGATTTCAAGCCAGTTATCGAAAGGTAGGGGAGGTCATGTGAATCGGATGGGTCTGACTGGCAGTTTAAGAAGTATAAGTTGGGACTTGGACCGGTAACCTTATTAACAATGTAAGGTGGCACGTTGAACCCCGTGAGCTCAAATTTACAAGATAAGGGGAAGAAGCTGTGGAATACTGATTTTGTGGGGAAATTAGAATCACCCCGTATTGATAGAATATCGTGTATTAAGGACTAAGCTCTGGATCGACAGCTAAGAGACAAGAAGATTGTGGTTCGAATGCCAAGGTCCACCTATGGCAGAAGTTAAGAAATTGCCGACACGCAGACTCTAATATGGTGCGCCCGGAGATAAGACCCAATAGATAGTTGTGGGCTCTCGATATAATGCCAAGTAAGACCACAAGATTCGGATGTTGATCCCATGTTGCAAGAATGGCAATTCCAAACACTGGACAATAATTAAAGCGCATATGTTGTTGCTTCCGTAATGGGATGAAAATCCAATGAAATGATACGATAGGACAGGAGATATCATTACACCGTAGAAGTGTATATCATGTGCAAAGATGAAATTCGCAAAGCATGTCGAGATTACGTATCACTACGTATTCAAGATGTATTGTACGTAGTTGTTGATATATATATGTACGTATAATGATATGTCATGAGCAACTGCCATGGGGTTACCGTCGCACGCATTCCCGGGGTTAGCCGCTAGGAAATTTATACGTATCGCACGTTGTGATCCCCCTCACCAAAAAGGGGCGGTGTTAAGTGTGATCTCACGTATGAAGCCGTAGAAACTTTCTCGCCCGCCTTTATCGAAGTTAACTGACTTATATGTTTGTTGCCAAATCTAGGCTTCGTGCTTACAAGAGTTAGTAGTTCGAATCAGGTGGTTAGATGATAAGGGCGCAGTTTAGACGGACTAACGATCAATCGGGGTGCTCGTATTAAGGGTGGAAGCATCCCTAAAGATCAGCAACATTATCGCATGTGCCGGTAACTAGAATTAGAGACCGAATAGGCATACTTCAGAGGTTAGCACATTTAATTCTTCTCCAAAGATGTTGGCGGTCATCACTTTTCCTGCCTTGTAGGTGAGAGCCTGCCTTATTGGGTCTTAGTTAGCTACTATGTGGAATACCCCGCAAGTCACCAAATGGCCCCAATGGTACCGTGGTACCCCAAGAAAGGGTCCACATCAGCGTCGATAGACTAGTACACCGGTTCTCGTAAGATATTCGATACAAACCCTAGCGTGCGCCGCCTTGCAAGATTGCTCATAAGATCGAGAATTTCCTCAAAACAACAAAAGATAAATCCAAGTGGATACACACATACAGAATATGAAATTGGTAGTATCTAGTGCAAAGTTGTTTACTAAGACAAGGAGATCTGAGGTTCCCTATGAAGATCCGTGGAACGGATCGCCCGAGAGTAAGTCCGACTAAGCCCATCTTGCGCTTGTTCAAGTAGAATAACAGCGCTTAGATGTCCTCAACTTCCAGAAGCAGTATGAGCTACGTATGCTCGAGTAGGACATTTAGGCATTGTTAGACTACTTCGCATTCTGTCATTTTAACCCGCCTATTCGGCTATTCAAGGTTAATCGCCGATTATTTGAGATCATGATCATTATTAGGATCCTCTCGATCGATACGAGCACATGGTGCGCACGGTCGTTCAGTTATCCCAAGAACAAGTAGCCTTAGCATGCGGCCGTAAGGCCGATAAGCTCTGGGCCATGGGCCCCAGATTACCCGTCGGCCCTCCCAAGATAATAAGCCGTATGACCATCAATTATATGCCAAGTTCTCTAAATATGACTATTTTTATCAATCAAGAAGAGACAATGTAGTAACAAGCGCCTTAGCCATAAATATACGGGGAGTTTGGCGTATTTGGTACCTGAAAGTGGGGCTGGAGCTGCCTGAGAGATACATCGATTAACAAGTCTAGCCATTCGGTGTAGAAGAAACGGAGGACAACAAAGCGGTAAGTCAGAACACCATCGGTGTCGTCATCATGTGGGGAGGTAAAAGAACGACAAGATGAAGATCCCGACCGGTCCACTTGCGACGTAATTTAGCAAAAGTGGAAAGTGCGATTTTCGTATAACTGAGGATGAAGTGCCGCAATGTAAGGGCCGCCCGTGTTCCGCATATTTCTACGTGGCCCGCGCAGATTATGAATGAGGTACACATCCGCTATTCTCTCCACCCAGCGCGATTTAAAATTGTACCACGATATCAAAGAGATTCACTCACGTCAAGTATGAAAAGAGAAATACCCGAATTTGTAGCCAGTCCTAACCGCTACCTGTGTAAAAACGAACACCAGAATGAAGGTTAACTCAGACATAGTCAGTTTCCTCTGAAATGGGAAGGAGTGAACATGATTTTGTAGCAAGATTACCCCCGTACTTGACATAAAGTACGATTCCATTTGGGTAATAGCTGACAGCCGACAAAATCGCCCACTTCGCCAAAGGAGTTACTTTCCTGGCCGAGGACTATGCCAAATTGTATATCGTAGGAATAGTTAGATTACATGGAGTACTAGTATCTATTATTTCTGCATGTGGAGCCAATTTACAACTAGATTTTCGCAAGCCATTTCGTAGGAGGTCTAGGAACGCAGCACAATTTGAGCACAACATTTCACCCCTGCACAGATGGACAAGATGAATGCACTATTCGACGCCGAGGACATGCTACTGGGCGTGTGTGCTAGATTTTGAGGTAGCTGACGAGCATTTGCCGTTAATTGTGTTTGCTTATAATAATAGCTATCACCAGCTATCCAGATTTCGCGCCTGAGGCATTGTATGGGCGAAAATGCGCACGCCATTGGTCGGTTTGAAGGGAGAGTCAGCCACGATTGGGCTAGACATTATTCAACAATGTAGGAGAAGGTAAAGCTTATCAAAGAGCGTTCTTCTTAATGACGTTACGTAGCCGCCAATCGTGAGGCCGATGTGCGTCGTTGTAGACCCGAAATTTGATGTGAATGATCAAGTATTTCAGTATCTCCGATGAAAGGGGTGATGAGATTCGGCAAGAAAGGTAAGCCACCCGAGATTTGCTGGGCCTTATCAAATTCGGCCGGGCTAACAGGCCAAGTGGCATGGCGAGCTGGAACTTGCCTCCGGGCAGAATCATTCATCCTGGGCTCTTCACGTATCTATGCTAAGGAAGTGCACGAGACCCGGGTCCAAAGTAGTCCCAAATTCAGATATCCGTGTTATGGAAGAGATGGCCTATGAAGAGGTTCCAAGAGGGCTATCTTAGACAGACAAATTGTAGATTAAGAACCAAAGATATTCGCCTGGCCAAAGTACCGTGGTGTAACAGAACCTAGAGGAGATGACTTCGAGGCAAGAGTAAGATATGAAAAACCGTATATCCTCACTTATTCCAAGCATAGTCAAGAGGTATGTTCGTATTGTTATTTTATGTAGTGACCTATGTATATGTATAAGTGAAATGATCGGGATCTTAATTCAATATGTGAATACTATAGTATTGTGTGGAGCACTGTATTGACTTTTCTCGCATTTCTGCTGTGACTTTGGAGAGTCCATATTACAGGGAAACTCGCGAAATTTTCGTAAAACAAGTTTAGTAATTGGGAAGTCCCATAGATAGAAGTTTACATTCGAGGACGAATGTTCTGTGGGGAGAATGTTACACCCCGTAAAATTTTCGACACATAGATGGCCTATTCGCATGTTGGTTAAGAGTTTTTGAACGCCACACATGCTAGAAAAGGCTCCTGTGAAAGACCTGGGGACAAGAAATCCGTCAAACCATCGCGGAAGGAGCGGCAGCAGCTCCTCAAGGAGGCGGCAACGTGTCACGAGGAGGGCCTCCCGTTGGCTCCGTGACACGTTGAATCCAATTCTGGAATTTTTAAAACATTGAAATCATAAATTAATAAATATAAAATTCAAATAATTTTAAAAGTCGTGGAAAAACAGAGGAAGACGTGAGATATTGATAATTTTTCGATACGCCACAAACGCTGGCCCAAACTCAAATTAACCTCGTATACCGAGGTATTTAGCAATAGGAGATCTTTGCTGATTTAGTTTCTGTGAAATTTGGCCGCAAATCATCAGCACGGCTAAGGTAAGTGGAATTTCTCCAAATTAGTGTTAATGTACTCCTAGCCTTAAAGTTGAGTATTTCTCCCTTCTCGGCTCGAGAAATAGCAAGTTGACCGTTTCTCGTTAAGCAAAAGTTTGGGCTATAAATATATCGAAAGTGATGTTTCCTTCCAGAATATTAGTGTATTTAGTTCTAATTGATATACATGTGAATGCACAGAGAAATAGTTTGAGTATCGACTGAAGTTTCATCCGCTAGCCTGATAACTGGGCAAAGGCATGTAAGTTAGTTTCTTCTAGCAGTTAGTAACTTTAGCCTAAAGAGGACACAAGAAACTCCGTAATAGAATTCCTGAGTCGAATATTGGAGTTTTGTGCGAATCTGCAAACCTCGTCTTGCGTTGTTATATCATATTCAAATCAAAGCTAGTAAAGCAAAGGCTAAAATGGCGAGATATCATTTCCGACTTCCTAAGATAGCTTAGTATGCGTTTTTAGCAAGCATGTTTTATAATAATATGACATATATTTAGAATAAGAGTTAGTAAAGTAAATCGATGTATTAGATATAATATCCTGTATACGCATAAGCCAGATAGTATCTTACACATAGCCAAATGTATAGTATCTTACAGCAGATAGCCATACGTATTTATTAAGATCCCGTGATTCAGTATAAAGCAAGAGTGAGAATCGCATAACATTTAAAGAGTTCAAAATAAAATTTAGGATACGATAGTATTTTCGCTTTTAAACATGCTTAAGTATATAGATGTGATTATTGATTGTTGAGACTTGATTGTGTCGTGAGAGTCTCAGCTCCCGCGCCCGGGTTGGTAATCGTGTCGCCCACTCGAGCGGGTGGGTATACGTCACCCAAGGAGGGCATGTCGTCCGGCAAGAGGGACGAAGATGGGCGAAGCTTTCCTCATATCGTGCCGATCAACATAGCAAGAGCAAATAATTCTATTGTGCGCTTTGCGCCTGTGGAACAAGCCGATAAAGTTACGCTTATAAATACAAGACAGAGTCCTCCACTGCATACATAATTATTTATATCAGAGGCCATAGGCCCGAGCCGGGAGACCCAGTGGGGCCGGTAGAGGTGCTCGTAGTTAGTAGATGAGTGGAGTGACTTATTTTTGGATAGTTTTGACCCTGTAGGGATATTAGATTGTTTGATTGGTTGGCACCTTCCGCCATGAGCCGGTATCGTTCTCGCTTGTTAAATATATGTATTTATATGTTATATATGAGCTAAGAGACAGCAGTCACCACATCGACAGCTACGCTCCGCCTCTCATTCACGCACAAAAGTCTCGATTTAGCTTATATCAGCTTCTTACACCCGTATATCTCCGCTATTCGTAGTAGCTAGTTATGTTATTTATATTCGATGTGTTCGCTGTTTCTGCATACTCGGTACCCGTTGGTACCGACGCCTTGGGGCGCCGCATTACTTGCTCGCAGGTACTCATAAACGAGGAGGCGATCCGTGATTCCACTAGCTCTTTGATATTCGTAGGTGTAGTTCATTTTCAGCTGTACAAGACGGCAGGCCTGGGCCCTATCCCGACCATCTTATCGTATCTGAGGCTTGCGACATTGTATATATATATATATCTCCCGTGGTTAGTTGTGCCGGTCAGGTGAGGCCGAAGGTTTGTTTAGTGGTTTAGTATTGTTGATTGTGTTGGCCATGTGGGGCCATATTCGATAGTAGTGGTGAACTTGTCGGCCACGTAGATATACAACATTCTTTATGTTGAGTTGCTGGTGTAACTAGGACAAACATGGTGGCCTTGTCGGCCCGCATGTTTCCCCATAAGAGTAGGATTCTCAAGTTAGCCGATGATACAGACAGGCTATAGGCCTGGGCCACGGAGGTCAGATGATACGTTATATAGCCCGTCGATTCCAGAATCTCGAGATAGAGCGCCTGTGCACCGTATGTGCTTAGGCTCACTAGTTAGCAATTGTGTCCTACTAGGGCACTAAAGCTACCATACTCCTGCGGGGGCGTATAAACTTGGTATCGTAGAAAGGTGGTCGTGGTTCCAAGGAGTCTCAAGCTTCTGCCTTTATGGTAGTCTGGTTTATGGATGTGTTGTGCACCACATACCATAAAGGTGAGGCCGCAAGGCATGATAGGATGGTTACTCTTTCTTCTTGTGAACAGTTTCGTGCTATAGAGTGGTACAAAGATAGGTTGAGTCCCTAAAACTTACCATATTCTTTTTAACACGTATACAAGTCGACCAACGATATCCTATTCCAGGCGTAAGATCGATATAGCAAACAGAGAAGCACCACCAAGCATAAGGTAATTACAATAGCGTATATGAGGTATCGGGGATCTCCCAATGTGATACCTTTATTCGGCATTCTCATTCCCAAGATATTTCTATAACTTCGCAGTAGGAAGAAGCATAATGTACATACAATTTGATTTATTTGTTGGATATATACGATCCGATTAAGATAATGTATTACCTGCATTATTAGATAAGTGTGAGAAAGAGAGGACAATGCAGATTCTACCTCCATTCTTTCGTATATGGTACGCCTCCATGTTTCCATTTTGTTGCGTAAGAAAAGGCTATTCCTACTCTTATTTTTGGATTCAGTGATAGTAAAGGGCATAAGAATCGAGGCGAGGTTGCCCAAAGTGCGCAACTCGAAGAGGGATCGCTGACTCCATAAAGTGTTAGAAAGCGTAAAGAGCCCCTATGATTACGTGTTGTGTGCATCTCTCACTTAATAAGTCAAATGAGAAAGTAAGACTACTAGCTTACTCGAAGGTGTAAAAGACTACAAGTGATTTAACGCCGCAATAGTTAAGTTCAAGTCGAAAAGGTCAAGTTCGCCATAATACCGCTAACAACGGCAAGGATATACCGCAAGATAATAGTTATGATTTCGCCAGATATCGAAAGGTAGGGAGGTCATGAATCGATGGCCCAATCAGCAAGCCGTAATATAAGTATAAGTCGACTTGACCGGTAACCTTATTAACAATGTAAGGCAGGTACGTTGAACCCCAGAGCTCAGCCTAAGCAAGATAAGGGGAAGAAGCAGGAATACCAGATTTTGGGGGGAAATTAGAATCACCCCAGATTGATAGAATATCGTGTATTAAGGACTAAGCCTCGGACTGATAGTTAAGAGATAGTAAGATTGCAGTTCAGAATGCTGCGGTGCGTCCGCCTTCGGAGAAGTTAAGAAATTGCCGACACAGAGACTCTAATCTGGTGTGGCCTGGAGATAAGTTTGAGGTATCGATTTCCTCCTTAGTAATCTATTCAGTTTCATGTTTAGTTCATGTCTCTTAGTTCCTTTCATGCCATTACATGTATGTGTGATTCATAAATTTAGTTCTATCATGTATATTAGTTTGGAGTCAGTCACTCCATCAGTCTTCAGCTCCAGATGGTCAGTATTTGGGATTGCAGTTCCTTTCCCCAATTATTTAGTATGTTTACCCACATTCGAGGATGAATATTTCCAAGAGGGAGATATTATAATACTCTAAAAATTCCTAAAATCAGACCCTAGGGTTGAAACTGAGAAGGCAAAAAAATTCACACCAGGTCACAAAACAACTCGTCAAGTGACCCGTTAAGTCACTTGATGGATTTTCCAGTGACCTGTTAAGTGTGTGCTAAGTTGGAAGACTGAGATTTTTCTCTGAGACTTGATGGGTGGGGCGACGAGTTGTCGTGTCACCCTACGAGTCGTGGTGTCCCTTGTTAGGTATGTGAGGGAGAGTGGCAAGGTTGAATTGGCAGTGTTGGTAACGGATGGAGGGACGAGTCATCGTATACTTAACGACTCGTCAAGTGGCCTATGGAGAAAAGAAATTCAATAAATAAAGATTTTCCAGTAAAGGTAACGAGTACAGACCACGAGTCTTTAGTGGTCCCAACGACTCGTTAGGTCGCTTGTGGTGACAGGCAATATCAATTTTCCTGCAAAATTAGTAAGGGTGTTTCATAAATCCTAAGCTCCTAAGCTCTAAACTACATCGTTTTAAGCTCTGAAAGTGGTGTATTAAGAGGGGTTAAGCCTATTCTAACCATTCCCCTCACATGCATGCAAGTCTAGGCCTCTCCATGTAAGATCAAGCCTAGAACCCTCCAAATTCTTCTCAAAATCCTTTGGGCTTTCTAGGGAAAGTGTAGATTCAGTACTTCTAAGTATGTAGGGCTATGAATGAGAGTTCCTTTCACTCTCATGCCCAAATTTCTCCTCAAGTTCATGAATTCAAGTGCATGATATTATGGGGTCTTAGCCCAATTTTATGAAATTCTCTATAATTTGATTATAGGTCAGTTCTCTTCATATTTCAAAGCATGTTTTAAGATTCGTGGGCAAATTTTATATACTAATTGATTATAAATTCATGATTTTATGTTTTAGAAAATTATGCCCAACAAGTTCATGAAAATTCAAGTTTATAATCCATGATTTCAAGTATGATGAGATATCTGACATGATTGAATGTTTACAAATTACCCATGTATAAATCTATGATTTTGACTTGTGAAGTCTATTTCAAGTATGCATGATTCTAAGATTTGGGCAAGCCCACACAAGTTAAGTATGTTTTCATGATTTAGCCAAGACTAATAAGATCAGTTTATGATATGTTTTGGAGTCAAGACTGCCCATGTTTAGATTTCAGACTATGCATGTAATTACATTATCAGCTTCATTGAAAAATGATGGAAAGCACTTTGCATGTTTTTGGGAGAAGTGTCTAGTACCGAGTAGGCTTGGGGTTCCAAGGTTCCTCGGTCTCAAAACTACGCATCAACATAGGTTTATATATGTATGTTTGGGGCCTCTCAAGAGAGTTTCCCCGCCTGCAAAGGACCTTCAGCTTGATATCGATATCATGGTAGTGCCTTTAGTCCTGAATATACTTTGGGCGGCTTTTCCCACTTGAGCGTAATAGTTCGGATCACGTAAGCTCTATCGTGATGGTGTCGGTTATAAGACGAGTCTCCCATTTTTCCTAATGATTTCAGTTATGCATGTTTATGATTTATGACATTATGTTTTCAACAGGTTTGAACCAATGATTAGTTTATAAGATTTTACTAATGATTTCAATTATGGCAAGCCATATGATTTTATTTTCAACTTTAGGTCATTTGATTCAGATATGAGGTTCAGTTTATGACTATGCATATTTTCAGATATCAGCTTGCAGTCCTTACTCTCATGATCTTATGATTTATGTTATGTGCATGATTTCAGTTACACTTATTCAATATGTTTTACTTTTCTTGCATATTCAGTACATTTCAAGTACTGACCGCATACTCTATACTATATCATTTCATGATACAGAATCAGATGTTCAGACTCAGTCCTGCCGTAATCCAGTCTCCAGAGCTTAGTCTAGTCTCTTATTGGTGAGTCCTTATCCTTCGAGGACCTTCAGATTGTTGAGCTTTATTTATTTTAGTTTCAGACTTTTAGTGAGCTAGTTGGGGATGTTTTCCCAACAACTCATCAGTTATGTTAGAGGCTTTTCAGACAATGTGTAGAATCTCAGTTTTTCAGTATTAACTCTGTATGGTTGATGCGTACTCAGACTTCCGTTATTTTAGGATTCAGTTATCAACTTTGCTTAATGTTGATCTTTAGTTATCATGTTCATGCCATGGGTCGACTTGGAGCTACTCATGGCTCTAGGTTTCGTGTCTGGATCCAGACCTATGTTCGGGTCGTGACACTACTTCGGGCCGTTTATTCTTGAATTGCTGAAAATTCTCACTGAACTCCTAAAAATCATATCTTTGATTCATTATAATAGATATAAAGATAATCTGCACTCTGAAAATTATTTAAGAGGTTTTCACTAATATGCTTCATGTAAAATTCATGATGAGAATGTTTATAAACCCTGAAAATATCATTTGCTATACTACTATTGTGCCTATCATAGATGATGCATAACTCTAGATCATCGGCGATTATAAACTTCAGCTGCTGAAAGAAGAATGTCCAAGATGTATCACGCTCTTTGTCTACTATATAGAATGCAACTGGATAGATATGATTCTTTGTATCTTGTGTGACGATAGAAATCAAGACACTCTCGTACTTGCTGGATAAAGATATACTATTAATACAAATAATATTTCTTGTGTTGAAATATCCTCGCGTGCAAGCTCCGTAAGTTAGAAAGTAATAATTCTATTATTTAGAAGAGTGAAGAACTAGGACGACCAAGGGTAATTTTATCAATTAACAAAATATCCAGCTTAAAATAGTTGTCCATCATGCAAAAAAGAGTATTAAATTTTCAAAAAGTCAATCAAGTTCTAGAAAATTCTAATGTCTTCCATGTGCTGGAAGAATAAAATGAATCATGTATACATCTAAAAATGTGGGGTCTATTTTTTATTTTCAAAAGGTTATTAGAGATTTTTTTAAAAAACTTTAATGTACCCTATACACTTTTTTTTCTTCTTAATTTAGGTATAACATCTAATCTAATTGATATATTTTGCTATTCATTCAAGTCACAATCTGAACGGAGGCCCGGATCGTAACACGGGACGAGAAGCCCCGAGATACTCCAAGTCAACCCATGGCATGAATATTCATCAAACTTCATATCATTAAAATGGAATACTTAACATATCAACATATCGGAAACATGAACATAACATAACATAGCATGATAAGCGGTACGGACAAAATACATAATAGTGGAGTACTACATATAGTTTGAAAGCCTTTAATGTATCAGATGGATTGATGGGACAACATTCCCAACTAACCCGGCAAACTGAAACTAAAAGAAACATCATTGTCTGAATCAATGGTCCTTGGAGAATGAGGACTCACCAACAAGCTGGATGTGAAACTCCGATACAAGCTAATGACGATGCTGGATCTAAAGATCGAAGCCTTTATCATAAAACGATACAGTATAGAGTATGCGGTCAGTACGTGGAATATACTGATTATGCAAGGTAAGTAAAAAGGACATTTAAAAATATATAAAAGCTCATAATTGATCATAAGAGAAGGACATCATGCTCGTATCCTAAATAACATAAGATAACATAAGGCTCAAGGTTTTCAATCATTCATAAATCATTCATAATCATAGTCATAAGAGAAACCTCATTAAATCATCACTTGAGCCACATAATATAAACATAACAATGCATAAAACATGTGGAATAATGGGAGGATTCGTCATAACCGACACCATCATGGTGGAGCCTTACATGATGCCACAACTATCTCGCTCAAGTGGACAGAGTGCCCTGGCTTGCCAGGCAAGGGACGTGCATTACATGATATCACAAAGAGGAGTCATTATCATTATAATGTATCATTATAAATCCACGGTAGCATGTGGTTATGAGACACTGGCATAGTCCTTTGAACGTCGGGCTGCTCGGTGCTAGACATGACTCCCAAAAACATGCACATTAGGCTCATAAATAAATTAATAACATCATTCATTAAAATTCTTGTCCAATTAACAATTATCATTCATTGATCCCCATTAAAATATGATTAGCCGAGAATCAAATGCCATTTAGTCGGCCAACATCATAAGTCGATAAATTATGAGATTCATTTCATAAATCGTAAATAATTCTTGAACATGTGGGTATTGCCCAATACTTTAACGTGCTTGACAATATTCAATTCATTCGAAAACATGCTTATAAACATGGGTAACCTGAAAATATGTTTTTCATCATCAATAATTCATAATACTTGAACATTCATCATAAACTTTGACTTTCATGAAATTATCATAAATGGGCAATTTGATTTATAAAACTTGAAACATGATTTTTAATGAAAAACAACATAAAACTTGCCCATAATTCATAATTCAATAATAGTAACTCAATTAGATCAAACCCATGTAGAGAAATCGATTTTTCATGCATTGGGTAACAACCCCATAGATTTTTTATCGTAATTTCATGAATTGAAAGAGATTGGGCATGAGTGTGAAAGGATTCACCCATTTATAACCCTACATACCTGGGGAAAATCAATTCTCAGCTCTCCTTGAAAGACTAAAGGAAATTAATGAAGAAAACCTTGAAGACAAGCTTGATCACCTCCTCAATCCTTCAACTTTGCATGCATGAGAATGAATAAGCCTAGGGTAGGTTTTAACCTCAATAACCATTGATTTTCGAGCCTTAAACGACGTAGTTTAGGATCCTAGGACTTAGGAATGATGAATATGCCCTTAATAAACTCCCTGAAAAATCTGCACTGGGAGAACCAACGGCTAGACTAACAGATTGTTGGGATACCACGACTTGTGGTATCCATTCGTTGTCTTCACTATCAAATCCCAGATCTCAGATTCGTCTGCACGACTCAACAGGATGAGTCTTCCTTCCAGGCAACGGGTCGTTACATCCTCCATTGCTTCCTCCTTCTAGGTCCTGCATCAAGCCTTCCAACGAGCCTGACCACGATAATATCAGTACTGACTGGATAGTCGGGGTCTCGGACTCAACATCCTTAACCCTAACTAGATGATACATACAACCCTTGGTAATCATCTTCCTGGCCTTAAGATAGGAAATAAAACAACCTATAGGCACTTCCGAACTACTCTTCCATTCCAAGCCTGACTCACCCGGAAAGCGGAACTCCACCGCACAGGTTCTACAGTTAATAGAAACATAACACGCATACAACCAATCCATGCCAAGAATAATATCAAAGTCAGTCATGGCTAGCTCTACAAGGTCTACGGAGGTGACTTTATGCAATATAATGATTGAACATATTCTATACACCCGCATAGCTACAACCGAATCCCCAACGGGAGTAGAAACTGAAAATGGATCTGACAGAGTCTCAAGACTAACTCCAAAGCTACTAGCAATATAAGGTGTCACAAAAGAAAGGTAGCCCCTGGATCTAACAAAGCATAAGCATCAAGGTGAAACACACATAACATACCAATAACCACATCCGATGAAGTTTTCTGTTCCTGACGCGAGGCGAGGGCATAGAATCTATTTTGGCGCTGTCCGCCACCCCCACTAGTAGATGCTCCCTGCGGAGCTGAATGTGCTGGAGTTGTTGCTAACCTGGTAATTTGCGCACGACCTCTATCATCATCCTTTTTAGTAAATGGACACTCTCGGCGCATGAGGCCAGACCTACCACACCCATAGCAAATATCTGAGCCGAGCAAACACTCCCCAGCATGACTCTTGCCGCACTTTCCGCAGGCTGGAAGAGTGCGCTCTACCTGCGTGCCCCTCTAGTCCCTCGATCTAGAAGCCCTGCTCCTCTGATCACCCTTGGGTCTGGATGGAACACTAGTTGATGATGGTTCCGGAGCTAGTGACCTCTACTGAAGCTGAGGGTGGTGACCACCGCTGGATCTCTGATGAGAAAACCCATGGCTATCTGTCTGAGCCCTTTTTGCATCCCTCTCCCTCGAATAAGCCGCCTCCATTTGCTGTGCGTACAAAACTATTCGAGGAAAATACATGTCCTGGTGGAGCATAGCGGTCCTGCAATCTTTGTCCAAATAGCCCACCACGCCATGAACAAATCAGCTCACCCGCGCCCTCTGATAAATCACTAACTCTGGGGCATACTTTGACAAGAGAGTGAACTCGATAGCATACTCCTGTACCATCATCCTCCCTTGCTTCAGATTCACGAATTTTGTTGTCTTCAACTCCTTCATCTCCCGAGGGAAGAATCAATCTAGAAACGCCGCAAGGAACTCCTCCCAAGTGACTGGGCCTGCTCCAGCAGCCCTACTGTCTCTGCATTGCCTGAACCAGATAATGCGACTCTTTTCAGCTGATACGAGGCCAACTCTGCATATATAACCCAATTCACCCCCATAACCTGGGTGATCTTCACAATCTCATTAATAAACTCATGCGGGTCCTCATCTACTTTTGACCCGAGGAACTCTGGCAGGATCATTCTCAAGAAGTCTCTAACTCAAGCCGCCGCTGCATTGCCATTTTGCGGAACATGCGCAATAGCCTGATAAATTGACCTGAGTGGTCAAGGCCCACGTGAGAATCTGAATAGCTGCCCGAAACTCAGTATGGGCAACTGGCTCCAGTGCCTGGGGATCCTAAACTGGTGGGGCCTACTGGTGCCCATTTCCATTGCCATCCTCGTGGCCTTCACCATTCCTGTTCCTTCTACCATTCATTCTTCAAGGAGCCATGATCTGAAATTGCGAATAGCATGAATTAGAAGGATAAGGAAACTTTTCATTGCACGACATAGATCATGAAAGAAGGAAACATTTTCTAAAAGTATCGTAGCCTCTTCTTCATAAGTATTGCGTGCTTCACACCCATGAAAAATACTCTACCTAACGAGGCTTTCAGACACCTAGGACACTTCAAACCTATTGCTCTGATACCAAGTTCGTCACGATCCGAACGAAGGTCCGGATCATAACACGGGACGAGGAGCCCCGAGAGACTCCAAATCAACCCATGACATGAACATTCATCTAAATTCATATAATTAAAATGGAATACTTAACATATCAATAGATCGGAAGCATGAACATAACATAACATAGCATGATAAGCGGTACGGACTAAATACATAACAACGGAGTACTACATATAGTCTAAAAGCCTCTAACGTATCAGATGGATTGATGGGACAACATCCCAACTAACCCGGCAAATTGAAACTAAAAGAAACATCAGTGTCTGAATCAATGGTCCTTGGAGAATGAGGACTCACCAACAAGCTGTATGAGAAATTCCGATACAAGCTAATGACGATGATGGATCTGAAGATCGGAGCCTGTATCATAAAATGATACAGCATAGAGTATGCGGTCAATACGTGGAATGTACTAAATATGCAAGGTAAGTAAAATAGACATTTAAAAATACATAAAAACTCATAATTGATCATAGGAGAAGGACATCATGCTCGTAACATAAATATCATAAGATAACACAAGGCTCTAGGTTTTCAAATCGTTCATAAATCATTCATAATCATAGTCACAAGAGAATCTTCATTAAATTATCACTTGAGCCACATAACATAAACATAACAATGCATAAAACATGCAAAACAATGGGAGGACTCTTCATAACCGACACCATCATGGTAGAGCCTTACATGATGCCCCAACTATCTCACTCAAGTGGGCAGAGTCTCCCCTGGCTTGCCAGGTGAGGGACGTGCATTATGTGATATCAAAAAGAGCGGATAATTATCATCATAATGTATCATTATAAACCCACGGTGGCACACGGTTATGAGATACCGGTGTAGTCCTTTGAACGCCAGGCTGCTCGGTGCTAGACATGACTCTCAAAAATATGCACATTAGGTCATATATAAATCAATAACATCATTCATTAAGATTCATGGCCAAATAACATTTATCATTCATTGATCCCCATTATAACATGATTAGCCAAGAATCAAAGGCCCTTTAGTCGGCCAACATCATAAATCGATAAATCATGAGATCCATTTCATAAATCGTAAATCATTCTTGAACAT